>PVNU02003520.1:0-146591 GCA_003013855.2 Liriodendron chinense | reverse complement strand
GAGTGCAGAGGAAGTCGAGTTAGGTTTGGGTTAGGTGCCTTAGGTTTGGATCCGGGTCCAATTGAGTACAGAGTTCCCGGCTAAATATACGGATTGCATGGTGGCCAGTGGTGGGACTATGTGGGGCTCACCATGATGTATGTGTTTTATCCATGCTGTACATCTGTTTTGTCAGCTCGGTTTATATGACAAGCCGAAAATTGAATCATATTCAAAGCTCAAGTGGACCACACCAATGTAAACAGTGGGGATAATACCGTTGAAACCTTCCTAGGGCCCACCTTGATGTTTATTTATCATCCAACCTGTTGATAAATTCACACCAACCTGAACGAAGGGAGAACACAAATATCAGCCTAGTCGAAAACTTTTGTGGGCCCTAGGAGGTTTCAACAGTTTCCATTAACGGGGATCATGCTGATATTTGAGTGAGTTTCCAAACTTATAAGTTGGATGACAAATAAACATTAGTGTGAGCCCTATGAAGGTTTTAATAGTGGACATCATTATCCCTACTATTTCTAATGATGTGGCCCACTTGAGCTTCAGATATGCTTGGAATTTTGGAATGATCACCTAAAATGAGCCCACAAAATGAATGAACAGCATGGATAAAGCACATATATCACAGTAAGCCCACAGAGTCTTACCACCACATAGGTAGGTAGGGAAAATGTCACCATGCAATCGGCTTCCCTGCAGGCTGGGTACTCTTTGAGGTTGCGTCGGAGTTGCAGGATCTCACACCATGAACCTCAGTGGTGTATTGATTTCACCATGTTTTGTGGCCTCACGATGATGTATGTATTATATCACATTATCCATCCATTGTTGTGAGATCATTTCAAGGCATGAGCGGAACACTGAGGCATATCCAAGCCTCAAGTAGACCGAAAAATGATCCCAACATTGAAACTTCTTAAGGCCAACCATGATGTTTATTTGCTGTCTTAGGGAAAACACAAATATCAGCTTGATATAAAACTTTTTATGGCAACATAAAGTTTTCAATAGCCCGCATTCAATCTCCACTGTCTTTTGAAGTGTCGGTCACTTGGGATTTGGATCTGCCTCATTTTTTGAGCTCCTACCATCTTCCCAAATGGAAGGATGGTATGGATATAACACATATGTCAAACTGGAGCTCACCAAACTTGGTGACGTCAACACACCACCAAGGTCGGTGGTGTCGGGCGCGACTTTGGTGAGACCTCGGAACCAACGACGTGGGTGGGACCCTGACGTGGCGCATCAGGGTTGGTTCACTTGGGCGGGCGTGTGAGAGAGCCACACTGAGGGACGGCATCAGCTAATGGCCGTTACTTGGCTCCGCCTGTCCCTCTTATTTCTCTCTCCGCTCGTGGGCCGCCTCTTCCTCTCGCTCTCCCACGTACCTCTAATGAGAGTTGAGAGATCCTGTCCGGACGTCGAATTGGCTATGACAGGTTGAGTAGCGATCTAGCTACTCAAGTGACGTCGCCAACTTCTGTGGGCCCCACCATGATGTATGTGTTGTATCCACACCATCCATACATTTGGAGGGTTTATTTTAGGACATGAGATAAAGAATTAGTCAGATCCAACGCTCAAGTAGACCCCACCAAAGAAAACAGTGGGGCTTGATCTCCTACCATTAAAATCTTCTTGGGGACACAGAAGTTTTCGATCAAGCTGATATTTGTGTTTTCCCTTCTTCAATGTCTGTGTGAACTTTTGAACAGGTTGGATCTCAAATAAACATCATGGTGGGCCCTAGGAAGGTTTCAACGGTCGTGTCACTGTCCCCACAGTTTTCTTTAGTGGGGTCCACTTGAGCTTTAGATCTGTCTCATTCTTTAGCTCATGCCCTAAAATGATCTCTCCAAATGAATGGACGGTGTGGATACAACACATACATCATGGTGGGCCCCACAGAAGGTGGTGACGTCACTTCTGTAGCCGGATAGCTACTCAACTCAGCATGTCAGTAGCTAATCCGCGTCCATCTTGTCCTCTCTCTCTCTCTCTCTCTCTCTCTCTCTCTCTCCAATAATGGCAGCGGGAGCACCCCAACCCAGTTTTTTTTTTTTTTTTTTCCAGATTAACTGGGCCCACTGTAAATGCATGTGGTTTACCTACACCGTCCATCTGTTTTTCCAGCTCATATAAGGAGTTGAAACCAAAATTCAAGCATATCCAAATTTCAGGTGGACCATATCACAGAAACAGTGGGTATAATAATTCCCACCGTTGAAACCTTTAAAGGGCCTGGAATGGTGTTTATTTGTCATCGAATCTGTTCACAAGATCACGCAGACATGATGAAGGGAAAAAAAAAAATATATCAGCTTGATCCAAAGCTTCCGTAGCCCTTAAGAATTTTTAATTTTTCAATGGTATACATTCAATTCACACTTTTTCCTATGGTGTGGTCCACTTAAGAATTTTATATGCTTTATTTTCTACCTTCGGCCATAAAATTATCTGTTAAAGTGGATGATTGAATTAGATAAAATACATAAATCATGGTGGACCTAACAGACTTTAATGCCAAGCGTATTGAGTTCGTAGCAATCCGCTTCGATACGAGGGAGAGGAAGAGACGGCCGCACGGACAGTAAAAACGGTCATTTGAACGATGCTGTCTCTCACGTACTGGCTCTTTCACATGCGCCCGTCCAGCTTGACAAATCAGGGTGCGACATGTTAGGGTCCCACCCACTTCGCTGGTTCCGGGGTCTCACCTAAGTCGCGCCGGGTGGTGTCTAGCCCAGCGCGCAATCCGCTCCCGTGGATATCAGGAAAGTTCCACGAAGGTGGCTCTTGGTGCGCGAGGTACGCTAATGCGGAAGCGGATTGGCTGGTTCACCCTACACTAGCTACCTCGCTGATGCATTGACGTCACCAAATTCTGTGGGCCTCACTGTGATGTGCGTGTTATATCCGAACGGTCCATCCATTTGGAGACATCCTGATAAGGCTTGATACTAAAAATAAGACGTATCCAAAGATCAAGTGGACCACACTACTGAAATCAGTGGGAGATTGAATGTCTATCATTGAAATCTTCTTGGGGGTCACAGAAGTTTTGGATCGATCTGATATTTGGTTTTACCCTTGTGACCTAATGAACAGTTTGGATGGCAAATAAACATCATGGGGAGACTTAGGAATTTTTTAACGGTGAGAATCATTGTCCCCACTGCCTTTTGTGGTGTGGTCCACTTAAGATCTGGATATGACTCATTTTTTGGTTCATGCACTGAAATGATCTCTTCAAATGGATGGACTGTGTAGATATATGAAATACACCATTGTAGGGCCCACATGACCTTAATCTCATATGGACCGTTCATAGTTCACTGTGCTCGACGTCTGAGCTTGACCGTACCCACACCAGCAAGGTAGCTGGTGTAGGGTGCACCAGCCAATTCGCTTCCCGCTAATGCGCTTTTGCTAGAGCGTTTGAGAGGGTCTGTAGGATTGCCCATGACGTATGGGTTTTATCCACGCCGTTCATCCAATTTTCTAGATCATTTTAGTACTTGAGGTAAAAAATGAGGCAGATCCAATGCTCAAATGGACCATACCACTAGGAGCAGCTGTGATGATGATTCCACCGTTGAAACCTTCTTAGTGCCCATCCTGATGTTTATTTGTGATCCAACTTGTTCATACGTTTACAGAGAGCTGGAGAAAGCGGGAAAAATAAATATCATCTTGATCCAAAACTTTAAAGCTCCCAGGAACTTTTTAACGGTGAGCGTTCAATCCACACTCTGTGGTCCACTTAAGCCTTGGATTTTCCTCATTTTTGGGTTCATGCCATAAAATAATCATTTTTAATAGATGGGCGGAGTACTGGATAAAACCCATACATCACGGTGGGCCACGCGCAACCCTGCCTCGACAGATTATTGTCCAGGCGGGGCAGGACTAGAGCTGGCAATGGGTTGGGTCGGGTTCAGGTAAGGCCAAGTTCAAGTCGGGTCATTTCCACCTCAATCCTAACCCGGCCCAAATTGAATACGGGTTAGATTTTCCCAACCCAAATTAAACTGGTAAGGCCCGGTTGACCCGTATTTCAATGATGAATACGGGTTAGATTTTCCCAACCCAAATTAAACTGGTAAGGCCCGGTTGACCCGTATTTCAATGATCAACTAACTAACTTGTAGATTAAACTAAAATCATATCTTATTTTAAGCTCCAATTTGAATCAAAATATTAAGAATTAGCCTCACCTAATTGAGAAATTTTACTAAATTCACAACAAATCTTCAACTACCAATGCTTGCCCAACATTGCTCATGAATCTAACATGAATAGTGATAGATTAGACTTCACCTTAAACTGAACTAAATGAGTTTTGTTCGGTCAACCCAGCACAAGTTACAACTAGTTTCAACCATATTGAACTTCAAGAGCAAGGATATATGATCATGATCAATCCTGAATAGCTAAACTAAATCAGACATTGCTTGGATCATGAACAACTTCTATCAACTAATATCAACTAAGCATAGAATGAGTTCGACTCGGTTCACCACTCGGTAGTAAACCGGGTAGATCATAGATGTAACAGAAAGATGAAATGACTGATTATCTTACATATACCTCAACAGTAAGTGAATGCAGCCCAGCAATGACCTCAGCAGCAACAACACCATCGGAAAAGAAGACCTACCCTCCAATGGTGAAACGCCAACCGTTGGTTTTTCTTCAATATGACAACTATGAATAGAGTAGAATCATTTCGAGGAACTTAGAAAACTCTAAGATTTTAGCTCCAACCCCTTCTAACGAACGTGTTTATATGATTAACATGAGATTTAGGGTTTCTGTATGCAAGAAGAGAGAAAATGGGAAAAAAAATCATATTTATATGATGGCATTCTCAACCCTAATTTGGGTGAACATCAATGGACGACTAGGATATCTTACAACTAAGGGTTATGAATGGATCATATTTGCTTGAAAACACTGCCACAGATCGAGGTTAATAGGGAAAGAAATGGAGGAGAGAGAAAGAAAACAGAATATTTTCATTTTTGGACCCGCCACCCACATAACACAACTTATATGCGAAACAATGGTTACACACATGAGCATCCAAACCTGATATCAATTAGGTTCTAGTTAAAAATAATGCTAGAAACTGATAGACGGTTTGAATCGAGCCAAGGTGGGCCACATTAGTCTCAGTGGTCAAGTTTTGAAGAGCCTGGAAACACAAAATCAGTTACCCACTATCATCTTTGGTTTCTAACTGTGTACACCATACAACAATACCTTCAATGAAACACATGGGGTTTGCTAGACTCCCATGTCCAAACCATATGAACAGATTGGATTAGTCGGACTACTGTTCGAAAGTGGGCCACACGATCTTGAAAACTAACAGCGTCCATTTGAGATGTTTCGATGGAAATGGAGGGAGAGAAAATTCTCTCAGTTTTGGTTTTGATCGGGTCAACAGATGTTGGCCCACTTTCATCAGAAGTGGAATCCACTCTGTCCATCATCCAGTAGGGTGTGTAATTTTTTTTTTTTTTTGTATTATTTAACTAATAAGAAAATCAATATATAATTATCTACTTAACCCCTATATGATTCAGGTCGGGTCACCTTTAACCCTAACCCAACCCATAAAAATCTGGGTCGGGTCGAGTCAATCTAAAAATTGAATTCTGGTCAAATTTTCCAGCCCTAAACTAGAAAAAACCGAGTCGTATTAACAGGTGGGGTTGACTTTTGCTAGGTCTAGGTAGGACGCAATACGCTTCCGTTTGAGAGGGATCCAGATAAACTAGCTTGGGAGGTTTGGTGGTGATGCTCTTCTCCTTAACGCCCGTCCAATCCGGGCGCTAATGCTACCACACATTGTTATGATCTAAACCGTTCATCTAGGCATTCCTACAATATGTGGTCAATGTGAAAGGTTTCTCACTGATCGTAGATCAATACTTTTCATGCAAAGGAGTTAAAAATTGCTTCTTTTCATGGTTGTTTATATTGCTTCATATGGATGAGGGATCTGTGATGATTGAAACTTTTCTTTACATCCATGGTGGGAACTTTAAGACGAACAGTTTGGATCATCACATTGGTGGGAAGACAGGGGCGAGTAGGTTTCATGAGCTTCTAGGCGAGAACCATGTTAGGAAGCCTCAATTATAGAAGAAGAATCAAGATTTTCAAATAAGCCAGCCAGATTGTCTCGTTTATTTGTACTTCATTTTCTACCCACAAATCGTGTGTGCATGTTCATCGTGTATGTGAGGGAGAGACACCCTTTAGTCAACTGTTGGACTACAAGTTATGGTCCACCAAGCCAATAACTTTCAACCTTTCATGCGTGTAACATCCAACATGTCCAATACCTTAGCCTTACCACGAGGATTGTTGTCCTAGATTTTTTTTTATCATGCTTATGGAATGATTGCGGGCATGCCAGAATTGAATGCGCAGCTTGATTCAAACCGAATAACAATGACCCCAAGCGTTGAGATAGGCAAAAACACCGTAATCGGTCCTATATAACCGAGATCTATGAAGATTGGTCGCTTATTCAGCCACTTGCATAGTTATTTGATAAAGATCAAGCGATATTTGGAGGGTATGGTTCGTCCTCCAAAGATGGGTTACACCTAAACATAATGAAGTAAATAAAAAATGGATATTCACAGTCGGCCGCGTGAAACATGATGTAGAACTCCTTTTTATGTAAGATGCTTCATTAGAGAGAATCCAACATATGAGCATAGACTCCAAGTACAACTAGATTGCTAACTACTACGTAATAACTACGCCACTAATACTAATGAGTGCGAACAGCATGGCTATGATAGTAAAGACGAAACTAAAGATAGAGATGTAAATGGTAATGTGCTAAGAAGCATCATAATTGATAAATAGTTTGATTGGATTTGATTTGGTTTTGTTGGTGTTGGACCCTTTGCACTGCTGCTTCATTTTGTTTTTATAGACTTTAATGAAGGTGAAGAACTCTCTAGATGCATCTCATGTTCTACCTTGGCACCACTCCTCTTGCCACCTATTCAGATAATTGTTTGCGCGACCTACCACTCTTTCCATGTGTTGACAGTTACAACAACTATTTCAACACTACTTAGCCTTCCAGAGGCTTCCTTTCTTTCTCTTACTGACACTTGTCTTATAACTGCTTGTAGACTGAGCTTGGCTATGAAATGCGCTTGGGCATTACTTCCTGGATACAAAACATAATCAGTTGTATTCCATGTACAATGAGGTTGCTCAATCACATTCCGGAAATGCGCTTGGGCATTACTTCCTGGATACAAAACATAATCAGTTGTATTCCATGTACAATGAGGTCGCTCAATCACATTCCGTATTCAACAAACCATAATCGATCGCTGTCTTTGAACCCGAACTGTAATCGGTCGCTGCTCCTTGGACGAGAATTGCAATCGACTACTTGTAAACTGCTCTCGCGTCCTACTTCCCATTGACACGCGTCTCGCTTTTGACAACCGTCGGAAATAGGGTATAACATTGCCCCCCCAATGTTGCTTCGCCTTTGTAAAAGGTGAAGGCGATATTGATTGTGATTCTAGATCATGTTACTCATCGACAATTGCATCAAAAAATTTGTCATTCTGGTTGGAAAATGTCAAATTCGGCCATCTTGGTCGAACCGCATTCTTGGTAAAAAAAACAACAAAGTCGGCTGCCTTAGCCAAAATCGACCGTTTTGTTCAAGCTCTTCTACATCTCCTTCCATCTCATTGGTTAAGACAATTTTGCTTGAAAATCAAATGACAACGTGAATACCATATTGCATTCAAACACTACGTGCGGCAATGATCCAAACACACTTTCAAATTTTGAACCTCGCCCGATCGTAAACATCGAAATCAGTCGTCTTAATCGAAATCGGCCATCTTAATAAAAAAACATCAATGTTAGCAATTTCGGTCGAAATTGGCTGTCTTGATCAGAAAACGTCGAAGTCGACCATGGTGATAGAGATTGTCGGTCGATCCATTCAGCATATGACTTATGAAAAATCGGAATAATGGTACAACCAAGAACCTGGCCAGCCACTTCTTGGATGAGATGTATGATTTGGTTGTCATCTAGATGATTTGGTTCAGGCATTGGTGGTAGTTCCAAACTTATCTGGTTCTGTCCTCTATGGTATAGTGGATTCCTAGGAAAAAACTGAGGAGGCTGCCCCCCAAGTGTTCTTTGATTCCCACTTTCAGGAATGAAATTCCTGGCTTCCTGCTCTGGTCGCTTGAACTCGGCGAGTGATGGAACATTCCGCACATCCTAGATTGGAGCGGGATGAATGTTACGCTGTTTTTGTTGAGATATTGGCGGTGTTGGCGCCAAATTTCCCACTAAGCTAACTTCAACATTTGGAACATTCGGATAAGGTGCCGCTTATGCCGTTCATGTTCTTTTAACAATGAGAGCCTTTAACCAATTTATGATCTCGGTCTGCTTGGTCATTCATCTATCAAAATGTTCAATTCGAGCGTGCTCAGCCTATGCGAGTAATAGCTCGACTAGAATTCTCCATTGCTCTGCAATATTCAGAATTTCCATTTGCATATCTTGAAGCCTGACCAATGTTTCAGTCACTTTAACAATGTCACACTAGTATGTGAACCAAAATAGCGTCCCACCGGGCGTGCCAAAAATGTTATCCTTGATTTTCTGGTCACTCGTGTGGAATGATTGTGGGCATGCCAGAATTGAATGCGAGGCTCAATTCAAACCGAATAACAATGACTCCAAACGCCGAAATAGGTAGATACGTTGTAATCAGCCATACATAACCGAGATTTGTGAACATTGGTCGCCTATTCAGCCATTCGCACAATTATTTGATAAAGATCAGACGATATTTTGAGAGTAGGGTTCGTGCTCCAAAGATAGGCTACACATTTGCCTTCCATATGAAAAGACTTTTCAACACAGAATTAAAAATAATAAAGTAAATAAAAAAAATGATACTCATAGTCGGCCACGTGAAACGTGTTGTAGAACTCCTTTTAATGTAAGATGCTTCATTGGAGAGAATCCAACATATGAGCATAGACTCCAAGTACAACTAGGACTGCTAACTACCTGTAGACACCCCACCTTCGGCTACATTGTTGGTAGAGATAGCTGGATGAATGGAGGACCATACCCCCAAATCCCAAGTCCAAACTCAGCCAAACTCACCCTTGTAAGCCCCATTCCATAGCCCAGTTCAAGCCTGAACCCAGTCAACCCAGTCCTAAACATCACCTTGAAAAACCCCCCATAAGAAAAACCAGTCAAAAAATTTCAAAAAAGTCAAACCCACTGAGTCAACCCGTCGAGTCAAAACACCGAGTCAACCCGTCGAGTCAAATCACCGAGTCAACCCGCTGAGTTAACTCACTGAGTCGACCCAGCGAGTCAAACAGCAGCCCCGAGGGAGCGACCGTACCTCGCTGGAAATCGAGGAACGGCCGTACGGGCGGCCCACAGCAGGCCGCCCAAACCGCCGCTGAATCCCAAGAAACGGCCGTACGGGCGGCCCATAGCAGGCCGCCCAAAATAAATTACGAGCTCTGCCACTACTCGCTGCTATAAATACCCCCCTCCCCTTCTCATTTCAACACACTACTCAGCCAGAGAGAGCCCGTCCGTCTGAGTCACCCTCCTTCATCCTTTAGCCCATTCCTTCACCAAGGAAAGCCCGAGTGAGGAGAGCCCAGCCCTGGTCCAGCCCAGCCTGACCACTGGTCCAAGCCTCCCAAGCCATCCAAGTCTTGATCCAACCACTCGAAGCCAATCCTTGCGACACCTCCGTCCATCCAGCTGCTCTTTTTCCAGCATCATTTCATTTGCATCTAGCATAAGTGCAACATTTACTTCTCTTCCAACCCCCCTGCTTCACTGCAAGCACCTTGATCATTCAAGCACACTGCATATGTCTTACATTAAGCACCTGTCAGTTCGGAACGCGGATTGCATCCGACTCCAGTCGGACCTTTAAGCTTCCGACCATTGCGTGTTCAAACGAGATTGGTGGAAGATGTAGGGCCCACACTTTCATTAAATTAAGGGATTTCACGGCTAAAATTCGGATGCTGTTAGGATGCGTTATCCTCGATCCTAGCAAAAATAAATTAGACCCTAACAAAAACAAAATAAGACTGAAAACTCATTCGTTCAGGCAGGGAGCGGAATGCTGGTGACACCAGCCACAAGGATATCCCAGTGGCTTAGGATCCACAGGAAAGTCCTTGTCAAATCCACTATGTCTATATGTTTTTAAAGACAAATAGGACAAGATTCTAAAAATCAGTCAGATTCAAAATTCAGGTGAGCCACACCAACAAAACAGTGGAAACACCAACGTCCACCATTAAAACCTTCCTGGAGTTGACGATGATGTTTATGTGCCATACAAACCGTGTAGAGAATTATTAACACTCAGATAGACGTCCTTGTCAAATCCACTATGTCTATATGTTTTTAAAGACAAATAGGACAAGATTCTAAAAATCAGGCAGATTCAAAATTCAGGTGGGCCACACCAACAAAACAGTGGAAACACCAACGTCCACCATTAAAACCTTCCTAGAGTTGACGATGATGTTTATGCGCCATCCAAACCGTGCAGAGAATTATTAACACTCAGATAAACGTCCTTGTCAAATCCACTATGTCTATATGTTTTTAAAAACAAATAGGACAAGATTTTAAAAATCAGGAAGATTCAAAATTCAGGTGGGCCACACCAACAAAACAGTGGAAACACTAACGTCCACCATTGAAACCTTCTTGGAGTTGACGATGATGTTTATGTGCCATCCAAACCGTGCAGAGAATTATTAACACTCAGATAAACTGTAAGAAAAAATATCATTACGATGCAAAACTTTTATCGCCGCTAAGTGTTCAATACCCACTGTTTATGGTGGTATGGCCCATCCGAGTTTTGGATCTGCATTATTTTTAAAATCCTATCCTACCATGGTCTTCCAAAAGAAATGGACGTAGTGGATTTGTCCCCCGCAGCCCCGGGTCCCAGGCAATCCGTTCCCTTCATTTAACCTATTGCAACGTGATGCTCCAATGCATCCCACGTATTGCAATGTGATATGTCAGGGTCCCACCCTTTATGCATTTGAATGGATGGTGTGGATTTAGTCACATACATCGCAGTGGCTCCACAGTCAGGGTCGCACCCACCTCATCGATCCGATAGTCTCAGGAAGTCTCACCTAATCCGCTCCCCTTATCAAGGGGTTGGATGGCAAATAAATATTCCAGTTGTCTCCAAGAAGTTTTGAATGGTGGGCATTCAATTGTCACTGTTTTTATAGTATGGTCCACCTAAGATGTGAATCCGTTTCATTTTTTTTTATCAAGCACTAAAATAAGCTGTAAAAAACAGATGGACTGCATGTAAGGCACATACATCACGGTGGCCCCCACAATCACGGATCCACCCACCCACAGATAGCTTCCCTTGCTGGTATCTAACACCCGAATCAGATTAAATTCAGTTCATGACTCAGTACCAACTAATATTATAATAACAATTATGCATTGGATAATAAAGAAGTTCGGAGCAACAGAGCTTTAGAGAGAGAGAGAGAGAGAGAGAATGGGAGAAAATCTAAGAGGGAAGGAGAGAGATCTAAATGGGATTTTTTTTCCTCGCCAGATTGAGAGAAGCTAAAGCGAATGGAGGAGAAAGATCTGATAGGAAGGGACATAAATCTCACAAATGATTTTTTTTTTCTTCGCCAGGTGAAGAGAAGCTGAAATGAATGGCTTTTTTTTGTTTTTGTTTTTGTCAAGGTCGAGTAGAACACGGGCTAACGGCACTCCGAAATTTGCCGTGAAATCCCTTCATTGAATGCAATTGTGGGCCCTACGCTTAACGCCAATCCCGTTTGAACACGCAACAGTCGGATGCTTAAAGGTCCGACTGGAGTCGGACGCAATCTGCGTTCGTCAGTTCGAGCGTATGCTCTGGGCTTGCCCGTTGTTGGAACCTGCCCATCAGAAACTCTTACTGTTCAGACCTGCATTCATGCTTCACCATAAAACACCTTGATCATTCAAGCACACTGCATACGTCTTACGTTAAGCACCTGTCAGTTCGAGCGTACGCTCCGGGCTCGCCCGTTGTTGGAACCTGCCCATCAGAAACTCTTACTGTTCAGACCCGCATTCATGCATCATGTCATCCATGAGAATATACGAGGATTAAACTAGACTTTCAAGTATTCGATCGATTCTGTGAAGTAGAGACCGTACTTCGGTACGGGCAGTGTGTGGGGTGCTTAACCTCTTCCCACCCTGTAACCGTGATACCTTACCTTGAATCTCTGACCGCAGATCAATAGGAGTCATTTTGGGGGAAGGAATCTTCGGATCCCCTTCTCTAACGTTTCTACGGGGTCTAGCCGACTGTAGATTCGAAGTAATTGGCTAGTGGCGACTCTGGTCTTATATAAACACATTTAAACACATCCAGCTTAACACGACAACCAAACAAAGCCCTCGAGAATGAGGCAAGCCAGTGGCACAAACGGCGATTTCGCACTCACGCATCCTCCTCTCCTTCTTTTCCTGAAAGGGGAAGGGACGAGAACGTCGTCGTGTGGGAGCGCGGAAAACGGTGAGGGTCCACAGAATAGCGACTCCGCTGGGGATAAATTAGTCCCACTAGTCGTGATCCGACTTGAAAAACGGAATCCCTCCTATACTTGAAAGTCATTAGTCCTCATACAATCTCATCTGCATAGCATTCTACCCAAAACAAAAAAAAATAGAAAATCCCAAAACCCAAAAAAAAGTAGTGCATACTTCCCACCATTACTCCTCCAAACTAAATCACCCTGCCACATCCAATACAAAATCGACATGGCTCTCCCATTCCCTATACCTGAGGTTTCCTCTCCACTGTTAAACTCAAGTGAATCCATGTCAATTCCTGGCATCCAAGAGCTACAACAAAGCATGAAGGCCATGCAGGAAATGCTTCTCCGATTCACACAAGCCCAGGCTTCAGCAGTCAGCAATCAAGCTGGTCCAGTTCAACAACCACAACAAGCATCTCTTCCAGCCTCCAGTTCATCTCAACCACAACTATCAGGGGTGGCGCAGGACTTTCGATACCCTCCTAATGAAGGTCCTCAATCAGGACAACTCTCGACCTCAGGGCATTTCTTCCAGCATCCTCCTGCAAACAAGAGCCATTTTCAGTCACATCCCACAACCCAGAATCCCAGTCAATTCCAACAATCTCTCCCCAATGGGAATTCCAACCAATTTCAATATTCTCCTGTGACTGGGATTTCTTCGCAGTCTCTCTTCTCAGCTCCAGTCCAATAAAGTCCCTACAATGGGAGTAATTACCAGGCCCAACCTTCTTCAAGCAGGAATTTTAGGAGCATCAATGACACCAATTATTATGAAAGGGGGCCATCTCATCCTGGCAAGGGACAAGATCTCCTTCATCTGGTCCCTCCGAAATAGAGCAACTCCGAGAGCAGATGCGAGAGATGAAGAGAAAGTTGCAGAAGCAGCAAGGGGTGGATCTTCCATCCACTAAGTTCAGGGACCTTTGTCCATTTCCCGATGCAATGGTACCTCAAGGCTTCCAGGTACCAAAATTTAAAAGATATGATGGGACAGGGTGTCCTGTAGACCACTTACGAGCTTTCTGTGGAGAGCTTAATGCTGTGGCGGGCAATGATGGAGCACTCATCTGCTTGTTTCAAAAATCTCTGAAAGACAATGCCCTGGACTGGTACACATCATTGGACTGTCATCGCATCAGGACTTGGGAGCAGCTCTCCCAGGCTTTCGTCAGCAGGTTCGCATACAATCTTAACATGGCACCTAGGAGAGCAGACCTCGCAGCTCTCAGGCAAAGAAGCGATGAAACATTGTCAGCTTACGTTGGACGGTGGCGGGCCATGGCCGCTAGAATGAAGACTCCCATCGACGACGAGAAGCAAATCTCCATGATCGTCCACTCGGCAAATCCAAGTATCTCTGGATACCTTGTCTCACATCCATATGCGAACTTCAACCAACTCATCCGCGCCGGGGAACAAGTCGAAGCCGGAATAAGGGCTGGGATGATCTTCCCTTGGTGGCCTCATCAGGCTTCTCCAATTCAACCGATAGTGGAAGAAGAGCCTACTGCTGAATACGAGAATGATAACGGAAGTGTCCTCATCTCCCATCCAATGGAAGAGGATGATCTTGTCGCCTCTACCGAAGGTGCACTATTCCTCCCTCAGCATGGACAACCGCAGCAACAGAAACAGTCAAGATGGAACTCACAGTTCCCTAATCAAGGTTGGCAAGGGGCACCCCTAACTAGTCAGGTTTCAGAACCCCTCATCCTGCAAGGGGCATCTCCAGTCGATCCAGTCTCCGCAATGCAAGGGGCACCTCCTGCCTATCCAGCTTTCACCAGCCAAGAAAAGCCTCCTCTCCAGTTTATTCGTGCCATCAACTCTAGTTCAGAGTTCGAACCTCTCATCCTGCAAGGGGCATCCTCAACTATTTCGATCCCAGAGCCTATCATCATGCAAGGGGCACCTTCAGTCGATTTAATCTTCGCACCCATTTCTAACCATGGGCACATTCAGCCCATCTCAGTCAACCAAGGGGACAATCTCCCTAACGCAGCATCAGCAAACCAGGGGCACAACCTGCCCGTCTCAGCAATAGTCAGTCAGGGGCACAGTTTGACCACTTCAGCTTACCAGGGGCAAAGCTTGCCCATTTCTCAAGCAAACAACCAGGGGCACAACTTGTCCACCGCACCTGTCTATTCGGCTTCTACTTCAGCCATCGTCCTCCAAGAAGAAGACCCTTCCTCGGACAGCATGCCACATGCCCTAGCAGAATTAGGGCCCAGCTTCAATTATGTGGCCACTATCGAGGAGGTCAAAGGGGAGATTGATGTCCAGGTTCTGATCGATCCAAAAACATCAACCATCACTCTCCAAGTCTTGGACATCTCAGCTTCATTCCATCTCCTTTCTGATCGGACCTGGTTTCACAGAATCGGTGCCATCTCTTCAAATCTTCACCGAAGGGTCAAGCACATCTTTGGAGATAGGGTGATCACCATCATTACCGATCCCGGATAATTTCCCAAGGTAGAAGCAGCCAACCTCCGAGAGCCTACCATCCCAGCCATGGACGTACAACACTCTAATGGGGAGATCTCATACCATCACAATGCAAATTACTTCCCTCACGCATGTCCCATCGGATCGAACTATGTCTTCCTCCCTATCGAGCGTCAAACCTTCTACTATCAACTCGAATATCAAGACTCGACCCGAACCATGGAGGTTCAAGAAGATATGGATAGGAGAGGACTAAGATATCAGCCTACTCTGATTCAGAAACCAAAGCATAGAAGTATCAAAAGAAGACGAGGTCGTCAAGAAGAAGGCAATCCCTGCATTTACACACTAATCCAGTTCATCAATGCAGGGATTATCTACCCTGATGATGGGCTAAATTCCACCTTCGATGATCAAGCGAACAGATTGAGTCTGATAGAGTTGCCCAAAGAAGACTCAAGCAAGGGGCAGAAATTTCCCCCGATCGACTGGACTACTGTCCTGGTCCCACCTCAGCCGGATGAACCTGAAGAGCTGCAATTCATCGGGGACGAACCAGGAGAAATCGCATCCGACACCGACTCGGAGCCCAATTTCAGATCTGCCATGACGTTTGGGTGCAACAATGAGGTTTGGCCTACTGATCCTTTTGGCCCTGCCTCCTGAGGGGAAGGAGTGCAGGGCAATAACAGGTTTGTAGTCCCCATGACGGCACAATAAAAGTCGACAGTGCTCGGCTCCCTGAGCCGAATCAGGCGACACCTGGTTCACATCGCCGTCTTGCTCGGGTTTTTTTACGAAAATTTTCAAAAAAAAAAAATCAGAAGATCAAAAACCCAAAAACACCAAATATTTCAAAATTTCAAAAAAAAAAAAATCAAATTTTCACAATCCAAAAGTTCAAAAAAAAATCCAGATATTCACAAAATTCCAAAAAACCAGAAAATCTTTGAAAAAAAAAATCTTTTTCAATAAAGTGTCAAGTTTGTCTGTCAAAGCACTTGAGTATGAAGTTGACTCATAAGATTTTGATCTAGAGTTGGACTTCAAACTCAAGGGTCTGGACAAAGCCAAATGATGAGGAAAATGATGAGCTGACTCCCAAACTTAGAGGGTCTCCTCGAAAGTTCGAACCAAAAGCCGATGGCATCTCAAAAAGTTTCAAAGTTATAAACCTAGGATCTCCTGAGACCCATAAGAAAGTGTGCATTGAGAATCCTTGTCCTCGAAAAATAAGCAGAGAATGATCGAATTTTTGAAGTCATGACTTCCCAATCTCGCGTCCTATGAAGACTTATCCAGACTCGATCAAAAACTCATCAAGCCTATCAAGGAGATGCTGCCAAGACTATGCTTACATTCTATACTGGAGTATGCGACCAAACGAATGATCAGAGAAATCTGGCAGCTTAATGAAGACAAGATTGTTGCCAATTTGTCAGCAAATACTTCAAGTGTCAGCAGCATGCACATCGAATCCATGTGTGCACTTCAACCTGACAATGCTCTAGCTATTCCCTGTATGATGTATCTACATCAACGGAAAGATCAACTCGGCATCATCTAACAATTGATTACTTCATAAAAAAGAAGGAGGTAACATTCTGATCTCGCGCAATAATTCTCATGAAGAATGACATCGTCAATTGTTAACGGTTCCCACATGCTATCAACATTAGCAATGGGACGTCCTTCGAAATCTAAGGATGGAGGAGTTCCTCAAGAAGCTTAAAATTAGAAGACAGACCTACGAGTTCGAGTCAAAATCATGTCATCATGAGTGCTGATGAAGAATGAAGCCGAAGAAAGAAAAGTCATATCGGGTTTACAACAAGCACTGCCGCATCTATCAGACTCAAGGGGCAAGCCTCGAGAATCAGAGAAGTTCTTCTGAGAGGCACCGTTCTACTCACCAACTGAGGGGTAAGGATCTTCCAGAGTCAATCAACGCCGACAACGTGAGAATCTCTCACAGGTAAGCCAATCCAACCTTATCAAGAGTTACATTAGTAGAGCTGAAGTCAAGAGGTCAAGGCTTAGACCTCTGAGAATCCCTTCCCGTCCACCAATAAGTGTTCCAAATAAAGGGTTCAAAAGCCAAAAAAAAGAAGAAAAAAAAAAGAAAGAATAGAGCAAAAAAAAATAGGGGTTAAAAAAAAGGGGAGGGGGGCACACAACCCACAAAAAAAAAAGAGAAGAAGAAAAAGAAAGAAAGAAAGAGAAAAAAAAAATCGACCCAAAAGAAACACATCTATCCATCCATCCACCTCAGAAGGGTTTGTGGCTAAGGCCGACAGCTCTGTCATTGTAACTTAAGATAAGGGCCGAAAGGTTACCATCGGTCGGCAACGACGGATTCCTAACCTCTGGTCGTCGCAGTTATCCAAAAAAAAAAAAGAGAAAAAAAGAAAAGAGATGTGTGCTTAAACAAAGAGGGCGGAGTGAAAACCCAAAAGGGCGCTCCGAGTAAAAACAGTGAGCACATAGCGGACTTGGTGAAAACTCGAAAGGGCGTCAAGGGTAAAAACAGCATAGCTGCCAAGAGGCAGGCAAGATCAAATACCCGGAACGTGGTGAAAACCCGAAAGGGCGCCACGGGCAACAATGACGGGCAAGTCGGACGCAGCAAAAACTCGAAAGGGCGTTGCGGGTACTAATGGCTAAGAAAAAAAAAAGAAAAAAAAAAGCAGGTACATAAGAGATCCAAGCGACATGAAGATTCAATGAAAGCAAGGATGGCGGCTATGAGTTGAGAATTCTTTCAAGATCTGCCCAAATTCTAGGAGCAGGATACCATTGCGCACTATCTTAAGGGGACCAGGACCCTTGGTGAATAATTAAGAAAATCGAGTATGACATAAGGCTGAGTCAAATGTTCTGATTCCTACATCTAAAAACATAAGTCCAAATCACACACAGACAGATAAGCACTTAACACAAATTTTTATTTCATGATTTGCATATATTTTCCACAAAAAAAAAAACATTTTTCCTTATTCGTATATATGCAAAAAAAAAAAAAAAAAAAAACTTGCAGGGCTTTCAAAATAAACATCCCCCAGCCAACTTATGGAGTGCCTCGTACAAGCATCTTTCTCCCGATCATTCCTCCCAGAAGGTAAGTATCTCTCTTCCTGCTTCGATACTTCAATCTTTTTACTAAAGTGTTTTCTCTCCTCACAGGTACCAGAAGGCAATCTAAGATCAGCCCATCAATGTCCATCATGACCCCATCATCACCACCGATCGCATCATCAATGAGACCCACGCCCAGAGGATGTGTAGCCTCACCTATGGCCCATCTCCCCATCCCATCCATCCCATCCGATCCTATCATGGTCAATGCCCCATTCAAGTCTGAAATTCCAGCCATCCTACCATTAATGGAGCCATTCAAAGCTCCACCAACCACCAAGCTTAATTCATCATCAATACCCCCATTTAATGCTCCATCTCCACCATCAATCAAAGGCACCTCATCATCTTTAAAGCCTTCATCAAGTGCTGAAGTGTGGGACCCACCAACCTCTCCCACAATGGCCCCCAAGCCATCATCAATGGCTGCCCAACAAAAGACCAAGAAAGAAAAAGACAAAAAAAGAAGAAAAGGGGAGACAAAAGAGAGATTCATGGTTGGAATCGAATGATCCAGTGCAGAGAGTGTGGAGACAAGAGAAAAGGACAGCAGGGAATGTCCGAGCTCGAGCCAGCCCAGGCCGCTCAAGAGGCGAGCCTTGGGCGGCCTGCTCTGGGCCGCCCGTACGGACGCGGTTCCCCTCTCTCCGCGGGATTGGCTCCAAGGTTCTTGGTAGGTGAGGCTGACAGTCCACGTCAGCAGATGGCATCCTGAGGGCCGCCCAAAGCTCCAATCAGCTCCAGATTTCGTTTGAGGATGATCAGAATCATCTGGAAGGTACCCCACCTGTCCAATCACGAAGTATTACAGCCAACATGGGCCTGATCGAGTCAAAGAGAAGAAAAACTGATCAAGAGGGACCCACAAGCAATCTGAGCCATTCAAAGACTAGATCATCATGAGCTAAACCATGTAAAAGCTCGCATGGGTCATCAAATAGCAAGATCAAGGGTTTGATCATCAAAAGGAAGGCCAGAATCCAAGATCTGATCATCAAATGGGCCCACAAGGCCAATCAAGCGATCTGAACCGTTTAAGTCATCATCTGCACCATGGAAAGCCTTCCTAGCCTCACAAAACATCAAGGATATATGCTCCAAAGTCAAGCTGAAGTTGGGAAAGGGCCCACATGGCCCATCAAGCAATCTAGACCATTCGAATCACAATCGGCCCCGTCAAAAGCCAAACGAAGCAAGGTAAGGGCTGAGGCGGTCAGAACTCCGCAATCCTGTTCGTGTTGAACGCACCATGATAGACAACCTTGATTTGGAAGTCGCTGTTGAATCTGACGGATGTTCCCTGTTCCTAAAACTCATGAAGGGGATTAAGGCTGTTGGGAGGTGGAGCGCACCCTCATGAAATTGTGAGCAACGTAAGGCCCCAAACTGGATTGACTAAGGAAAATGTGAGGATGTGGCTCATTTTGTGGCCGAAGGAGTCCGTCGGACGATACGTGGTCTATGTGCATTGCACATGAGGAACAGGCAACTTTGTGGGTGTGTTGACTGAAAACCATCAAAATCTCCTCATCCGAAGATGTAAAACTACGGCACTTAACTGTGTGAGACTCGTCTTGCTCGCTGATGTAAAATGGATCGGGTGCCTTACCAGCAGTAGAAGCTGGAAGTTGATGAAAATTCCATACTTTTCCCTGCATTTCATAAAAATCACAAAAATACAAAAACATTGCAAAATCACCTTTTCAAAAATCAAAAAAATATTTCCCTTGCTTTCAATCAAAATATTGTCAAAAAATCACAAAAAATATTTCCCTTGCTTTCAATCAAAATATTGTCAAAAATCACAAAAATATTTCCCTTGCTTTCAACAAAATATTGTTAAAAATCACAAAAATATTTCCCTTGCTTTCAAATCAAATATTTTCAAAAATCACAAAAAATATTTCCTTGGTTTTCAATAACCGATCTCTACCTTGACTACTCAAGTAAAAGATCCGGACCCAAATACTTACAAAAATCACAAAAATTGTCACTGTCCCCCAGCACTACACTTTAGGAGTCTTGAACTCCACTCTCTTCACAATTTGGGATGATGGATCCAATCGCCCGCAAATTGGGATCTTGACCAAAACGGGCAACCAAATACCATCTCAATCACATTTATGCCCAGAAGAACATCTTGAAGTCAGATAACATCCTCGTATAATCTCATTAGCAAAGAAACAGCATCTTGGGACGATGAACCTGATCAAACATCCGCATTAAAAAGAAAAACCCCAGGGAAGCACAACCCTGCAAGCAATAAGCTCCAAGTTCTCTGCATCACCAGCAAAAGCAAAATCATCAAACTGAAAGAGAATGAGCCAAGCCATGCATTTATCATGCATCTCCATGCATCAGCATCCATCGCATCAATCATTATGTTTACCTGCTTTCAAAATAAAGTGGTTAGCCAAAGACCCCACAGGCATCCCTAGTGGAGGCGCATGCAAACCAGATTCCCATTTCAAAAAGACAAAAAAATATATCTCTATTTGCAAATAAAAATCCCATGGAGTATCACTCCCCAGAGTGGGTGCCTTTTCAAAAATCCAAAAAAATACTTTCCCAATAGAGCATTCTGCCTCCAAAACACCAGGAGATTTTCCATATCTCTGGGTAGGAGCCGACGCAAAAATCAAATAAGATCCGATGTCTCGCGGTTTCCCCGGAGAACATCGGATCCAATGCACTCAAAGTACGGTCGAACTGAACTCCAGTGTCAGTGCGGTCGTACCACATGCCAAGATACAAAAAGATGAAGCCAAAAGGCTCGGTCAGAGAAACCATTTGAACAGGTGGAAACGATGAATTGTAACCCAAGTATCAAAATCAGCAGATTGGGTGGAAAGAGTTCACCTGCACATACCTAGGCGTGGATGCCTGAAGTACCTTGACTGAGTCCAAGTCGGCGTAGTAGAATCCCGTAAGACTATCGAACGCAGGGCGTCTAACCACTTTGACAGTCAAGCGAAACAAGTACTCCTGGAGTGATCTGGGAAAACATCAAACATCACAAACAGTCTCAGGGTCAGCAACCTTGTAAGACTACGGACGCAAAGGCTCTGCTGTACCTTTCCGATGTTAGTACCGATCGGGAATGGAAGGGTTGCGATTGGGTACCCAGGTTGCAGCAAACTGCAGGGACAATCGCAACGTTTTCTCCAAACTCCCGCGGTATGTGCGAGTTATCAATTTTCTAGACAATCAACTGACTCAGATACAAAGGATAACAAAGATTCCAGACCACAATCGAGGAAAAGAATGAATTGCAAACCAAGCATCGAAACTAGCAAATCGGGTGGAAAGAGTCCACCCGCACATACCTAGGCGTGGATGCCTGAAGTACCTTGACTGAGTCCAAGTCGGCGTAGTAGAATCCCGTAAGACTATCGGATGCAGGGCGTCTAACCACTTTGACAGTCAAGCGAAACAAGTACTCTTGGAGTGATCTAGGAGAACATCGAACATACAATCAATCACAAGGTCAGTAACCTCGTAAGACTGGCGACGCAGAGGCTCTGCTGTACCTTTCCGATGTTAGTACCGATCGGGAATGGAAGGGTTGCGATTGGGTACCCAGGTTGCAGCAAACTGCAGGGACAATCGCAACGTTTTCTCCAAACCGCGGTATGTGCGAGTGATCGATCTCCAAACGATCAACTGGCACAGATGCGAAGGCAAGCAAAGATTTCAGAACATGATCTATGAATGACCGGGTCAGAAGTGGGGTGTCCACTCGCTTTGGCATTCGGTTGCACGCAACCTCTGCCAAAGAGGGGCATCTGTAGACACCCCACCTTCGGCTACACTGTTGGTAGAGATAGCTGGATGAATGGAGGACCATACCCCCAAATCCCAAGTTCAAACTCAGCCAAACTCACCCTTGTAAGCCCCATTCCATAGCCCAGTTCAAGCCTGAACCCAGTCAACCCAGTCCTAAACATCACCCTGAAAAACCCCCCATAAGAAAAGCCAGTCAAAAAATCCCAAAAAAGTCAAACCCACTGAGTTAACTCGCTGAGTCAACCCGTCGAGTCAAAACACCGAGTCAACCCGTCAAGTCAAATCACCGAGTCAACCCGCTGAGTCAACTCACTGAGTCGACCCAGCGAGTCAAACAGCAGCCCCGAGGGAGCGACCGTACCTCGCTGGAAATCGAGGAACGGCCGTACGGGCGGCCCACAGCAGGCCGCCCAAACCACCGCTGAATCCCAAGAAACGGCCGTACGGGCGGCCCATAGCAGGCCGCCCAAAATAAATTACGAGCTCTGCCACTGCTCGCTGCTATAAATACCCCTCTCCCCTTCTCATTTCAACACACCACTCAGCCAGAGAGAGCCCGTCCGTCTGAGTCACCCTCCTTCATCCTTTAGCCCATTCCTTCACCAAGGAGAGCCCGAGTGAGGAGAGCCCAGCCCTGGTCCAGCCCAGCCTGACCACTGGTCCAAGCCTCCCAAGCCATCCAAGTCTTGATCCAACCACTCGAAGCTAATCCTTGCGACACCTCCGTCCATCCAGCTGCTCTTTTTCCAGCATCATTTCATTTGCATCTAGCATAAGTGCAACATTTACTTCTCTTCCAACCCCCCTGCTTCACTGCAAGCACCTTGATCATTCAAGCACACTGCATACGTCTTACATTAAGCACCTGTCAGTTCGAGCGTATACTCTGGGCTTGCCCGTTGTTGGAACCTGCCCATCAGAAACTCTTCCTGTTCAGACCTGCATTTATGCTTCACCATAAAACACCTTGATCATTCAAGCACACTGCATACGTCTTACATTAAGCACCTGTCAGTTCGAGCGTACGCTCTGGGCTCGCTCGTTGTTGGAACCTGCCCATCAGAAACTCTTACTGTTCAGACCCGCATTCATGCATCATGTCATCCATGAGAATATACGAGGATTAAACTAGACTTTCAAGTATTCGATCGATTCTGTGAAGTAGAGACCGTACTTCGGTATGGGCAGTGTGTGGGGTGCTTAACCTCTTCCCACCCTGTAACCGTGATCCCTTACCTTGAATCTCTGACCGCAGATCAATAGGAGTCATTTTGGGGGAAGGAATCTTCGGATCCCCTTCTCTAACGTTTCTACGGGGTCTAGCCGACTGTAGATTCGAAGTAATTGGCTAGTGGCGACTCTGGTCTTATATAAACACATTTAAACACATTCAGCTTAACACGACAACCAAACAAAGCCCTCGAGAACGAGGCAAGCCAGTGGCACAAATGGCGATTTCGCACTCACGCATCCTCCTCTCCTTCTTTTTCCGAAAGGGGAAGGGATGAGAACGTCGTCGTGTGGGAGCGCGGAAACGGCGAGGGTCCACACTACCACGTAATAACTACGTCACTAATACTAATGAGTGCGAAAAGCATGGCTATGCTAGTAAAGATGAAACTAATTAGATAGAGATTTTGATTACACTAAGAAATGTAAATGGTAATATGTTAAGAAGCATGATAATTGAGAGATATTTTTATTAGATTTGATTTAGTTTTGTTGACGTTGAACCCTTTGCACTGCTGCTTCATTTTGCTTTTATAGACTTTAATGACGATGAAACTCTTTAGATGCATCTCATGTTCTACCTTGGCACCACTCTTCTTACCACCTGTTTAAATAATTGTTTGTGTGACCTACCAGTCATCCTATGTTAATTTTTACAATTACAACAACTATTTCAACACTACTTAGCCTTTCAAAAGCTTTCTTTCTTTCTTCTATTGACACCTATCTTATATTCACTTGTAGATTGAGCTTGGCTATGAAATGTGCTTGGGCGCTACTTTCTGAATGCAAAACATAATAGACTGTGTTCAATGTTCAACGAGGTCGCTCGGCTGCAATCCGTATTTAGCAAGCCACACTCGGTCGCTGCTCTTTGGACACGAATTGCAATCGGCCGCTCGTAGACTCTGCTCGCGTCCTACTCATGTCCCGCTTCTGACAACGGTCAGAAACAGGGTACAACAAGGATCACCTTTTTTTTTTATTTTTTTTATTTCTTATGGACCATAGATCAGTTCCCGATTGGTTAGATTTGAGTTTGTTCAAAGGTCTATAATTGAATTGATTTGAGGCCCGATCATTAGCCCACAATGATGCGGTTTAAAGGCATGGAATGATCCATTTCTTAGGCTGTTCTCTAAGCCATAAAAGGTTCTAATAATTCAAAAATAATTTTGTACAACTAGAGGATTGCGATGGGTCAATCCATGGGTATGTACAAGATGGTGAAATTGGGCCTGTTTTTGTAAATCAACTGGTGGGTTTCAGGCCTGTCTGTACATACCAAGGATTGACATACCTTGAGCTCTTTTTTGGTACAGTTGAATGGTGGGATCTGAAGACATTTCATATGTCCAATCGTGTCTTGATTTGCATCTAAATAAGCTACCCAAACTAGACCCCTCCAAATTGTCCATTTTTGGGTCAGATTTGATCCCTAGTGCTGTACACGTTTGGACCATTTTAGGTGACCTTGGATCAGCCCCAACTCTGACGGTCTAAGAAGCTTAGCAAGCCTCTAAGTTTTATTTGATGGAGAAAAGCTTCATGGAAGCTTCCTTTAGGTTTTAGGCACGTGTAGCGCATACGTGTGGTGCATGCACACATGTAGTGTGTGCGTGTTACATGTAAAGTGTGCATGTGTGTGTAGAATTGTATTTGTTGCGAGTATAACATGGATATAGATAAATGTGTGATGTACATGTGTGATGCATGTGAACAAGTGGTGGAATGTGTATGGTCCCAAGTAGACAATGAACGGGTTGATCATGCTTGAAGTCACTTATCTTTGTACAAGCAATGCCGAAAACTATATTTATGGCTCGGATTGCATTTTAAAACGACATTTTAATAATCTAAATGGATGAACGGTCAATTACACTGATGAATGAATGTATGGATAGTTAGATGAATGAATGGATGCTTAGATCCATAGTGGGATAAGCAATAGAACGGGCGGATTGATAAATGGATGGGCGGATGATCCGATAATTGAATGAATGTCTAAATGGACTGTTAGATTTGTTGAATGAATGGGTGGTTTGAAATAGAAATGCATGATCATATTAATCGATGGATGGATGGATTGATGGATGGATGTACAGTTAAATATATGCATTAACGGATAATCTAACGGTTGGATGTCTTGATTGATGAATGGATGATGTATTTATGAAGAATCTAATAGTTGTACGATCATATACATATATTGCTGGATGGACCTAGGCCCATACCAAACATGCTTAGGCCTGGGGTCCCGTCCCAAAATTGATAAAACTTTTTATTTCCCACTTGCCTGTTCCTAATCTATTGGCATGTGTCCATATAAAGTTGGGTTGGGTCAGGATGGGCTGGGTTGGGCCTGTTAATGTCGGTCTAATATGATTTGAGCCAAGATTAACCCGAATATTGATTAGGCCTTGCATGCAGCGACTAAGCCCAGCCCACAGGCCAAGCCAGTAGGTTCAATTCCAATCCAAAGCTGGGTTTAGCTCATCAGGTCGGGTTTCGTCCCAGGGCCCATTGCCTCCTACAGAGCATATAATATTTATAAAGGGTCGTGATTCAGTGAAGAGCCACTCCAGCGAGTGGTCAGAAGGTGTGTTTGAAATCAGGACGTACGGTACACATGTCGGAGATCCGAGCCGTTCATCTGGTAGAGTTCATTGTGTCTCATGGATTAAAATAATAAGGACAAACTTGTATGATGAAAATAGGTTATTAAAAAAAAAATTGCATCAGTACCAGTTCAACGGTAGTCGTGTGAATGGTCCAATTCTCGGACAAGTTTCTGCCCTCTCCAGGTTGCAGCCACTCAATGAATCAAGACCTTATTTGTAAATTTTAAGGGTTCAATTGAATCGGGTGCTTTTGGGTGGATCCGTAACTGCGGGGCCTACTGTGATGTATGTTCCTTACATCCACACCGTTCATTCATTTTGAAAGCTCATTTTAGGTCATGATCCAAAAAATGAGCCAGATCCAAATCTTAAGTGGACCATTATACAGGAAACAGTGGTAATCAGCCATTAAAAACTTCTCGTGGGCCACAAAAGTTTTGGACCAAGATTATATTCGTATTGTGTCTTCATCTTGGTCTTTGTGACCTTATGAAAAGCTTGGATGGAAAATAAACCTTCCGGTGGTCCCAGTGAAGTTTTTAATGGTGGGGATTCAATCACTAATGTTTCCTGTGGTATGGTCCACCTAAGATTTGAATCTGTTTCATTTTTTTGTGATGAGTTTTAATCAAGTTTCTAGTTTTTAAAACATTGGTTTCAGTAGTCCAAATTTTCAATTAATTGCGGTCTGATCATCATAGCCTAAAACTGGACCAAGTTCATGTGCCAACATGTCCCATGTCCAGAACATCCAAACAACACAAAAGATTTTGCTCTTCACTTCATTGAATAAACATTCTAAAATTGCATGAACCATGGAAGTTCATGGTTATAATTCAAACCCAATATGTAAATCATAGTACTCATATAATTCTTGGATTGAAGGTTAAAACTGGGCTTGGCCTACCTCTAGCCTGGCCCATATTGGGCTGTGTTTGAGCTGAAACCATCGGCCAGCCCACGGGTCCAGCGTAAATGAAGCTTTCAGGCCCAATAACTAATTAGCCTAGTCATGAGTTGGGTCTGTGTGAAAGAGTAGTTGCCTAATGGGCCCAGCATGCCCAACATTGGAATGCAGTTGCACTTTGGTCTCAAGATCGTGGCCTGAGCCTCACCGGGATCGGTAGCAGCCCACCTTTGGGTTTGTCTCAGTGCTCCAGAAGGCATGAAGATTATTAGGTGTACATGATCTACACTGCAGGCGGGGAAGTGTACATGATCTACAATCAGCATATTCAACTGCTAAATGGGCTATAACCGACAATTAAACTTGTTGGATGATCCTAACCATTTAATTGGTGGTATGCAAACGGAGAATTAAAAGACAGACTATCAATGGATCACTTTTAACTTACAAAGCTTCCTGCTGATAACGAGCTGGGATGACCTTCGTAAAAGGAAGTGAATCACCCAAAATCACATTTGCATGCACCCATTTTAAGAGAAATGATATTTAGTTATTTACAATCACCTTCATTGATTTGCATACGCCCATGTGGATGCAATCAATGAAGGTGAGTGCAAAAAAGAACCCCTTTTAAAAAAATGTTCACAGTTTTATCGAGTGTTTTTTATGATTTATAAATGGAGTTGGATACCCTATTTTATCATGCGTGCATCAAATGGAGTTATTATTATTATTTTTTTCATTATTCCATGGAAGCAAGTGGGCAATCTCAAATTGCTTATTTTTCTCATACGAATTTCACTTGCCTGATTAGTGGACCCACATCGTGCTCGGTCCATTGAACGTTCACATGTTGGTAAAGCACACTAGCTAGTGAGTGGCTTGGATTTTTGACTTGTGTGTCGTCCGCCTAGAACTCTACTAACACATGTTTCGTGTCCCTCACCTGATGAGATCCCCATTAAATCACACCCCTTGAATTTTCTACCAAGGAATCATGAGAATTAAGCCAACCCCAAATAACAGGGACAACAATGATGGCCCAACTATTGATAGCCTTTAAAAGACAAGTAAGAAGATACCATGTTTATTTCAACCCAAAAAAAATCTATATTTTCATTATTTGCAAATGAAACAACCATAATATGCCAGAACCCTGAGGTGAGAAGTTTCATATAATTTTGAAAGATTTTCTTCACCACTGATGTAGATATAAGCACATTCAAGGTATACCAACGAAGAAAACGCCAACCACAAGTACCGTCCTTGTGGATAGGCGACTACTGAGGAGCTGAAGACCCTCCACATGTGATCAAACACATAGAAGACCCCACTCAGGAAAGACACATGTGAAGGAAGAAAGGAGAAAGAAGCCAAAGAAACTAAAGATTTAGGGCGCCCATCGGGCGACCGACCATAGCCTTCGGGCGCCCGATCGGGCACCCGAACTTTGCCTGTCGAGCGCCCGTATCTCTTTGGAGGTTTTCGGACGACTTCGGGTGACACTTCGGGCGCCCGACCTAGCGCCCGAACTTTCCCGCACTTTTGATTATTTACGCGTTTTTGCTTAGTTTTAGGGATAGTTTAGTACTTTTATGTCTTTATTTGGTTATTTAAGAGGGCTAAAGCCCTAAACTCGAATTTAACTTTGATTATTGATTAATGAAAAGCCTCTTGGAGCTTTCCTCTTCTTCTCTCTCTCTCTCTCTCTCTCTCATGGTGATGTTTCTTCTTCCTTGATCATTCTTTTCTTCTACTTGCTTCTTGTGCCCCTCCTATTCTTCTTCCAAGTAATACTATCTTCCTAATCTATTTGTTTTGCTAACCTCAATCCCTAAAGTCTGATTTTGATCCTAAACCCTAAGTTTTCAGATTTTCAAATCCCTAATCCAAAATCCCTTGATTTCTTGGATTGGAGATTCCTCTTAATTGATAGGGTTATAACCATGCAAGATCGGGATGTTCCATCCCTCGCCGGATCCAACCATAGTGATATTCGAATCCCATACTTCATGGTTGTTCCTTGTGAACTTCTTCGTTCATAATGATTACTGCTAGATTTTATATTGTTATTGTCTTTTAATTCCGCTGATTTAATTATGTTCATGAACATGCATCATAATTAGGGCATCCTGCATCAACCACTCACAAGCTTTTCTTGATTTAAAGGAGAAGCAGAAATATTTGATATTTTATAAAGCACCCAACTACTTTGTTATCTGTACCATACTTAAGAGAGGATTTGAATTCCAAATTAAAGAGGATAGACAACGATATCAAGAGAAATTCCCCACTGCTTTATAAGTTATAGTGCTTGCATGCACTAGTCAGATGGTCCAATCCAACCTTGATTTAGCCTTTTTCTGTAACAATAATATTTTTTTCCAATATTCCATAGAAGAGAAGGTTATGAATTTCTAACAGAAGTGATCCTTGGGCTGTTTGGGTAGCGCCTAGGTAGGAGATCCTTCCACAGCTTGAGGGACCTGCCATTGCATATCCGACGGTCCTTATTCGTGGACTGAGTCAGCCTCCAAGAGGGATGAGGCCCAGTCCCTTTAGGTTTCTTTTCATTTCATTAGTACACGATAGGTGGTCCGACCTCTATGTAAATCGAACCACCTAAATATACTCGGGATGTATATGAAATTGCGTTGGGTAGTCTAACACGACACCTTATGCATACATGTGCGGAAGCTTTAGGAGCAACTAGAATTATGGCTAAGACCAGAAGGAGGGTGATTAGGACTTTTAAAATATATATATATATATATATATATATATATATATATATATATATATATATATTTTCGCCTACTTAACCAATTTAACAAATTAAACTACGTAAGCGATTAACACTTCGGCTTCCAAGCCTTAGTGGGTCCAATCAATAGACTAGCAAAAAATGAAAGTAATTAACATCCTAGTCTAAGTAAGCATAGATCAATAAATGACTAAACTAATGAAAAATCTAATCTATGCAACTCAAGTAGACTTAAATGAGGATGGATCAATTAAGCTCAAGTCTACACAAGGAGTGAAAGTACATCTTGTGTGTGTGGAGGTACCTATCAAGTGCCTAACATACATTCCTAACTAAGCATTCATAATTAACCAATTAAATGCAATGCGTAAAGAGAAATGTGTTCAAGAACAATCACAAACACAATAATGTATAGTGGTTCGACTACTTGTCTACTCTACTCCTGGTTTAAGTACTCAACCCCTTTGAGCACACCGGCATTCATTGGGGAGTTTAAATCTGGTTCCTCCAAACCAAGGTGTTTTAACTTGGATCCACCCAATCGGGGAGTTTACAGGTTCCTCCCAACCTACACGTTCACACCCGTGTTGGTGGCTCCCTCTAGGAGACTTTGTTTAGGCCGACTAACGAGCCAAGGAGGCTAACGTCCCTGAATTTAGGCCCAGCAAACGAGCCAAGGAGTCCCGAACAACCCCTAGTCTTTAGGCCGACAAACAAGCCGAGGAACGGCTAACGTCCCTAGATGTTAGGCCGACAAACAGGCCAAGGATCGGCAAACGACCCTAGTTCGAGTTTGTTAAACAAACTCTACACTCAACTCCCACAGGGAATTGAGTGGATGGACTTCTAACAAGACAACCTTACTTGTCGGATTGAGCCCCTTTGTAGCGCTGCTTTGGGTTGCTTCTTCTTGCTCTCCCATGCTTGAATCAGCTCCCCTTATGCTCCCCCGATCTTTGATGCCCCTGCTTTGTCAAGGCTTCAGCCCCAAGATCAGCTACCTTGCATGTGATGCTCCATTAGAGATGCCTAAGGTGCTATGGAATGGTGAATCCTCTACAAATGGTAGGAAATAGGTTTCCTAGAGGAATACACATATTTGGACTCGGAGGTAGTGTTTAGACAATGGATTTAACTATGATCAAGGAGTCTAAACCCTAGGAATTAAGATGGAACAAGTTCATTCTCAAGATGCCATTGAATGACCCAAGCTTGTGATGAAAACACAAGGAGAATGACTTGCTATGGTTTGGGATAGAGCCTCTGATGGTCTCTAGCAATGGTGGCTTCTATCTCCTCAAAATCCCCTATCTTGGCCCTAAAATCGAATCTCCACATTTATAGCATTCTTCCCAACGGTCAAATAATGGGGCAGATTCGCGCAGGGTCGGGCGCCCGGTCATATTGGGTCGGGCGCCCGAAATCTGGTCCATAAAATGAATTTAAACGCTGGACTATTTTTGAGCAGGTCGGGCGCTTGGACAAGTTTTGGTTGGGCGCCCGATGGCCTTTCTTTCACTGGTCGGGCACCCGGAATTGATCCAGACTGGGTCTTTGTGTTGCTGGATGGTTTTTGCACTGGTCGGGCGCCCGGTGACCATCTAGTTTTAAGGCCAACTCCCTGGACGGATTCCACTCTAGGTCAGGCGCCCGGTGGACACTGGGTCGGGGCGCCCGGCCAAGCATGTTTTCCTGCTGTAATTTTCTGTTTTTCAGTAGAACATGCAACCTCTTTGGCCATTCTTTTGGTAGAATTTTGGGACACCTAAGGCCAATCTAAGATGACTAAGGGTATGCCTATTGGGTCATGGTCATCTAGAGGTTAATGGTTTTAGGTAGGTACTAGGTTAAGGCTCACCAAGGCATCACTTTTACCTATTTCTTCTTTCTTAATGCAGCAAGTCCGTCTTGAGTCTTCGGTCTTCGTCTTCATTAAGCTCAACTGACACTAGACTCACTGACTTAAGTAATTGACAAACAAGGTGCACTAATATGCCATAAAAAAGTGCACTAACAGTATATTGTTGGAAATCCGGTCAGTGGAAGCACCGAAGAAGATCAAACAATCACAAACAGCTACACAAGCACACAACGCAAGAGCACACGAATTTTACTTGGAAAACCCTTGCGGGAAAAAACCACGGCACAAAGCGACACCTCCCACTATGAATTTAGATGATTACAGAGCTAGAACTACCCAAGTAGATCCCAAAGATGAACAAGGCCCTCAAAACTCTCAATTATCTCTCCCAATAACCCTAATATCGTTTAGATCACCTAGGTATTGCTTAGCATGTCGTCTAATACGATTACGAAACATATTTATAAGAGGATACCTGAAATTAGAAACATGTAGCGCGAAATCGCGCAACGCTATCAAATCCCACAGACCGTAGACCGATCGCAAACAGTCCAGGGAGTTTTCGCCAAAACTCCAAACACACTGCCTCAACTTAGACTTGTCTGACGACCAGTCTGAGTCACTGTGACTGGTCTGGCGACTGGTCTCAAAACGCCAAAAAATGTCTAGAGAGTTTGGCCTTCAAACTACAACACGCTGTGCACTGGTCGACTGGTCGGATGATCGGTCGGTGGACTCTGTCTTTGCACAGTAATGAGGCCTTCACAACAAACTCCACCAATGCATTATTAAACATTGAACCATCTCTTCTACTCTTCAAAGAACCAACTCATCATTAATCATAGTCGCCGCTTCATATGCATCACTGAGTCTTCATTAAGCCTTCACCAATCTCAGAGAAGTTACGCAGAACTTGAACTTCTTTGTAGGGACCGCCTTGGTTAGCATATCCGTCGGATTCACACTAGTGTGAATCTTGTCCAGAGTCACATCTCCTTCCTTGAGCACTTGTGGAATAAAATGGTAACGCACAACAATGTGTTTAATACGTGAGTGATAAACAGAGTTTTTAGCCAAATTGATTGCATTAGAGCTATCATAATTAACCGGCACGGCTTCCTGCTAAAGCCGCAATTGATTTATCACCCATGTCAACCAAACAACTTCTTTGAAAGCTTCTGTCACTACAATATACTCAGCTTCAGTAGTGGAAAGAGTCACCACAGACTGAAGTTTAGACATCCAACTAATTGCTCCACCTGCTAATACAAACAAATACCCTGAAGTCGACCTCCTACTGTCCACACTACCTGCGTAATCAGAATCGACGTAACCAACCAACTTGTCTTTGGACTTCTCAAACGTCAAGACGTAGTCCTGCGTACCCTGAATGTATCGAAGTAGCCATTTCACAACTTTCCAATGTTGTTTGCCTGGGTTAGACATGAATCGACTTACAACACCCATAGCCTGTAAAATATCTGGTCTTATACAGACCATGGTATACATTAAACTGCTCACAGCACTTGAATAGGGTACATGAGACATAACATGCCTTTCTTCATCTGTTTTGGAACAATGTTCAAAAGAAAGCTTGAAGTGAGCCGCGTGGGGAACGCTAACCGGTTTGGACTTGTCCATCTTGTACTTTTTCAATACCTTCTCAAGGTATTCTTCATAAGATAACCACAACCTGCTCCTCTTCCTATCTCTATGAATATCTATGCCAAGAATCCTCTTTACAACTCCCAGATCCTTCAGCTCGATTGTCCCTAAAAGCTAAGTCTTCAACACATCGATGTCAGACATGCTATGACTGGCAATAAGCATGTCATCGATGTACGACACCAGTATGAGAAACTTCTTATCATTCATTGTCTTGAAATAGACACAATGATCGTACTCGCTCCTAGTAAAGCCCTGACTCATCATGAAGGAATCAAATTTCTTGTACCACTTCCTAGGCGAATGTTTAAGACCGTACAACGATCTCCTTAACATGCAAACCTTATTCTCGACCCCTTGTACTGTATAACTTTCTGGTTGCACCATATATATCTGTTCTTCCAATTCCCCATGCAGGAAAGCAATATTCACATCCATCTCTTCCAGCTCAAGGTCGTATTGAGCAACCAGGGCCAACACGAACCTGATAGATACTTGCTTCACAATTGGTTCAAAAATCTCACTGAAGTCCACACCTTCACACTGAGCATAACCTTTCGCTACCAACCTTGCCTTGTATCTATCCTATCTCTTTCAAAACATCCACTTACACCCTATTACTTTTCGACCCACTGGAACCTCCACAAGCTCCCAAGTCTTATTCTTGTATAAGGAGTCCATTTCGTCTTGATTTGTCATCTTTTACTTCTCAGCATCTACATCCTGTAGTGCTTACTCAAAGTTAAACGGGTCCCCCTTATCTGTAATGAGAGCGAATGCAACGTTCGAGTTATCCATGTACCTTGCCCGTAACCTGCAATCCCTGGGTAGATTTATTCGCATAGGTGGCTGCTCCACCTGATCCTGTACCTCTGTCTACGCCTCAATATCGGCCTGTGTCTCATCTGTGTCCTCATGAGTATTAACATGTTCTAATGTTTTTGGTTCCTTTGTTGCATCCTTACGGAACAAAGACCCCTCATCAAACTTGACATCACGACTTAGGGTGATCTTCCGTGTGACAGGGTTATATATCCGATATCTCTTCACACAATTACCATAGCCCACAAAGATTCATTTTCTGGCCCTATGGTCTAGCTTATCTCTCTCAACTAATGGTACATGAGAGTAAGCCTTACAACCAAAGACCCACAGACTTGAGTAGTCTAGCGTACGACCACTCCACACTTCCTCAGGAATTTTTCATTCATTTGCCATAGAGGGCGACCGATTTATCAAGTAATAGACCGTGTTAACGGCCTTAGTCCATAGCTCTTTGCCCAACCTATCATTACTAATTATGGATTAAGCTCTCTTCAAGAGAGTCCGATTCATCCGCTCTGCTACACCATTCTACTCTGGCGTGTGGCGCACTGTCTTATGCCTCACAATCCCCTTCTCTTTACAATACGTGTTAATTCCCTGAAAGTGAACTCACCTCCATTATCGATTCTCAGAATTTTCAATTTCTGCCCTGACTGATTCTCCACTATTGCCTTCCATACTTTAAGGTCATGAAGACATCGGATTTATTTTTCAGAAAATAAATCCAAACCTTCTTGCTATAGTCATCGATAAACTACACGAACCACGATGACCCCCCAATAGAAATAATGGGCGATGGTCCCCATACATCGAAATTGACATAATTAAGCACTCTTTTACATACATGTTTCCCTCCCTTAAATGACAATCTAGACTATTTTCTATGCATGCAATGTTCACATATATTAAAGTCTACATATTTAAAGGAAGGAATCAAAGATCGTTCAGAGAGTACTTTCATGCCTCGCTCGCTCATGTGGCCTAAGCGTGCATGCCACATACGTGCAAACATGGAATCCGCTACAGTCGCTGCAGCTCCACCTATTGAAGTGCTCCTAATCATCCTGTAAATGTTACCATGTCTCTGTCCCTTCATAATTACTAGGGCCCCATTTGAAACTTTGCAGAACCGTGCCTCACTTCTGTCAAGGTCCGTTCGATCCCATCGAACATCTTGATGCGTGCAGTACCAATCCCCATAACTTTGTAGGTGTAGTCATCGCCTAGAAATGCAGAGCCTTCTTCATACTCCCTGTAGGAAGTAAAGACGCTCCTATTTGGGCACATGTGATACAAAGCCCCGAAATCCATGATCCACTTATCGCAGAAAGATCCAGCCTTTGACACCGTTAAGACCTAGCACACATCACTACCACCTTCCTCAGTTTTAGCAATATTGGCTTCCTTAGAAGAATCACCTGACTTCTCCTTTTTATATTTAGGACTCTTGCAGTCCTTCTTCATGTGCCCAACTTGGACACATCCCCAACACTTCAACTTGCCTTTGCCCTTGCCCTTTGATTTGGATTGAGAACACGACGATCCTTCACCTCGCTCAGAATTCCTTCCTCTCATAAACAGTGCTTCAGATGAGGAATTAGTATTACCGCTTTTCTGTCTCATGGCCTTCGATTGAAAGGCTGAGACAACGGTCTCGACACTAATAGTGTCCCTACCCGTGCACAACGAGTCCCTGAGTGACTCATATGAACTAGGAAGCGAGTTCAACAAGATCAAGGCTTGATACTCGTCCTTCATCTGCTTACCAAAATCGAGCAACTTGCAAATCAGTTTGTTGAACGTGCTAATGTGGTCCTCCACATTTGTCCCCTCCGTCATCTTCAAAGTGAAGAGTTGCATCATTAGATATATGTGATTTTCTATAGACTTCTTCGCATAGATGTTCTCTAGCTTGGTCCATGTCTCTACAGCAGTCTTCTCCTTCATGATATTATAAAAGACGTCATCAACAAGGCACAATTGTATTGAGGCCATAACCTTCTCATCAATTTTCGTCCACTCGTCATCTTTTATCTTGGCAGGGCTCTTTCTAAGGGTATTCACGACCCCTTGCTGAGTTAAGGTGGCACACATCTTCACCTTCCACAACTCAAACACTACGTGAAAAAGCGCTAAATTCGACGGTCCGCGCCGTTGAAAAAACCGTCGTAGATCAGCCAGTGTAGAAAAAAATTCGACCGTCCATAACCGTCGGTTAATATTCGACGGTCCTTAACCGTCAGATAAAATTCGACGGTCCTTAACCGTCAGATAAAATTCAACGGTCCGTCGGTTAAAATTCGACGGTCCATGACAGTCGAAATATTTCGACGGTCCGTAACGCTCGAAAACTTTCGACGGTCCACACCCGTCGAACTCTATTTGCATAAACGGCGGTTGCAAACCGTCGAAAAAAATTCGACGGTCTATAACCGTCGTCTGTGGTTCGAATATCATAGGATATTTCACGGCCACTAGCCGTCGGAAAAAATTCGACGGTCCGAACCGCCGTTTCTGGGTAAATTTTTAGGAAAGTTCGACGGTCCTGGACCGTCGAATTTTTTTCTGCACGGAAAAAAAATAACCTGTATTTTGGTAGGGGTTGTGCCCCAATACATCCTGTAAACCCTGTAATTCGTAAATAATTTAGAAAACTAGAACATTTGCTAATACAATGTACAACCACAATCCTCCACAATCACATTACATGACCAACACAATACAACCACAATCCTCCACAATCACATTACATAACCAACACAATACAACCACAATCCTCCACAATCACATTACATAACCAACACAATACAACCACAATCACATTACATAACCAACACAATACAACCACAATCACATTACATAACTAACATAATCCTCCACACCCACAATCCTCCACAAGTACCAACAATCCACAACCACATTCTTCGCAAGTACCCAAGAGTTCCCTCGTTCGCCCGTTTCCTTACAGATCAAAGATTTTTTGTTTGTTTGTTTAAATAGGAAAGAATTTAAAAGGGTAGACAAAAAAATACAAAAGTATCTTAGCACATGATGTTTAACATCTTGCATAGGAGTGCAACTTCAAAATAGAGACATGTAAGAGCCTTTTTCCAAACAAAGGTACAAAAGCATAATTTTACATGGCCATAATTTTAGTCACGTCATAATTCACAACTAAATATGAGAATTATGAGATAGCATTAAATATTAAGCATTAAAATGTAAAACATCATTAATATTAGCTAAGAGAGGAAAAAAGATCATACTATGCTAGCTTCAGGATCGGAACAAGTCTAATAGAACGTGCAACCAGAGCAAGCAAACCCACAAAGACCACCTTAAACTAGTATACCCCTTGTGAATTTCTAACTGAATTAACTAGCATGGCAAACCAAGAAGAATGTGAACATGTGGAGTTTAATAGGTATGTATGGGCTCAAACCCAAGATTTCAATGTTGCAATGCACTCTATCACCAATATCACCAAAGAGAAGCAAAACATTAAGGAAATTCCTTAAAAAATTCATATGTAGCATACAATTAATTCAAATTAAACTATCCAAATCACGGGTCCAAGTCTAGATGTATCACCACCACCTAAAATTAAGATTATTTAATCACCACTTAAAATTAAGTGTATAATTACATTGTGCCAACTAGATGAGATAATGGGTTAAGGGTCCCACAACTAATAACATCATAGTTGCAAATACCTCATCCAAAGAGTTATCCAAAAGCTCAACAAAAGCTGCGGAAGCAGAATGCCAGGAAATAAAGTTTACCCAAAATGGCTATTCCTTTGACCGAATCTAAAGTTCAATGTAATTATTCAAGAAAAAAATGATTTGTAGAAAAAAGAGAATATAAATACGATTTATGATGATTGTAAGAGGTAAATTTACCTCCAAGAGCCCACTTGTGGCTGGTTGCATTTGAATGTCGAAGCCTTGGGTGGACCCTAACCTGATCCATTTTGGCTGCAGAAAATAAAAATAGCTTGATAGTCTACAGAAGGCTTACCAGGGGAAAATACCTTTATAGTTGTAAATCCTTTGATCCCATACTCCTATATAAACCAGCAGACATCTCATTAGAAAGATGGAAAAAAAAAATCTCTATTAGTTTGTTAATTCCAACACATATTGATCCCAACTTCTTAACATACCACCACAATGTCGAGTGTTAATGTGGGACACTAGTTGAAGATCCCAACCTTTCTAAATAGTGATCTTCTGCCTCAAAACTTAATTGGACCTCAATTTAGGAAACTTTCTAAATAAAAAAATGAACAAGTTTAAAAAAAAAAAAAGTGATCTATACAATAATATAAATTCAAGAGTTCATTGGCAACAAAAAATAGGAAACTAAAAGAAAATGTTGAGATACATCTTCCACTAAAAGACTATCAGCAAAGTCTTGCATAAAGGACAAAAGCAACAGATGGAAGTAATGTTAAAGAAAGAAAATAAGCTAGTATTCATACTCTAGGGGTATGTCAAAGATACCGTGAGAAACAAGAGCCTTAAATCTCAGAGGGAAACGTCGACTTTCTAGCAACCAAATTACCCTGAAATTCAATACCATTTTTTTCTTTGGACAGTCAATATCAGTCCTTAAAACAAGTAACCAGAGCAAATTTGTAAAGAATTTAAGCCCACCAAAAGATTTGTACACAAAGTCCTAAAATGGTGTTGCGGAACAGTTTCAATAAAACAGGTGTCTCTAAATGAGGATAGAAGACATTTTTGCTGCAAACTGCAAAATAAACAGCCAGAGCGTGAGAATTTGTGCTGATGCCAATGTTGGAAGTTCTAAATAAAGATCACTACAACAGAAGTAGACAGAACTATTGCACAACTCATCATTATAGATCAATGTTCATAAACTGTCACATCTCTACTAATAAATTACACTACTATAGAGCAGTTAAGAGCTACATGTGTTGTAAAGGCAAATATCATATGCAAGGACCAAACAAATCAATACCAAATTAAGTAAACCTGAAACAGTTGTTTGCTAAGCCCACACGTGTGGAACCATGCCCATCCACATGTAGCCACATGTAGCCACACATGCCAATATGGAAGATGTGTATGAGATCCCAACTTTCCATAATTCCATTAAATGAACCAGATTGATTGGATGTTCTTGTGCAAAAATCAAGCAGTTTTGCTTCTCAGGTCAGAGATGATATATAAAAGAAATGGATGGTTGATGTAGTTTTCTTCTAGGCATCCATTTGTTTTATACACAAGTCCCATCTGATGAAAAGCTCTTACCTCACACCCTTGTGCTATTTTGGCGCATGTGGTTGGCAAGGCACCACGCAAGTGGTTTTGCTAACCTCACCCAAAACCTTTTTTTTTTTTTTTTTGAAAGTTAACTAGCCTCACCCAAAACTTATGCTCTGGGTCCAAGAATCAAGTCAGTCAAAGATTTGGCGAGCCAAAAATATGCAAAAGAAATGGACAATCAATAATTAATGTAAATGTGTGGCCATCTAATGAGTGGACAGACCTAAATTCTGCACAAGGACCTATGCGTTGACCAATTTTTTCAGTTTAGCTCTGAAAATTTGTGGATTTGGATCTCCCGACATTTGAGGAAAAAATGAAATATTTGTAAAATCTAATTCCAGAAAATTCATGCCTACTGAAAATGATACAAAATTGATACTCACTGGAAATAATCTTTGCCCTTTACCACCAAATCCACCACCAACCCCTCTTATAATCACACAGACATTATGGTGAGGCCCAAGTTCGATCTGAAAACCATCATTGTGTATTAGTTGGTCTTCATTAACATGTTTATAGACAACTTAGTAGCTTCTTTTACCATAGATTTCCATGAGCCCACACACATGATGCACGTCTATATGTGGCTAAGTACCAGACTACTTCAAAACAAGATACTGAATAGCATCAGCTATATCTACAAAGATTTACCCAAAATTGAATCAGAGAATCACTATCCAATACTGCAATTTCTTGTGCTCAGGTTCATGAAGCAAAACCTGCACAAAAATGGATTGTCATTTAGCATCAATGAAGGCACACAAAGATTAGTACCAAAGCAGTGAAACACAATCTTAAGATTACCTAAAAAGCAGTGAAACACAATCTTAAGATTACCTAAAAAAAACTAATGTGTCTGTATCTATGCCCTTTGACAGTAAATCGAAGGAATGAACAGAGCTTTCCATGTCAAACATGAGTTCCTGTATAAGATAAAAGTCATCTATTCTATCTTAAATGTAAAAAGGCAAACCTGTTGCTGATTCCTGAGTTTGCTTGAAAGCTATGATAACAATTGGCATAACCAAATCAATAGACAATAAAAGAAAATTAATATATTTTCATTTCAATGGAAGAATATGGAAAACCAACATGTTTCACAATCTGACGAGTGCAATTAACAATATATCCTTCATGCTAGGGGAAACAATACAGGGACAATAATTTAAAAGTCACTATCTCAACCTAGCTGCTGTCTTGCATTGTTTTCATCTTTCTTTTCCTTTAAATCTCCTTTTACTTCCACAAAAGAAGTTGTGGCCATGCGATATCTCTCTGGAGAAAAAAGATCAAAATCCATCCATTCAATCATTGCTTTCCTGAATGCACATGCACATGCACATGCAATGGGCAAAAGATAACTGAATAGACGGTTAGGATCTTCCAACCTTGGAAATTTTGTATAGAGACAAGTCAAGCCAATGAATTGGAAGATGACAATAACCATACATGTGTGCCACAAGTATAGTACATGATGTATAATTCTTGTAACAATTCTTGGGGATGTATAATGTATCCATAATGTATTGTATATACATGGCTGGAGTCTTGTAACAATTCACAGACATGAAAGAACACAATAGTTACAATGTGCCACACGCAGCGCCATCATCAACAAAGAAGTGTAAAAATAGAAAAGGAAAAAAAAGGAGGAAGAAGATGAAATACCAATGTCACGACAGCACCAACAGGCAGCCACATTATCACCACCACTGTCAACTACCAACAAAAACAAACCACCATAACCACATGTACAACAACACAGAATTCTAAAATAATGCCCATATCAAAACCAGCCAAATCAATTCCAATATAAACCCCAAAATAATTCCCATATCAAACCCCCAAATCAATTCCAATATAAACCCCATTGACAACCCTAACAACAAAGATCTTCACAAAATATCATTTCAAACCCTAATCTTCCACAGATCTTGCTCAAGATTTCATAGAAAAAATAAATAAAAGAAAAGAGATGAAGAGAAATAAAATACCTTGGGAGAGAACCGACGAGGAGGAGAGGAGAGAAAGAGATAAGACTGTGAGAGCTGGGGCAAGGGAGGACAAGAGAATGAAAGAGAGGGATCAGAACAGAATGAAAGAGAGGGATGGAGATTGAGCGATTTGGGTTTCCCTCTTCTGGACGAGAGGGGGGCGGGAGAATGAAAGAGGATTTGGGTTTCCCTTTTCTGGAAGAGAGGTCAGTGCTCTGTGGGCTCTAGCCAAGTGGGTAGTGGTCAGTGCTCTGTGGGCTCCACCATTAAGTATGTTTTTCATCCCTACTGTCCATCCATTTTTTAAGATCATTTCAGGGCTTGATCCCAAAAACTATCCAGATCTAAATCTCAGGTGGACCACAACACAGTAAACGGTAGTGATTGAATGCCCACCATTAAAAACCTATATCAAGAGGTCGGATGTCAAATCAGACCGTTGATATCACACGGTCAATGTAGATCTTGGGTTCTGATCCATCCAAAATCGAGCCAGGGAAATGGACTGTTTCCAGATAACCATGCCACGTGTGAGGTGGATGAGTCACCATCAGTATGGGATTGCTGAGGAGTTGAACGTGCTGCACTTGTGGGATTGCTGGATGGTCCGGGCTGAGCTGGTGCTTGCTGGATTGAATGGACGACTGGAGATGATCTGGGCCAGAGCTGCATGGACGGTGGAGATGAGCCTTGGGGTCCATCTAGACGTCGGAGCTGGAGTAGCCTGGACTGCTGCTTGGAATAGACGGCTGAGCTTGGAGATCAGCTCGACGGACGTCCACTACTGGACGTTGAAGGACACTGGTGGGGTATGATGAGCTGCACGTGCAACAGGTGGGGTCCACTGATTGAAGGGACAGTTGTACAGTGAGCCTAGCTGAATATTGGACGGTCCAGCTGTTGTAACGAGTGATGGAGAGTTGGGACTGAAGTTGCTCAACGGTGGATATGAACTTCACCAGGGGTGGCTTGGACGGTGGAGCGTTGGTCATGGCTACACGTTGGATGTGGTGTCCACTTTGGATGAAGTTGATCTTCTAGAAGATGGACATGTAGATGAGAGATGAGATCAATGTTGGCTGGATGGACGACTGATGATGCATCTGTGTGGACGGGTAAGGGCTACTGGACTGTTTTGCACACGTGTGACTGATGGTGCAGATGGTGGAGTTGAAATCTCCATCAGCTGATGTTGTTGTGCTTCATCTTAGATGCTGGGATTAAAGCAGTAGGGTCCACAGCTGGATGGTTGAGATGGATGATGGTCGTTGAAGATGGCATGGTCTACAGTGCCAGATGATCAGGGACATTGATCTGGTGCTCATGAAACTATGGCCGCCTTGATGAATGTGATGTCATGGATTGATGGATTCCTGATGTCACGTGTTTGGCATCTGTAAAGGATATGAGATGTCGCCTTGATGCACAACTAGCACTACGTTTTGGATGGAGGAGATAACAAAAACCTCCCATATTCAAAAATTTGAAGCATCCAATGAAATAGGGTCGTCTGATCCGGAAGACCTTGGCGCATTCTCCATCCAAGGTGGACCCACCGGTTCAATGGTCTAGATTGGCAAACAATGGGCTCCACATGAGATGAACAGTCTGAATTAGTTACCCATGGGCCCGACTCATCCAGACTGTTGATCTCATGTGGATGAAATTACTTGGAAACCGGATTCGTGGCATTGGAGTAATTCAATTTAAACTCTCCAATTTATGCCTATTGTTTAGATGCAAGCCAAAAATTATGCTAAATTGATTATCTAAATATCGATTGGTGGGCACTTATTGGATAGTTAAAAATGAAAAAAAAATATCCAAGGGCCTATTTCAGGAGAGCAGACCACGGCCTCAGGGTGTGGCCCTTAAAGTGGGGCGCACCTTGATGTATGTATTATGTATCCACGTTGTCCATCTTGCTGTATGTATTATGTATTATGTATCCGTTTTTACGGATCATTTTATGACATTATTCGAAAAATGAAACAGGTCCAATTATTAGGTGTACCATACCAATAGGAAACGGTACTGTTGATCGACCATTAATGGGCCACAAAAGTTTTGGATTAAGTTGATATTTGTTTTTTCCCTTCATCCTGGATGGTAAATAAACAATATGGAAGTTTTTAATGGTAGGACGGTCAATCACCACTGTTTCTTATGGTATGATCCACTTGATAATTGGATCTTCTTCAAATTTTAGATAATGCCCTAAATTATATTGAAAAACGGATGGACGGTGTGGATGCATAATACATACATCAAGGTGGTCCCCATGGTAACTCCACGGTAAGGGCCGCACCATCTTGGGTGAGGCTAGGGTCTTATCAAAATCACTCTTTAATTGTATCATCCATTACTGTCCACCAAACGGATAACTAATTTGCTTTATGATCCATCTATGGTGGGGCATCCATTAGTCATTTGCAAGCCACGTGTACGATTTCCCGGTGCATGTGCATGAACCATCATACTCTTCCAAGGTATGGATTCCTAAATTGTGCTCTTGGACGCTGGATGGTCTGATCTATGAGAATTTTGAGGTTTGGATATTCTACCGTATGGATGACCCGGTGAGTGGTCTAGATCTCATCCAGTGGATCACGTATCGTTCCTTGCATTCCTCTTCAAGTCGGTATAATATCAGCTTCATCCAAAACTTCCGTGGCCCCAAATTAGAAGCTTTTAATGGTGGACATTTAATTAACATTGTTTCTTGTGATTAGGTCCATTGATCGAGATTTAGATCTACTTGAGATTTGGACTCATACCATAAAATGATCTGGGAAAATGTATAGATGGCGTGAATGAAACACATATATTATGGTGGAACCATAGAAATGGTACACTTGAGATAGGCAACTTGGAATTTTTAATGGTGAGGCACTAAATTACCATTATTTCTTATGATGTGGTCCACTTTAGATTTGGATCTATCTCAATTTTGGGCTCATACCATAAAATAATTTTAAAAAATGTATGGATGGTGTGGATAAAACACATACATCATGGTAGTGGCTAGTCAGGGTTACTAGCCAATCCATGCACACTACTTTAACCATGTGAGTACCAAGTTGAAATATTTTATGTATATTATATCCCGTTCATCTATTCTTAAATATCATTTTATGATGCCATACCAAATCTCAAGACTTAAAATCCAAATCTCAACAGCTAAATTAGAGTTTAGGGTCCAATGACTGCACATTTCTTAGATTTTCATGAGGTCGGCAAGTCCCAATGCAATTTTGAACAAAACATTTGGATCAATTTAGAATTTTGATCCAGTAATTACATTATTCTACTCATCAATATCTTCGATTTGACTAGTCACTACTCACCTTGATCAGATTTCGAATGAGAAAGATATTAGGCGGACAAAATTGATCAACAATATGATGGGTCATATCTTGCAATCCAACAGTTAAATTTGACTAAAATTTAATCTAAACGTCTGAAGTCATTTACTATTCAATCTTGACCGATTAGATTGTCCAAAATTTGTCTAGATCTAGACAAACTAATCGTGCCCATTTAAAGAGTGTTTTGGACGGATCTAATTCGTTTCATGTCAGATTGGGCTGAATTTTGTTCTATAACCTATTCAGGACGTTCCAAATATATTTGACCGTTCAGATCAACTTTATGATTACCTGATTATAGAATTTAATCAATCTCATCATCATAAGTTATTCTTGTAAATTACACATCATTATACTTAGGCCCTCATTTTTTGTACAAGTGAATTAACTTGTGGGTATGCATAAACCAATATGATAAACTCAATGACTGTAATTTTTTATTTTCAACCATTCAATAAATGTCCACTAGTAAATTTTGTCCACTCATTTCAAATTTCTTAATTTTTTTCAATCTCAAAAAAATATTTTTAAATATTTTTTTTCAAACATTTCAATTTTGTTAAAAAGCTCTTTTTTTTTTTCAAAATCTCAGTCTTTTTTAAAATCCCAATTGTTTTTTTTTTTCTAAACTTTTGAACTTTTTCAAACTTATCATAAAACATTTTTTTCAAATTTATCAATTCTATTCAAACATATCAATTTTTTCAAGATGTAATTTTTTAAAATGTTTTTTTTTTTAAATTTCAATTGTTTTTTTTTTCAAAATCTATTTTTTTCCAAACATTGCCAAATAATTTCCAAACTTCTAAACTTTTTCTTTTCTCAAAATCAAAATTTTTTAAAATATTTAATTTTCTTATTCAAAATGTTAATTTTTGTGTCAAAACCCCGGTGATTTTTTAAATCTCAATTTTTCTCAAATATCGCCCATTTTCTTTTTTCAAAATCCTAGTTTTCTTTATTTTAACGTTAGCTATTTTTTTTTCAAAATCATAATTTTTTTTAATGTTGGATTTTCAAGAATTCGACGGTTCTAGACCGTCGAAGTTTTAAAGGCGCTATGATCGACGGCTGTAGACCGTCGATTTTATCCGCGCGTAAACGATTTTTTTCACGCGTAAAGGAAAATTTTCGCGCGCTAATTTCCGACTGTGCTAATTCGACGTTCCTTAACCGTCGAATTTAATGCCCCAAATTCGACGTCTTTGGACCGTCGAATGTTTTCGCATGTTAATTTCGACTGAGATAATTCGACTGTCAGTAACAGTCGAATTTCAGGTCCTAAATTCGACGTCTTTGAACCGTCGAATTTTTTCTAGCGTTAATTTCGACTGAACTAATTAGACTGTCAGTAACAGTCGACTTTCAGGCCCTTAATTCGACGGGTCTGGACTGTCGAGGCTTTTCGCGCATTCTATTCGACGGTTCAGGACCGTCGAATGACGGAGTCGAATTTAGCGCTTTTTCACGCAGTGAAAGTTATTTTTACCTGAGAACTTTTCAATGTCGAACTTCGTACTTGAAGCCATGAGATTGTTTTAGAAAGATTCTTTTTCAACCTTCCAACGTTAGCTCTGATATCACTTCTTGGAAATCCAGTCAGCGAAAGCACCGAAGACGATCAAACAATCACAAACAGCCACACAAGCACACAACTCAAAAGCACACAAATTTTACATGGAAAATCCTTGCGAGAAAAAACCACGGTATAAAGAGACACCTTCCAAAACTCCAAACACATTGCCTCAACTCAGACCTGTCTGACGACCGGTCTCAAAACGCCAAAAAACGTCCAGAGAGTTTGGCATTCAAATTGCAACACGCTATTTGGCATTCAAATTGCAACACGCTATCCACTGGCCGATCGGTCGGACAACTGGTCGGTGGACTCTGTCTTTGCACAGTAATGAGGCCTTCATAACATATAGTTTCTTGCCTTTCTGAGCTTTAAATTAATTTTACTAAAAAAAAAAGAAGCAATCCATGATGGGACGTAACAAATAGATAATCCAATTGTTGATTAGACCTATTTTTATTTAAATGGCCTTGATCATCCATGTTAAGGCTATTTTGATCGATGGTCAATATTGGTCAAATCATTATGATGGTTGCATGTTATCCCAGGAAAGGTACACTCAACCTAATGAAGTACGGGTCAATTGGTTGGACTGTCTAAATGTCTTTGTGCAACTAGTAACACTCATAATTCTCCAAGTCAAATGTTATCAAGAACAAGGTGATTGTAACTTGAGGGGTGGCAGACCAGCAGATTATGACAAAAGGTAACTGCAATTTTCATGGCATACAACCCGAGGCCAAGACATGCAAATGGATTGAATGTATGAAACGAAAACCGATACTGACTTGACCCAACTTAATCAAAGTTCTTAAATGTATCAAGTGAACGGCTAGAATGGCAAATTTGCCCCTCACTCTAGCTACAAACCACACGTTATTTCCATTTTTCTTTTTTGGAGATTAGATAGATGTAATAAGTTCTTGATGCATGATTCTTGCCACACTGTACCTTTCTTTTTTCATGCACTACAAAAAAAAGGGGCAAAGGCTACGGATTATGAGTTTTTTTTGCTAGGGACATAATCCCTAGCAATTCTGCTACGGATTTAATCCCTAGCTAAAAGCTACTGCCCAGCTCCTATTGGAGGGTTCCCTAAGGGGCTTTATACGACACACCACAATGTGTGTGTTTTATCTAAGCCGTCCATCCATGTTGGAAGCTCATTTAAGGTATGAGCCCAAAAAAAAAAAGTGGATGGAAGGCTCAAGTGGACCACACCTTAGGAAATAGTGAAGATAAAGTGCCTACCATTGAGATGTGGTGTGGTCTACTTGGGCCTTTGATCTACCTCCTTTTTGAGATTATGCCCAAAAATGAACTTGCAAAATGAATGGACGGAGTGGATAAACCACATACATTAAGGTGGGCCACACGAGCCCCTGACATGACAATCCGTCTCTTGCTCCGTCCCGCGCCAAAGCTCCCCGCGCGCGCAAAAAGCTCCCCGCGCCCAAACTACCGCTAAAGTGAAAAAAGCCCAGAGAACCCTAATCGCAAAAATCCCTCACCCCTCTTGAGCTCCCGCTCTCTTGCCGCCCTCCCTCCCAAAGCCCCTTTTCATTCCCCGTTCCCCCAGAAATTCCATCTTAACACGACTCTCTCTCTCTCTCTCTCTCTCTCTCTCTCTCTCTCTCCTCTGAAATTAAATCAGATTTGTCGTATGGTGGTCGAACAGAGGATGAGGTGAAGTCGTGCGAGGTGGTCGAGTTGGGGTTTTGCTAGGGTTTGGTGCACGATTGGGCCATATGTGGTTGGTGGGTCTTTGAGGTGGGGTTCGATCGGGGCTGGGGAAGATGATGTGGTGATGTGGTGGTCGAGATCGGTTTTGGAGGGTTTGGTGGAGTTGCGATAGGGACGAAGGATGGTGGCTGTGATGAAGTCCAAACATGGGTGGGTTGTGGTGATGGCGTGGGAAGGGTTTAGGGCCGGCAACAGAGGTAGTCGGTTTCGGATCGGAGTAGTGGTCTCCATGGGCGGGTTTCCTTGCCTTGAAATTCCAAGCAGTGCCACCGTTCCCCCTCTCTGAACTCGAGCATCCCGACAAATGGGCAGGCCATTTTGTCACAGTCAGGAAGTTCTCTGGGTTTGCTCAGGACATCAACATTGTCAAGGAGGCAGAGAAACTTGCCATCAGCTTGAGCTGATCTCCGCGGGTGGGTTTAACCACACCTAAAGGTGAGAATGCTTAATCCCTCAATATAATTCCCCTTTCTGCATTATCGGGCTCAAAAATGAAGTGTGGGTGGATGTTGATGGGTCTGAAATGGATGGTTGCCGATCAGGCAGTTTAGAAGTGTACAGAAGATCTTGGATTTAATGGTTAGATTGTACTTAGATGGATCTTCTATGTGGGTGCTATTTGTTGCAACTTTCTGTTCATAATGGCATCTAGAGAATCTTGAAATTTCCTAATATTTTGTGCCAAATCAGATTGATTAATCTTGAAATTTGATGAATTTTTTTTATATTTGGTGTAACCAAACATGTTGTTTAGGTGGTTGTGTGATTTCTACTATGTACAAAGCAAGCTGAAGTAGATTGTATATGTCATTGTTGTGTTTTAACTGTATGTTTCAGTGGATGGAGGATGATCAGAGCTGTCCACCTGATAGGTGCTGCTATCATTGATTGCTTTTTTGAACTATCACTCATAGTGGATGATCATGGCCATTGATTTAATGTTGTTAGATCTGGGCCGTTGCCTTTTCGTTTTCAGCTGCCTGTTTGGATTCCAGCAATTGGTGTTCAGGCTAAACTGTTTGCTATGAGTTCTGAACCATGGCTGATTTATGTTCATAGAAAAGATGAGCAGTTCTGGTCATCCATTTGGGGCTCCATGTGGGCTCCATCCAATGGTTCATATGGTGAGATTTAATTGATCTAGATCCACAAATTTTTTTTGGGTCATGAGTGATCTGGATCCTCCCTTTCTTAGTGGTTGATCAAATAGATAGGATCACCAAGTCAGAGTGATGCAGGAAAGTGATTGGGAATTAAAGGTGGACCAATAACATGGGCAGTGTAAATCCGTGGTTAGGCTCATTTTCATGAATGATCAAGATTGTTCATTTTAATGGGCGTTGATGGAATGGCTAGGAATGTTGTATGATGACTCTCGGAAGGAATAGGGAATTACTGGCCAGGCATATTTGGCCAGGCATAATCTGTTTGCATTCTCAAGTTTCCACATGTCTGGGTTTTTAATATGCCAATATTTTCCGCAGATTCTGGAGCCATGCCAAAGTCAAAGTAGTCTTGCTTATCAGCCTCCTAGCTAACCCCTGGACTATGGGCATCCTTAGTTTGCTTGGTGATATCTATGCACTACCAAACCTTAAAATGAACCTGAAGTTTCTGAGGTGATATCGGTGCCTGAGGCTTGTTGTTTTCTTTTTACTTTTGCTTCTTAATAAAATCAGTTGCTTTTTTTAAAAAAAAGGTCCTATTTAAGAATCTAGCCCCAAAGCCCAAGATATTACTTTTCCCCATGCCTGAATAAAATCACAATATTACTCTTCCCACAAACGTAACGGAAATGGTGGTTTTGATCCGGTTTTGGTTGATGATTTGGCACCTGCTTTAGGATATTGGGTTTGATTTCATGTGATGAATTGACAGAATAACTTGATTCTTTCAGCTGCCCCTTTTCAAAATTGTTCTTGGATTTAAAATTTTGAAAATCTATTCTCATGCATTCATATCTATAGGCCAAGATATTGATCTTGACATGCATAATTTGATTTGTACAGTCTGTCAAGGTTACCTTTGATCATGTAGCATGCGGACTACATCGCAGGTGTGGCTTGATAAAAATATCAGATTGTAGGATTTTGTACATTGTCTTCTAACAATATGTACTTCAAATGGATTGGTATCTAATGCAAGGTTTGAATTTTGTAAAGGAAAAGCTTTTCAAGGTTGCAGGTCTGCCAATGGTGGAGAATTGCATGTCTGGGTATAATAGTTGCATGGATTGGTATCTGAGAATTGCATCTCCATTAGCGCTAGCACCTGCTTGGTGTAGTTCTTTTAGCTCCAGTCAACTCCAGAAAGGAAAAAAATTAGCAGAGTCTGTTTGTGCTATTTGTAGGTGGTAAGTTTTCAATGCAAAACACCATTTGAAATGATGTAGCTATTGCAGTAACTGTAGGTTGTTTGAATGTTCTCTAGTAATGTGTATCTCACCTTCTCAGAGTACTTTCCATGTTGATGAAATGGGTTTCTCATTTCAGGATGGGAGTTACATATATGTAGAAAAAAATCATCCGCGGTCCCGATTTTATGAAAAGAAGCCATCAGGTATGATTTGAAGTCATCACCATTTTCAATTCTTGATTTGGGCCATTTGAGCAGATTTGGAATGCCAACAATGCAGGTGAATTCTGCCCAATCACCATCTGATTTTGTTGGTGCTTTGTGGAAGAATTCCCAAATAGCAGACGTTCGACACTATCTATTGTCTTAGTGTCTTTGTCATATTGATTCCACAGGACAAACATAAGCTAATGGAAGTTATTCAAATGTGTCCCCAACTGAAGGCACGCCAACTTTGTCACAAATTTGGTCCATGCATTTTGCACATCATCCTTCATGTCCTAATGTTGATGAGTGCAAGGAGGTTCAAGCATCTTGAGTCAATTTACTGATATCCCCTGCTCATCTCTGTTGCATTTGTTGCTCTGTTCTCATTTACTTGCTCTAATTATTTTACATGGGATGGTGACTTAATTGAATACAAGCCAATATACAGTTATGTTTAAATCTGTGTTTATATTTCTCAGTTCTAGGTATGCAACTTGAGAAAATTGCATAGACATGTGTTAGGTGTTACATATTGACAGCAGTTTGGGGCCACAAATCTGTCCAAAAGGATAGTGCATTTGTACCACAAAATCTATCCAAATATAGACAGCATTATGGACCACAGATCTGTCCAGTTTGGACAAAGCTGCATTGGTCACCGGAATTTGGCTCACAAAAATCTGCCTTGTGGACATAATGTTAGGACTCAAAATGGTCCCAAATCTGTCTAGTGTTTGGGGCCAGACCTGTCCATGAATTGGACAACATTTGGGGTCAAAACGATCCCCTTTTTGGGAACCCAAAGCTGTCCGAAAATGGATAGTGTGTGGGAACACAAAAATGTGCAATATGTGGGTCTAATTCTGTCCAAAATGGTCTAATTATGTCCAAATTTTGGACAGTGTGTGGGACTTAATTATGGCCACCGGTTGGGCCATCTTTGACCCTCAAATCAGCCTAGCTAGACCATGTTTTGGGCCCACAAAACTGTCTAAGTTGGGCCACGTTTTGAGCACACCAATCTGCCTGATTTGGACAACGAATTGCACTCAATTTTACTCATTTTGAACAGTGAGATTTGGTCTCAAAACTGTCTATAGTGGTCAGCGTTAGTGGGTCTCAAATCTGGTCAAGTATTGGTATTTTAATATATAGATGTTAGAAGAACCATATGGTATCATTCATGCATGCTGGAAGGTGATTAAATGGCAATGGAAACTGGTTTCCCCTATTGTAACAGCCCGGCATGTCTGAATTTTGCGGAATCCTTTAGAACAAGTGAGAGATTTCCATGTCATTTCCAAAAGCACTTGTGACAGGTTTGTATCATTTCAAAACATCCATACACAAACAGTGGCAGCAGTGCTGGTTATAGCAGTGCTGGTCCTAGTGTTATGGAATGAATGGAGTGTTCAAATTGAGGATTGGCTGTCCCACAGACTGATTCGCAGTAGGTTTGTAAATGATGGAGCTATACAACAAACTGGTGGTCATGGCAACAGACCTGATTTGGGTCAGCCGGAACATAGCGCATTCACCAATTCGGCCTGGAATTGAGACCCCATCCAAGTCGTTTAACCATCAGGACTGTTCAATAGGTTGTCTATGTTGGGGAAGGATGCACTAAAAGTTAAAGGATGCACTGTTCAATCCACCTGAGGCATAATTTGTTTGGTTTCTCATAAATCTGGAATAATGTAATGGTGGGTGAAATCCAAGTCATTCATCAGGTGGATTGCACTGTGTGAATACCACGGTCCAATGTATGGGTATGGTTTTTATAACACTCACTCTCATACTTGGGTATTGTGCTTAGCAACTAGAATTTTAAAAAGGCAATTGGAGAGGATTAAAAATCCTACTTTTTGAAGATATATTGCTAGCTAGACAAGTTATTTATGAGTCTATGACTGACTAATCTTAGAATGAATGGGTAGTCCAGATCATCCCTAAAATAATGATCCAAAACGGATGGACAGCAGCAGCTAGCAGCAGCAGCAGCTAGCAGCAGCAGCAGCAGCAGCAGCAGCTAGGGTGACAGGCATGCTAAGGTGACAGGCATGCTTCTGGAGATGGACCAGACTGAGGTGCTGCACCTGTTGGCGTCTCCGGAAGCTTTAAAGGCGAAGGTGGCAGCAGCAGCAGGTGGCTGAACCCCAACTGATCAACTATCGGCACTTTCTCTGAATGACACGCTCGTTTCCTGAGGCAGGTTAGTTCTGTTTTCTTCATCCATCTGTGTGTGGGTTCATCAGCTTTCTGAATTGAAAGGCTCATCAGCTTTCTGAATTGGGTATTTTATATGAATATAGGTCCTCTTGCTGATGACATGTTCCACTGGCAAGAAACAATTATGGGTCCAGTTGTAGGTGGTGTATTTCTGTTAAACCATTCACTTCCCACCAGGTTACCCATTCAAGCCACCTAAGGTAAATCTCTAATATGCATATGACCACATCTGTTCATTGACATGGTCCATCCGAACCGTAGGACTAGACAGGGAGCTGAAACAACCAGAGAAATTGCACCTGTTGGATTATCCTAAGCAACCAACAGAGATCCTATAAAATGAAGGTTAATCTATGTTAAAAGTATATCATGCCATCCTACCAACAGAGCGGGTTGAAAGTGAAAGAATGCGAGTTGTTGAGAAGGAACTTCAGTGATACTGGGTGCTTCGGCTTTGGTATTCGGGAGCACATTGATCTTGGAATCAAGTTGGTTCTTTTAGCTACGATGCATGCGTTTTTTTTATTCTTTGTCCATTTGCTTATCATGGTTGTACCAGCATGGCATGAAAGGTCTGAGATCCAATCCATCCATCAGAATGACACCACTATATTGACGTCCTAGCCCAAGAATCAGGTTGACCCACTGGTCAGTTGGCGCACAGTTTGCAAAATAAATGGACAGCTTGGAAGGCTTCACTGAAGTTTTCAACCCATTCACCTGTCTTGCAATATTGGGGTCCACATGCTGATTGGACCAGATTTTATTTTTGGGAAAGCATGTGCAAGGTTGGGCCAACCTGATGGATGGATTAGATCTCACATGTATGTGGGTCTAATTCTGTCCAAATTTTGGACAGTGTGTGGGACTTAATTATGGCCACCGGTTGGGCCATCTTTGACCCTCAAATCAGCCTAGCTAGACCATGATTTGGGCCCACAAAACTGTCTAAGTTTGGCCACGTTTTGAGCACACCAATCTGCCTGATTTGGACAACGAATTGCACTCAATTTTACTCATTTTGAACAGTGAGATTTGGTCTCAAAACTGTTGGAGTTTTTTGGTGTCTCACATCAACCGTGTGGCCTACATATATAGGCGTGGATTGTTCAAACATGTCCCGCATGTACAGAATCCTTCGAATGGATTGGTATGGCTCATTTGATGATTGCTATGGGACAACATGGAAATTCTTGAACCTCTGTTGATGTACCCTTAGTTTTATGAACTGTCACCAGTATGACTTTATACTCTCATGCTGATGGGTGCTGAATGTTTGTTTTAGATTGGCATCTACGCCGGCAATGTTTAACAGCACGCTTACAGAGGATGAGGAGTTCTGTCCAGTTGATGGATCCATAATGATAACAGGTATTTGGAGAAAATAATGCCATTTTTGGATTGTACGGAATATGAACTTAAGTTCCAGTACCTTGCTAGTTATTTTTAGGACTGGCGTAGCTGGTAGATAAATTAAGGGCCTAGATCTGTTTATTGGAACTGAGGATGGTCTTTCTGTTTTTTTTTGCATCCAGCTTTTAGATGTGGCTGTTATTTTTTGTTATTATTTTAATACTAAGCAGTGTATGATCGATTTGATGATTGTGCTTCCTTGTCAACTTTCAGAGAAACCATTGGATGGATTCCATATAGTTGTTGATGCAGGGAATGGAGCAGGAGGGTTCTTCGCGGTAAGCTTATACATTAAATATGAAACTGAAATTTCCAGGATAGTTGTTGATGCACTGATATCTCCTATTTTATCTCAAGTCAGTCGTGTAAGTGCAATGGTTGCTGTGTATTTTATCTCGCCAAACAGGTCATTATATTGCTCGTGAATTGATTGTGAATTGTTTCTGTATTTTCTTAAATATCCATTTGCTTTAAATATCTCGAACATTTCCCAGGGGGATTGGATGAAACCATTCGGGCTGAAATTAGAGGCTTCTCATGAATCGGCGGTTGTACAAATCTGGTGTATAAATCTGTGCAAATCTGACTGTATCTTGTGCATCCAAGGTGTGTAAATCTGACCGTATAATTGTGCACCAAATCTATACAAATCTGACTAGACACGCATGAATCTGAGCTGCCAACAGACCTGAATTAGAACGTATGATTTTATGGACTCTCAGCTTAAAAAATTCGGTGGTGTGGCTACTGCTTTGCATTAAAGCTATTGAATTATCATAGAATGAGTTGAAGTTTGCTTGATTTTTTTTTTCAATTTTGTAGGAAACTATTGGCTACCACGTAGCATGACTAATTATGCAATTTGAATGAAATTCATATTTCATTAGCCTTGATGCCAAAAACTGAAAAGGAAAAAACTAAACAAATTAATGATTATCCACCAAGATGTACAATAAGGCGATCTCATATTATGAGTAGGCACTTGCCCTTTTGATCAGAAGTTTGAGCACCTATGTAGGTCTGGCGTATGGTTATCATTTGCAGGTATACTCTTTTAAGCCTTGGAGGCTTTTTTGTCTTTCCAATTATTTCCTTTGTATAAAGAGTTTTTTTATTTTATGCATTTGCTTCTGACGAATACAGTTGTGCTTAATGCAGTCTGTATGCATTTGGAACCTTTTACAGTCTCCAAATTATAATAGTATTGTTAGCATACATCTCTTCAGTGTTTAAACATCAAAGCTTTGTTAGTTTTGCATTCAGGGTTTGTGGTTAAAACCCAATGATCAAGTTTTGCACAAAGATGCTAACTTTGGCGCATGTGGATGAATGTCACCGTGTCACCGATCAGAAAAATGAAATTTGATGTCGCTAACCTGCAATAGTAAGTCTCACTTGTATTAGAATTTATGAATTAACTTGTATATATTTGCAATACTAAGTCTTGCTTGTATGTTCATCGGTCATGAAAGTTGTCTTTGAATTTCTAAATGGATTGATCTATCAGGGCATGTACTAGCTTGTATGTTCATGGATTTTGAAAGTTTTGTTTGAATTTCTAGATGGATTGTTCTATTAGGGCTTGTACCAGAAACGGCTAGATATGCTGCTGTTATTTTAAAAAAATTAAAGACACTAGCTACGGATATAGTCCGCAGCCCTTAAAAGTAATCCGTAGCTTTATGTAGACATAATGCTACGGATCGGATTTATATAGCTACGGCCATTGTCCGTAGCCGAAATACAATAGCTACGGACTATATCCGTAGCTATAGCTTAAAAGGCTATGGCTACAGCACCAATAGCTACGGACCAGCTACGGGCCCGCTACGGATTATATCCGTAGCTATAGATGTATAGCTACTGATATAATCCGTAGCCTTTGCCCCATTTTTTTGTAGTGATGGATTAATCTCTTGTTTTGCATTGTGTGTTTGTAATGTAGATAATAGTTTGAAATTTTGAAAATAAAAAAGAAAACATCGACCAACTCATTCCAAGTACTAAGCTTTCATCCTACTGTTTCAACACTTCACTGTTTCAACATTGAGGTCTTGCTATCAATTCCCAAATGGGGGTAGCTAACGTTGCAGTGTGACTGACAGTAGGGGTGGGTATACTAACAGTGGGGTGTATATACTAACCAAAAAAAAAAATAATAATAATAATAATAAAATAAAATAAAGAGCATACAATGAATGGGTTGATCATGCTTGAAGTCACTTATCTTTGTACATATAAAGCCGAAAACTATATTTATGGGTCGGATTGCATTTTAAAATGATATTTTAATAATCTAATGGATGAACAGTTAATTACACTGATGATGAATTTATGGATAGTTAGATGAATGAATGGATGGTTAGATGCATAGTGGGATAAGTAATCGAATGGGTGAGTTGATAATTAATGGACAGGTGGATGATCCCATAATTGAATGAAACTAAATGTACTTTTAGATTCGTTGAATGAATGGGTGGTTTGAAATAGAAATCCATAATCATATTAATCGATGGATGGATGGATGCTGGATGAATAGATGGATGGTTAAATATATGCATTAACTGATAATCTAACTGTTGGATGTCATGATTGATGATTGAATGATGTGTGTATGAAGGACCTAATAGTTGTACGATCATATACATACATGGGTGGATGGATGAAGGTCGAATATAGAAATGGACAAACTGAATTTCTAAAAAAAAAAATTATAGCTCTAAAATTTACTAAGGTCATTACATCGTCAGAGTTGCACCTTAGTGGTGGGCTAATTGATCCTCAAAATTATTTTTCTGTTGTCTCAACCACTACACTCTTGTAGGGGAACTAGTCCTAAGTGTAATTGTTATTCAATCATTTCTAACAAATTATTGCAAATTCTAAATTTTTTTGTTTTTTTTGTTTTTGTTAGTCATGCAACGCACCCACCCTGGTAGCTGCGCAACGCACCCACTCAGTTAGTCACACAATGCACCCACCCAAATTATTGCAATTCAACCCAATTGAGCATTCAAATGCAGCATCATTTGAGCTCCGTCCACCTGCCACTCTTTTCTCATAATTTCAAGTTAGATGTAATCTCAAATTTCAATCTTTTCATATTGTGAAATTTTTGTGCGATTGTTTGCTATTGATTCCCATATATTTACTTTGATGTTATAAGCTGGGTTTGAGAACTCGAAAAAACTCAAATAGGCCTGGCACAGCAGGCCCAACCCAAAAAATGCTTAGGCCTGGACTGACAATCTGGCCTGGCCCTTTCCAGCCCTAAATTTGATAAAACCTTGCTTTATTTCCCACTTGCCTGTTCCTAATCTATTAATACGTGTCCATATAATGTTGGGTTGGGCCAGGCTGGGATGGGCTGAGCCTGTTAAGGTTGGTCTAAAATGATTTGAGCCAAGATTAACCATAATATTGATCAGGCCATACATGCAGAGACTAAACCTAGCTCACAGGCCAAGCCACTAGGTTCAATTCCATCTCAAAGTCAGGTTTGACTCATCGGTCGGGTTTAGCCCCAGGGCCCATTGCCTTCTTTATAGGGCTTATGATATTTATAAAGGGTCATGATTCAGTGAAGAGCCACTCCAGTGAGGGGTCAGAAGACGTGTTAGAAATCAGGACATTCGGTAGACATGTCCGGAGATCTGAGCCATTCATCTAGTAGCATACACTGTGTACCATGGATAAAAATGATAAGGACAAAGTTGTATGATGAAAATAAGTGGTTAGATAAAAAAATTCCATTGGTCCAAATTCAACATACGTGTGATACAGAGACTGTTCACAATGCACACTACCTCATGAGTGGTCCAAATCTCTGACATGTATCATATGCCTCGAGCTCGGACAAGTTTCTACCCTCTCCAGCTGGTAGCGGCCACTCAATTGTTCACGGCCTTGTAAATTTTAAGGGCTCAATTCCTTACATCCACACCGACCATCCATTTTGAAAACCCATTTCAGGGCATGATCTAAAAATGAAGCAGATCCAAACTCAGGTGGACTATAATACAGGAAACAGTGGTAATCAGCCATTAAAAACTTCTCATGGGCCACCAAAGCTTTGGATCAAGATGATATTTGGGTGGTGTCTTCATCTAGGTCATTGTGACCTTATCAACATGTTGGATGGAAAATAAACATTCCGGTGGCCCCAATGAAGTTTTTAATGGTGGAGATTCAATCATTACTACTTCCTGTGGTATAGTCCACCTAAGATTTGAATCTGCTTCATTTTTGGGATGAGTTGCTCATCCCAACAACCTCTAGACAGCATGGATGTAAGACACATACATCCAAGTGTGCCCCATGGTTAAGGATCATCCACGAAATCGGCACCCCAATTGAACATAATTTCATGTTGGGCATAGGATACATATGTACAGTAATATATAAAGGAGGGCGAGGATCCAGCCTGAGCCAATTTAGCCCTAGTTTGGGTGTAGCTCATTTTTGTGCCTCCTCAGTTTGTAGATCCACTGTTTTGGGTTTCAGGCCAATGACGCAGGGAGGACGTGGTAGGTCGATCACCGTCTCCCTAACCGATAGTTTCTCGAATCCACGAGAAGAAATAAAAGATAAAAAGAGGAAATAAATTCCGAATAATTGAATAATTGATAATTGAATGAATAAAAACGGAATTACAATGCATATAAATAGGAAACTAAACCCTAGGTGAAGTATCAAAATCCAACTCCAACTAAAACTCCTAGAAAACGCAACTTACTATAAATAGTAAACTTACTATTTATAGAAGTCGTTCAATCCTACTAGAACTCTTGGTTTTCGGCCAAAAATAGAAAGTTTTCAAACGGCCTCAACCACGCTGTTCTAGGAAATATTCTAAGCCCTTTTCATGTTGGGCACTAACTCTAAAACCATACGGATGCAAAGTTATGATCGAATTAAAGCTTACTATAAATAGTAAAAACGAAAATAAACTAGCCTAATGACCGTCGATACGGTCGATTCTCGCGATTCCGGATTGGGCAACCCGGCGTAGCGGGGTTGGTTGGCTAAAGTAGCTCGAGCTACCCCAAATTGATATATTATACGTCCCGTAACTCATTCCGGATTGTGAGATACGACCGATTCATGGACCTGACGGTCCGGATCACTTTCGGCCCCGTCCGGTCTTCTTTTGGTCCATCTGGGCCATGAAATAGTCAGCGACCCGTCCTACATCAGTCTCCTCCACTTCGAAAGAACTCGACCCCGAGTTCTTGTCCAGCTTTGGTTCATGATATTCGTACAGATCTGCCACGTTGAAAGTCCTTGAAATCTCCATGTCATCTGGAAGATCAACAACGTAGGCATTGTCATTGATCTTGCGAATGATCGGTACCGGTCCAATCTTCTTGTGTTTCAACTTGTTGTAGGTCCCGGTAGGAAATCGCTCTTTACGTAGGTGGACCATCACCTGATCACCTATTTCGAACACTTTGGCGCGCCGATGCTTGTCGGCCGCTTCTTTGTACTTCTCGTTCGAAGCCTGTAATTTGTTGCGCACGTCTGCATGTATGTCCATGATTCGGTCTGCCATATGTTTAGCTGTAACGCTCATGCCCGGAAGCTTGGGCAGGGGAACCAAATCGAGTGTGTGACGAGGCACGCACCCATAAACAATCTGGAATGGAGACTTTTCTGTCGATCGGTTTACCATGTTGTTGAATGCAAACTCTGCTTGAGCCAGGGCCATGTCCCACTACTTCGGTTTGTCACTTGAAAGGCAACGGATGAGATTTCCCAATGTGCGGTTGACGACCTCAGTCTGTCCATCTGTTTGTGGATGATAAGCACTGCTGAAGTGAAGTCGTGTACCGAACCGATTCCACAAGGCTCGCCAAAAGTGGCTAACGAACTTTGTGTCCCGGTCTGAAGTAATCGTCTTAGGAATACCATGTAGTCGCACAACCTCTCTGAAGAAAAGGTTCGCAACATGTATCGCATCAAAGGTCTTCTTGCACGGAATGAAGTGTGCCATCTTGGAGAATCGGTCTACCACCACGAACACTGAGTCCATGCCGCGTTGTGTTCGTGGGAGCCCTAATATAAAATCCATAGATAAATCCTCCCAGGGGGCATCTGGCACGGGTAATGGCGTGTAAAGACCTGTATTTTGAGATTGTCCCTTAGCGGTTTGACAAGTATGACATCGTTGTACCGCCCTGCCAACATCACGAGCAAGTTGCGGCCAGTAATACCGCTCTTCCACCATCGCTCGAGTCTTATCTCGTCCTAGATGACCGCCGAGGCCACCACCATGCAGCTCGATAATAATCTTGTCCCGTAACGAACTCTGCGGAATGCAAAGTCGATTTCCTTTGAAGAGGAAACCATCTTGAATTAGGAGATCACTCGGGTGACCCTCTTGGCACTTTTTCCATGCATCTGCAAAATCCTCGTCGTCGGCATAAAGTTCCTTGAGGCAGTCGAACCCGATCACCTCACTGCTCACTGTAATAAGAAGGGATGCACGTCGGCTTAGTGCATCTGCTACCTTGTTCTGTTGCCCTGATTTGTGTTTCAGAACGAACGTGAATTCCTGTAAAAACGAAATCCATCTAGCATGCATACGATTCACGTTAGTCTGAGTATTGGTAAATTTTAAAGCCTGATGATCAGTGTACAGTATAAATTCCCTTTGAATAAGATAATGGCGCCAATGGCGCAGTGCTTGAACCACTGCATATAATTCAAGTTCATAGGTCGACCACTTCTGTCGTGCGTCGCTGAGTTTCTCACTGTAAAAGGCAACCGGCCTGCCCTCCTGAGAAAGGACTCCCCCAATGCCAACAATAGATGCGTCGCATTCTACCTCAAATAGCTTGTCGAAATTAGGGAGTACCAGAACCGGGGTAGTGGACAACCGATGTTTAATTTCTGCAAAGCTCTTCTCAGCCCCTTCGGTCCATTGAAACGGACCCTTCTTCATACAGTCGGTAATCGGCGCGACGATACTGCTGAAGTTCCGCACAAATCGACGATAGAAGGTCGCCAACCCATGAAAACTTCTTACCTCATGAATGTTTGTCGGAGTCGGCCAATCCCGAATAGCTCGTACCTTTTCTTCATCCACTCGGATACCCGTGGACGACACGATGAACCCCAGAAACAATAATTGATCAGTTAAGAAGCTACACTTTTTCAGATTTAAGTATAGCTTATTGTCGGCCAACACTTGTAGCACTTTTCTGATGTGGGTCATGTGCTCCGTTTCATCCTGACTGTATATTAGAATGTCGTCAAAGTAAACGACAACGAAACGGCCAATGAACGGCTTCAACACTTGGTTCATTAAGCGCATGAAGGTACTTGGTGCGTTGGTCAAACCGAAGGGCATAACCAGCCACTCATATAGCCCTTCCTTGGTCTTGAAGGCCGTTTTCCACTCGTCACCTGGCCTAATACGGATTTGATGGTATCCACTCCGTAAGTCCAGTTTCGAGAACACCTTGGAGCCCTCGAGCATGTCCAGCATGTCATCCAACCGCGGTATTGGAAATCGATATTTAACTGTTATTTTATTGATCGCGCGGCTATCGATGCACATACGCCATGATCCGTCCTTCTTTGGGGTAAGGAGTGCCGGAACGGCACACGGGCTCATGCTCTCTTTAATAAGACCCTTAAGGATCAGTTCCTCCACCTGTCCCTGTAGAATTTCACACTCTTTTGGACTCATCCGATAGTGCGGTCGGTTGGGTAGACTGGACCCTGGGATAAGGTCGATGTGATGTTGTATGTCTCGCATGGGAGGCAACTCATCTGGTAACTCTGCAGGCCAAGTACTTCGAAATTCTTCTAGCAGCGGTTTAAGGCGTTGAGGAATATTAGAGGATCCTGTCTCCTCGCCTTTTACCATAACCGCATAAATCTCGCCCGTTTCCTTTGATTCCTTAACAAACTCGCGAATGGTAAGGAGAGAGATCCCCTCCACTTTAGAAGCTTCAGGGTGTTTGTCTGGTGTCATAGGGGCCAAAACAATTTTCCGACCATCCTTGGTGAACATGTATATGTTTTCCCGTCCACTGTGGGTCACATCTCGATCCGATTGCCATGGCCGCCCAAGTAACATGTGGCAGGCTTCCATGTCAACCACATCACAGAGGACCTCGTCCTTATAGCTTTTACCAATGGAAAACGAAATAATGCATTGATGAGTTACCTTGGTTTCGTTCACCTTCTTGATCCAGCCGATAGAGTAGGGGGTAGGGTGCTTCGTCATAGGCAGATGTAACTTATCCACCATAATTCTCGAGACAATATTTTCGCTACTCCCACTGTCTATGATCACGTCACAGACTTTGCCCTGCACGGTGCACTTTGTGCGAAAAATATTATGTCGTTGTGGGTGCACTTCCTTCCTGGGGGCGTAAAGTAGTCGTCTTACTACTAGCGATTCCCCATGATCTTCAGTCAGCCAATCGACATCTTCTGTGTCCCCCTCTTCGGCCTGTTCCAATTCAGGATTATCTTCTGTTGGCTCACCTTCCACGCCGCCTTCATTCGTAGTTAAGTGTGCTGCAGGGCGTTGAGGGCAAGCGTTCGACCAGTGACCTGGTTGGCCACAACGGAGACAATGGTCTGGTCTTGGCCGACCATATGGATTGGAGATCCTGCTGGAACCCGCTGTAGTGGGAGCTGTACGTTGAGGTCTTGAGGAACCGCTTCCCCCGTCCCGGTTCGTGACCGTAGGAGGTTGAGGACGCCCTCCTATAGGCTCCTTGCCTTTGGCCAGCGTTGTATCTTGAGTGGGTCCGGTGTTGGGATTTCGTGTTGCCGGATAGGGTCGAGCAGGGGGCCGTGACAACTGTGTTTCTGCTCGAGTGGCCAATTGATTGGCCTCACTCAAGGTCCATACCGGATGCATCTGGACTCGATCCTGGATTGCAAATCGCAATCCACCAATGAATCGTGATACCTGTTGTGCCTCTGATTCCGATAAATTATTCCGTGTAGCCAATCGTTGGAATTCTTCAAGATATTCGGCTACGGTTCGATTTCCCTGACGACAATTTTGGTATTGTTGGAACAAAATTTGTTCATAGTCGCTAGGGAGGAATCGAGCTCTAAGAAGTTGTCTCATTCTAGGCCATGTTCGGATGGGTGCCTTATTCTGACGGGTGCGGGAAACCTGTAGGTTTTCCCACCATGCTGAAGCACCGGATTTAAATTTATAAGCAATTAGTTTTACCTTCTTGTCGTCCGGCACTTCCATATAGTCGAAGTATCGCTCGACCTCTGCCAGCCAGTCGAGGAACTCTTCTATTCGAAGTAGGCCATTAAAGCTGGGAAGATCAGCTTTGCCCCGATAGTCTCGTTCTGCTCGTTCCACACGCTCATTCCCTAGCGCAGGTCGTCGTACCAAAATGTCTTCGACCTCATCATCGCTTGGTTCTGAATCGTCTGGTGTAGCCCTACGATTATCCACCTGGGGTGCTCTACGGACAACATGATTGTCCCGTATAGCAACGGTTGGTGGTTGTTGGTCGCCTTGGGCTCGAAGCGGAGCTAGCGATGCTGCAATCTGGTCGAGGGTTGCCTGTATACCTTGCAGGATCAACCGGTTCTCCCGTTGCGCTGCTTCGAAAGCTGTAGCCGTTACATAGTCCCTTGGAGCACCGTCCTTAGGATGAGGATCCATCCCTTCATTAGAGGTCATCGTCCTGAGGAAGAAGCCTCTCTCTGATACCAATGACGCAGGGAGGACGTGGTAGGTCGATCACCGTCTCCCTAACCGATAGTTTCTCGAATCCACGAGAAGAAATAAAAGATAAAAAGAGGAAATAAATTCCGAATAATTGAATAATTGATAATTGAATGAATAAAAACGGAATTACAATGCATATAAATAGGAAACTAAACCCTAGGTGAAGTATCAAAATCCAACTCCAACTAAAACTCCTAGAAAACGCAACTTACTATAAATAGTAAACTTACTATTTATAGAAGTCGTTCAATCCTACTAGAACTCTTGGTTTTCGGCCAAAAATAGAAAGTTTTCAAACGGCCTCAACCACGCTGTTCTACGAAATATTCTAAGCCCTTTTCATGTTGGGCACTAACTCTAAAACCATACGGATGCAAAGTTATGATCGAATTAAAACTTACTATAAATAGTAAAAACGAAAATAAACTAGCCTAATGACCGTCGATACGGTCGATTCTCGCGATTCCGGATTGGGCAACCCGGCGTAGCGGGGTTGGTTGGCTAAAGTAGCTCGAGCTACCCCAAATTGATATATTATACGTCCCGTAACTCATTCCGGATTGTGAGATACGACCGATTCATGGACCTGACGGTCCGGATCACTTTCGGCCCCGTCCGGTCTTCTTTTGGTCCATCTGGGCCATGAAATAGTCAGCGACCCGTCCTACATCAGTCTCCTCCACTTCAAAAGAACTCGACCCCGAGTTCTTGTCCAGCTTTGGTTCATGATATTCGTACAGATCTGCCACGTTGAAAGTCCTTGAAATCTCCATGTCATCTGGAAGATCAACAACGTAGGCATTGTCATTGATCTTGCGAATGATCGGTACCGGTCCAATCTTCTTGTGTTTCAACTTGTTGTAGGTCCCGGTAGGAAATCGCTCTTTACGTAGATGGACCATCACCTGATCACCTATTTCGAACTACTTTGGCGCGCCGATGCTTGTCGGCCGCTTCTTTGTACTTCTCGTTCGAAGCCTGTAATTTGTTGCGCACGTCTGCATGTATGTCCATGATTCGGTCTGCCATATGTTCAGCTGTAACGCTCATGCCCGGAAGCTTGGGCAGGGGAACCAAATCGAGTGTGTGACGAGGCACGCACCCATAAACAATCTGGAATGGAGACTTTCCTGTCGATCGGTTTACCATGTTGTTGAATGCAAACTCTGCTTGAGCCAGGGCCATGTCCCACTGCTTCGGTTTGTCACCTGAAAGGCAACGGATGAGATTTCCCAATGTGCGGTTGACGACCTCAGTCTGTCCATCTGTTTGTGGATGATAAGCACTGCTGAAGTGAAGTCGTGTACCGAACCGATTCCACAAGGCTCGCCAAAAGTGGCTAACGAACTTTGTGTCCCGGTCTGAAGTAATCGTCTTAGGAATACCATGTAGTCGCACAACCTCTCTGAAGAAAAGGTTCGCAACATGTATCGCATCAAAGGTCTTCTTGCACGGGATGAAGTGTGCCATCTTGGAGAATCGGTCTACCACCACGAACACTGAGTCCATGCCGCGTTGTGTTCGTGGGAGCCCTAATATAAAATCCATAGATAAATCCTCCCAAGGGGCATCTGGCACGGGTAATGGCGTGTAAAGACCTGTATTTTGAGATTGTCCCTTAGCGGTTTGACAAGTATGACATCGTTGTACCGCCCTGCCAACATCACGAGCAAGTTGCGGCCAGTAATACCGCTCTTCCACCATCGCTCGAGTCTTATCTCGTCCTAGATGACCGCCGAGGCCACCAGCCATGCAGCTCGATAATAATCTTGTCCCGTAACGAACTCTGCGGAATGCAAAGTCGATTTCCTTTGAAGAGGAAACCATCTTGAATTAGGAGATCACTCGGGTGACCCTCTTGGCACTTTTTCCATGCATCTGCAAAATCCTCGTCGTCGGCATAAAGTTCCTTGAGGCAGTCGAACCCGATCACCTCACTGCTTACTGTAATAAGAAGGGATGCACGTCGGCTTAGTGCATCTGCCACCTTGTTCTGCTGCCCTGATTTGTGTTTCAGAACGAACGTGAATTCCTGTAAAAACGAAATCCATCTAGCATGCATACGATTCACGTTAGTCTGAGTATTGATAAATTTTAAGGCCTGATGATCAGTGTACAGTATAAATTCCCTTTGAATAAGATAATGGCGCCAATGGCGCAGTGCTTGAACCACTGCATATAATTCAAGTTCATAGGTCGACCACTTCTGTCGTGCGTCGCTGAGTTTCTCACTGTAAAAGGCAACCGGCCTGCCCTCCTGAGAAAGGACTCCCCCAATGCCGACAATAGATGCGTCGCATTCTACCTCAAATAGCTTGTCGAAATTAGGGAGTACCAGAACCGGGGTAGTGGACAACCGATGTTTAATTTCTGCAAAGCTCTTCTCAGCTCCTTCGGTCCATTGAAACGGACCCTTCTTCATACAGTCGGTAATCGGCGCGACGATACTGCTGAAGTTCCGCACAAATCGACGATAGAAGGTCGCCAACCCATGAAAACTTCGTACCTCATGAATGTTTGTCGGAGTCGGCCAATCCCGAATAGCTCGTACCTTTTCTTCGTCCACTCGGATACCCGTGGACGACACGATGAACCCCAGAAACAATAATTGATCAGTTAAGAAGCTACACTTTTTCAGATTTAAGTATAGCTTGTTGTCGGCCAACACTTGTAGCACTTTTCTGATGTGGGTCATGTGCTCCGTTTCATCCTGACTGTATATTAGAATGTCGTCAAAGTAAACGACAACGAAACGGCCAATGAACGGCTTCAACACTTGGTTCATTAAACGCATGAAGGTGCTTGGTGCGTTGGTCAAACCGAAGGGCATAACCAGCCACTCATATAGCCCTTCCTTGGTCTTGAAGGCCGTTTTCCACTCGTCACCTGGCCTAATACGGATTTGATGGTATCCACTCCGTAAGTCCAGTTTCGAGAACACCTTGGAGCCCTCGAGCATGTCCAGCATGTCATCCAACCGCGGTATTGGAAATCGATATTTAACTGTTATTTTATTGATCGCGCGGCTATCGATGCACATACGCCATGTTCCGTCCTTCTTTGGGGTAAGGAGTGCCGGAACGGCACACGGGCTCATGCTCTCCTTAATAAGACCCTTAAGGATCAGTTCCTCCACCTGTCCCTGTAGAATTTCACACTCTTTTGGACTCATCCGATAGTGCGGTCGGTTGGGTAGACTGGACCCTGGGATAAGGTCGATGTGATGTTGTATGTCTCGCATGGGAGGCAACTCATCTGGTAACTCTGCAGGCCAAGTACTTCGAAATTCTTCTAGCAGCGGTTTAAGGCGTTGAGGAATATTAGAGGATCCTGGCTCCTCGCCTTTTACCATAACCGCATAAATCTCGCCCGTTTCCTTTGATTCCTTAACAAACTCGCGAATGGTAAGGAGAGAGTTCCCCTCCACTTTAGAAGCTTCAGGGTGTTTGTCTGGTGTCATAGGGGCCAAAACAATTTTCCGACCATCCTTGGTGAACATGTATATGTTTTCCCGTCCACTGTGGGTCACATCTCGATCCGATTGCCATGGCCGCCCAAGTAACATGTGGCAGGCTTCCATGTCAACCACATCACAGAGGACCTCGTCCTTATAGCTTTTACCAATGGAAAACGAAATAATGCATTGATGAGTTACCTTGGTTTCGTTCACCTTCTTGATCCAGCCGATAGAGTAAGGGGTAGGGTGCTTCGTCATAGGCAGATGTAACTTATCCACCATAATTCTCGAGACAATATTTTCGCTACTCCCACTGTCTATGATCACGTCACAGACTTTGCCCTGCACGGTGCACTTTGTGCGAAAAATATTATGTCGTTGTGGGTGCACTTCCTTCCTGGGGGCGTAAAGTAGTCGTCTTACTACTAGCGATTCCCCATGATCTTCAGTCAGCCAATCGACATCTTCTGTGTCCCCCTCTTCGGCCTGTTCCAATTCAGGGTTGTCTTCTGTTGACTCGCCTTCCACGCCGCCTTCATTCGTAGTTAAGTGTGCTGCAGGGCGTTGGGGGCAAGCGTTCGACCAGTGACCTGGTTGGCCACAACGGAGACAATGGTCTGGTCTTGGCCGACCATATGGGTTGGGGATCCTGCTGGAACCAGCTATAGTGGGAGCTGTACGTTGAGGTCTTGAGGAACCGCTTCCCCCGTCCCGGTTCGTGACCGTAGGAGGTTGAGGACGCCCTCCTATAGGCTCCTTGCCTTTGGCCAGCGTTGTATCTTGAGTGGGTCCGGTGTTGGGATTTCGTGTTGCCGGATAGGGTCGAGCAGGGGGCCGTGACAACTGTGTTTCTGCTCGAGTGGCCAATTGGTTGGCCTCACTCAACGTCCATACCGGATGCATCTGGACTCGATCCTGGATTGCAAATCGCAATCCACCAATGAATCGTGACACCTGTTGTGCCTCTGATTCCGATAAATTATTCCGTGTAGCCAATCGTTGGAATTCTTCAAGATATTCGGCTACGGTTCGATTTCCCTGACGACAATTTTGGTATTGTTGGAACAAAATTTGTTCATAGTCGCTAGGGAGGAATCGAGCTCTAAGAAGTTGTCTCATTCTAGGCCATGTTCGGATGGGTGCCTTATTCTGACGGGCGCGGGAAACCTGTAGGTTTTCCCACCATGCTGAAGCACCGGATTTAAATTTATAAGCAATTAGTTTTACCTTCTTGTCGTCCGGCACTTCCATATAGTCGAAGTATCGCTCGACCTCTGCCAGCCAGTCGAGGAACTCTTCTATTCGAAGTAGGCCATTAAAGCTGGGAAGATCAGCTTTGCCCCGATAGTCTCGTTCTGCTCGTTCCACACGCTCATTCCCTAGCGCAGGTCGTCGTACCAAAATGTCTTCGACCTCATCATCGCTTGGTTCTGAATCGTCTGGTGTAGCCCTACGATTATCCACCTGGGGTGCTCTACGGACAAAATGATTGTCCCGTATAGCAACGGTTGGTGGTTGTTGGTCGCCTTGGGCTCGAAGCGGAGCTAGCGATGCTGCAATCTGGTCGAGGGTCGCCTGTATACCTTGCAGGATCAACCGGTTCTCCCGTCGTGCTGCTTCGAATGCTGCCTCGAAGGCTGTCGCCGTTAGATAGTCCCTTGGAGCACCGTCCTTAGGATGAGAATCCAACCCTTCATTAGAGGCCATCGTCCTGAGGAAGAAACCTCTCTCTGATACCAATGACGCAGGGAGGACGTGGTAGGTCGATCACCGTCTCCCTAACCGATAGTTTCTCGAATCCACGAGAAGAAATAAGAGATAAAAAGAGGAAATAAATTCCGAATAATTGAATAATTGATAATTGAATGAATAAAAACGGAATTACAATGCATATAAATAGGAAACTAAACCCTAGGTAAAGTATCAAAATCCAACTCCAACTAAAACTCCTAGAAAACGCAACTTACTATAAATAGTAAACTTACTATTTATAGAAGTCGTTCAATCCTACTAGAACTCTTGGTTTTCGGCCAAAAATAGAAAGTTTTCAAACGGCCTCAACCACGCTGTTCTACGAAATATTCTAAGCCCTTTTCATGTTGGGCACTAACTCTAAAACCATACGGATGCAAAGTTATGATCGAATTAAAACTTACTATAAATAGTAAAAACGAAAATAAACTAGCCTAATGACCGTCGATACGGTCGATTCTCGCGATTTCGGATTGGGCAACCCGGCGTAGCGGGGTTGGTTGGCTAAAGTAGCTCGAGCTACCCCAAATTGATATATTATACGTCCCGTAACTCATTCCGGATTGTGAGATACGACCGATTCACGGTCCTGACGGTCCGGATCACTTTCGGCCCCGTCCGGTCTTCTTTTGGTCCATCTGGCCCATGAAATAGTCAGCGACCCGTCCTACATCAGTAATGTTTTAAATTATGCACATACATACGTACACGCATATGTATATCAATGAATTTTGGTTGCATTTATACATCCAGTGTCTACTTTATATAATGCCTGTAGCGCCAGGCATTTTGTATCCACACAATTAGTCATTGGAAGTGGAACATAGTAAACTTTGGATTTTAAATTGTCTTTTGCATCTTCAACTGGGTGAATTTCTGTCATTTATGATTTTATTATTATTATTTTTTATTTCCATACAATTACCCTGCCATTATACCCTTTCATCTTTCTGTATAGCCTACATGCATCCACCCCCTCTTGCCTGTGCAACAAAAAGCTGTGGGGTCCACCATGATGCATGCGCGACATTCACTCCATCCATCAGTTGTGCCAGTTTATGTTACGACATTGGCCCAAAAATGAGCCATATCCAAAACTCAAGTGAGCAACAGCAAAGAAATGATGGAGATGGGGTCACCATTCTTATGGCCACTGGGATGTTTATATGATGAATCCCAACAGATTGAAGGGAAGAAAAAAGCATTAGCCTGATTTGGTATGGCCAAGGTCTCAATGTTTGATTGTCCCCAGCACAAAATTTTCTTGTAGTGTGGTCCACCTGAGTTTTGAATCTGCTAGATTTTTTTTTATCATGTAATAAAAATGAGTTGAACCAATTTGATGGATGGCGCTGTTCGAAACTTTTTGGGGTCACTGTGATGTTTATATGTCATCCCTCCCATTCATAAGGTAAATCCCAATAGGATGAAAGGAAATCAAAATTATCAGCCCGATGCAGAAGTTTGGCTGGGCCCAAGAAGGTTTCAATGGCAGGCATTCCCATCCCCAAATTTTCCTATGTTGTGGACAGTGTTTGAATTATCTCCGTTATTATCTTCGTCTCTATCTCTAACTCAATGATATTGATAACACTAGCATTAGAAATTTTATGTATCAGCGATATATTGCTAAATATTGCCAATGTATCGAAATCATCAATATTTTCAACTGTGTAAACTCTAGCCGTTCAACTGTGTAAATTCTAGGTGTTGCTTGTATCGTCAATATATCTGCAATATTTCAATAATATCGCCAATGTATTGATATCACAAAAAATCTGTATATTAAAAAATTCTTATTTCATATTTTTTATAGGCACATGGTTATATGAGACGTTCAATTTGTTGACGATATTATCATCATCGCAACATGGCGATATCAAGGCTACAATCTTTCATTTCTTTTTCAGGTGTCAATGATTTGTTGGGAAATATTATGTGTTGCTGATATTCTGAAATATCAATGGATGTTGGGATGGAAGGTTAGAGGTTAGGATAGATGGGATGGATGAGATGATTGGATTGGTTACTTACAACAATACATGCTTTTAGTCCCCATTAAATAGAAACTTATTATGTATGCATTCGTTTTTCAAATTTTTTTTTATTCGTAAATATGAAAATATGTGTATTTTAGCATCTCTTTTAGTTTCACTAAAAAAATTCCACTATTTTCCCCTTATTTTCAGTTATCAGCGGTATTATCGGCGATATTGATGTTGTTTCCGTATCTCCAGCTAGCGAAACTTGTAGCAATACCGAAACTTCGAACACTAGTTGTGGCCCACTAGTATGGTTTATAATATAACCCTTTTACTGCAATCAGGTTCATTTTAGGGCTTGAATTAATTTTAATCCTCTTTCTGACTAACTCTAACACCCACCTGCATACGCATTGGAAATCCTCAATTTCATATCCACAGCCGTTCTACAAAGACTTGTTGTAAATCATCCGAGAAGCTTTCGGATGGCTGGACACAGTGTTTGGCCATGTACTGCTAGTGCCTTGTGAGTTGTGACAAATATTGCCAGGATTTTAAAATATCCCGATTTTTAAGTGAAATATTCATTAGACGACATTATTGTGATAATACCTTGATATTTCAAAATCTTGGCTGTTTTGGAAATTTTATTGTGATTTAATTATTTAAGAGTAGGGATAATTAATTTTACTTAAATATTTAAAAAAAAATTAAAATATTAATAATTTTTAATATATTTTTAATATTTTGCTTTCAGCGAGATTTTCCTGATGATATCCCCAGAAAAACATCAAGATCTGAAAATCTCCCAACTAATTCCCATGCCTAGAAATTGCTGAGAAATCTCGTCACTTTGTGCTGGAGTACCCCACTGGATCTTTTCTTTTTACTGGAGAATGGACTTTCCAGTCAAGAAACCTGACATGGGTGTTTTCTAGCAGCCAGAAACAGATTGCTTGCGGTGAATTAATGGTGGGAAACTAGCTGCAAATGAGCTGCTGAAAAATTGGCTGTGAAACTCCATATGATTTTTTTTTCCCTAGTGAAAAACCAAGACGAAATCTCATATCTTTCTTTTCTTTTCTGTCAGTGCACCCAAACCCATATAGAAGGTTTCATACGTGTAATCTGGCTTTTAAACAGTTGTGTAATGTATGTAGATTTCATGAATTTCTTTTTGTTTGTGAACACAAACCCCACCTAGAAGTTGATAGATATATAGAGCCTTTCATATGTAGAATCTTGCTTTGAAAGCTAAAACAGTTGCAACTTGCAATTATTTAAATTTCTTTTTGTTGGTGAACACAAACCCCACCAAGAAGGTTTAATTTTTTATTTTTTACCCAAACCCATCTAAGTGTGTGGGTGGGGGTGGGTTTTGCTAACATCCCAAACCTTCTAAATGGCAGAGTGGGTGACCTATTGGCGATCTGAACTGTTCATTCATTCATACAACTAGGAGCAAGCCTTGTGTAAAAATCATGCTAATCAAGTAATCCTAAGCATCTGATCAAATGACATGAAAATTGACACTCAATATTGAATGGAGAAACCAAATAGGCCCAGTCATTATCTTCAAGCATCTAGTACATAGATCTCATGTTGTATTTCTTTTGACTCTAAAGCAACTCTTTGATTTGACGATTCTAAGCATGTGATTTATGGCTCATAAACAACAGATCGTTGTAACAAGTTGAAGGCTAGGACACCCGATTGGGCATGGTTGTAACAACAGATGGTTGTATTTCTTGAACCATGGCTTGCTCCTAGTTGTATGAATGAATGTACTGTTGGGTGCGTTTCACACAAACCTTCGGATCTCGCCCCCCAATACACTAGAATTATGGACTATGCTAATGCAATAATCAATAATAAACATCAACCACACGAACACAAAGAGTTTTTGTTAGTGCACTTTTCCGTGGCATACTAGTGCACCTTGTTTGTCAATCACTTACAGCAGTGAGTCTAGAGTCGGTTGAGCCCAAAGAAGACGAAGACCGAAGACTCAAGACGTCCAGCTGCATCTAGGAAGAAGATTCAGGTATATGAGATGCATTGGTGCCTTAACCTCGACCAAAACCTATCCCCTTTGTATCCTTGATGACCTTGACCATTTTGGAGTACATTTAGTCATCATAGATAGGCCCTAGGTGTCCCATTTGATCACCCTAACCTAGGACAATATGAATAGGCTGGAGAGAGTGGACTTCAGAATTCATGTGGGGAGAACCAGGTTGGTCCGACCGGTCATGACCGGTCGGCCAGCAGTTTGGCTGCCTTTTCAATGAACAGCCGACCGGTCATGACCGGTCGGCCTTCTATAACGCCAAGAGATCAGCAGGCACTGCCGACCGGTCATGACCGGTCGGCCTGGAGTTTTCCTTCATCCAGCTAGTGGGGCCGACCGGTCATGACCGGTCGGCCTGAAGATCTGCAGCCTGTCCAGCAAGGGGGTCCGACCGGTCATGACCGGTCGGCCCATGTATTTGGCTTGTACATTGGTCTTCCTTCAGCAGGGGAGTCCGACCGGTCATGACCGGTCGGAGCAGGCCGTTTTATGGCCGTTTTATGACCGTTGGAGCCTCTTTTCTATAAATATGGAGCTCCATTCTTGGGTCAGATGGAGAGAAGTTTTTGAGAGCTCATTCCACACTTATCTTGTACATCATTTGGGGCCTCAAAGAGGAGGTTTTCAAGTCATATCCCTTGTGTTTCAAACACAAGTATGGGCATTCAAATGCTATCAAGAGATGACTTGATTCCTCTCTCAAATCTAGAGGTGTGACACTATTCCACATAGGTATATCCTTTGTCCAAGACCTCTAGAAGACTCTCTAGGTGAATCTCCTAGTTGGAACAACCTACACATCCCATGTATGAGATTCACCCATCCTCCTAGCACCTTGGGCATTTCAAGGCATCGCATGCAAGGTGTTTGATCGAATGTGGCTGAGGCATTGGCGACGCAACGGCGGCACGATCGAGGGAGCAAAGGGAAGCTGATTGAAGCACGGGAGATCGGAGATCAAGCAACCCAATCCGGCGCTAAACAAGGGGCTCATCCGACAAGTAGGTTGTCTTATTTGAGAGTCCATTTTAGAGTTTGTTTTCGAACTCGACCTAGGGACGTTAGTCGTTCCTTGGCCCGTCAGCCGGGCCTAAACTAAGTCTCCAAGGGGGAGCCTCCGACACGGGAGTAAACGTGCGATAAGGTTGAGAGTTAGCCTATGTCTAAAACTCCGGATACGGTTGAGAGGTGAACCGATAAAACCTCCGTGTAAAGGTTGAGAGGTGAACCTCATTTAAAACCTCCGATAGTGAATGCCGGTGTGCTCAAAGGGGTTGAGTACTTGAACCGGGAGTGGAGTAGACACGTAGTCGAACCACTATACATCCTTGTGTTTGTGATTGTTCTTGAGCACATTCTATCTTTGCATTGTTTGTTTAATTGCTTAATTATGAATGATTGATAGGAATGCATGCTAGGCACTTTTTAGACATCCTCACACAAGATGTACCTTCACTACTTGTGTAGACTTGAACTCATTGATCCACTCTCATAAGTCTACACAAGATGCATAGGTTAGGAGCTTGATTAGTTGTATCATTTACTTCCTATGCATGCTTAGACTAGGTTTGTTTATTGCTTTACCTCTTGCTAGTCTTTTGATTGGACCCACCAAAAGCTTGGAAGCCGAGGTGTTCTTGCTTACAAAGCTTATTTTATTGAATTGCATAAGTAGGCAAAAAGATTTTGAAAAAGGTCCATATCACCCCCTCTAGGTCCTTAGACATATCTCCGAGTATCTCTACAAGCGGCAAAACCGCAATTTCAGTTTTTACGTGGAAAACCCTCAAAAGAGGTAAAAACCACGGGACCTAGTCCAGATCAACAATCCACTATCTCAGGGAACTGTTACAACCAATCTCAAGCACACACTGCTTGGATCAAACTTCTTCACCCACGCAGGGATGGATAAACTACAAGAGAATAGTAAAGGAGAAACGATCTCACCGATCCCGAAGACGTAGAAGCGCTGAGACGACCGTCGCGCAGAAGAACCCTTCTTCAAGCAACTTCTCCCTTCTGCAAGATTCCTCTTTCTCTCTCTTCTCTTTCTCTCTTTCTCACCTTGGACGTGTTAGCAACACAATGGGATACCCTAATCCTGTTTTGGAGAGCTTAAGTACCAAAAAACGGAAGAATTAGAGCCATATATGGAAACTGCGTACAAGCAGTTCGCGCCGGGTCGGCGCCCGGTCACCAGATCATCGGGCGCCCGGCCAACTAAAAAACAGTCCAGCAACGAAACGTGAGAAAAACTGAATTTCGGGCGCCCGGCCGGGTCATCGGGCGCTCGGTCAACAAAACCGTGGGGCGCCCGGAAATGGACAAAAGTGTCCAGCAGCCTTGCTGCCTATTTTTGGAATTTCGGTCGCCCGGCCACTAAATGGTCCGGGCGCCCGGCCACTTCCAGTTCACCCTCTCTCTCCTCTGTCACGTGAGGAGGAAAACTCCATCAAATCTCCCCCTTTCCGACTCAGGAGAAATTCGCCTTCTTCAAGCCAGCCAGGTTTCTGCAAACCTCAAACTTACCCTTGAGCAAAGCCTTAGTCATCATGTCTGACCCGTTATCGTCCGTATGGACCTTCTCAAGCTGTAACACCTTCTGTTCCAAAGTATCCCTGATCCAGTGATACCGAATCTCTATGTGCTTCGACTTGGAATGCAGACTTGGATTCTTGCTCAAGTGTATAGCACTTTGGCTATCGCAATAGACCACGTGCTCCTCCTGCTTCAGGCTGAGATCCTGTAGGAACCTCTTCATCCAAAGCATCTCTTTGCATGCTTCTGTGACCGCGATGTACTCGGCCTCTGTCGTCGACAATGCTACGACCTTCTGTAGCTTGCTCTGCCAAGAGCCCGCTCCCCCTGCAAACGTGAACATGAACCCCGATGTAGACTTCCTGGAGTCTATGTCACCTGCCATATCTGCATCTGTGTAGCCTTCTAACACAGGTTTTCCGTCACCATAGCATAGGCTCAACCTGGATGAGCCCCTCAGATACCGTAGTATCCACTTCACCGCTGTCCAATATTCCTTGCCAAGATTGGCAAGATACCGGCTGACAACACCAACCGCATATGCTATGTCTGGGCGCGTACACACCATAGCATACATCAAACTTCCTACTGCTGACGCGTAGAGTATCTTCCGCATCTCTTCCACTTCCGCCTTCGTCATAGGACACTGCTTGTCTCTCAATTTGAAGTGACCATCCAGTGGAGTACTGACCGGCTTCGCTGCATTCATGTTGAACCGCTCTAGGACTTTCTCAATATACCGCTCTTGTGACAACCAAAGCTTCCTGCTGCTTCTGTCACGGGTTATCTCCATTCCTAGGATCTGTTTTGCCGGGCCCAAGTCTTTCATGGCAAAAGACTTGCACAACTCCTGTTTCAGCCTGTCAATCTTCTTGATGTCTTTTTCCATGATGAGCATGTCATCAACATACAATAGCAGAACTAAGAAATCACCATCTGAGAACCTGCGAGTGAACACACAGTGGTCCGACTCCGTTCTGTCATATCCATGCTTCAACATGAACGAGTCAAACTTCTTGTACCATTTCCTAGGAGCTTGCTTCAGCCCATACAAGCTCTTCCTAAGCCTGCATACCATATGCTCTTTGCCCTTGACTTCGAACCCTTCTGGTTGACGCATGTAGATCTCTTCTTCCAGGTCACTATGGAGAAAGGCAGTTTTAACATCTAACTGCTCTATCTCCAGATCCATGCTAGCCGCCAACCCAAGCAACACCCGTATGGATGTCATCTTCACCACTGGTGAGAATATCTCCTCGAAGTCTATTCCTTTTCTCTGACCAAACCCTTTCACCACAAGTCTGGCCTTGTACCTTGTCTGTGAATTCTTCTGCTCATTCTTCTTTCTGAACACCCACTTGTTGCTTAGAGCTTTCTTGCCCTTAGGCAATTTCACCATATCATAGGTGTGGTTCTTATGCAGGGATTCAATCTCCTCTTGTATAGCTTTCAACCACTCCCCCTTATGCTCGTCGGCTAGGGCCTCAGAATAGTCTTCTGGCTCTCTCCCATCTGTGAGCATAATGTACTTATGCGGCGAGTACTTCTTGGATGGATGTCTGTCCCTTGATGTCCTCCTCACCTGTGGCTCAACAGGTGGATCAAGTTGGGGCTGCTCCCCCTGTCCATCTTCTGTAGGGACTCCCTCATCCTCTGCACCTTGCTGTACTCTCCCGTCATCAGGCACCACGGGAGGAGTAATCGGATCCGTGTCTTCCAGTTCACCTGAACTGGGTTGAGTCTTCTCTGGCTTTTCAATGTCTTCTATACACTGATCTTCAATGAAAACCACATCTCTGCTCCTGAAGAGCTTCTTCTCGGTCGGATCCCACAACCTGTAACCGAACTTTTCATCACCGTACCCTAAGAACACACACTACCTGATCTTCATGTCGAGCTTGGACCTCTCGTCCTTTGGTACGTGAACTGATGCCCTGCATCCAAATACCCTGAGATGACTGTACGATGGATCACATCCAGTCCACACCTTCTCAGGTACTTCTCCATTCAACGGGGCTGATGGAGACCTGTTTATCAAATACACCGCCGTGTGCATTGCTTCTCCCCAAAACATCTTGGGCAACTTTGCATGGGATAACATGCATCTGATTGTCTCTACAATGGTGCGATTCATTCGCTCAGCCACACCATTATGTTGGGGGGTCTTGGGAACTGACTGTTCATGCCGTATACCCAGTGACTTGCAATACTCGTGGAAGTCACCTATGTATTCACCACCATTCTCAGTGCGGATGCACTTCAATGATCTGCCTGTCTCTCTCTCGACCATAGCATGAAACAGTTTAAACACACCAAAGACCTCGTCCTTGGATCTCAAAGCATACACCCAAACCCTCCTAGATGCATCATCTATAAATGTGACAAAATACAATGCCCCACCCAAGGTTTTTGTCCTCATAGGACCACAAACATCAGAGTAAACCAAATCTAATGCATGTACTTTATTAGTATGAGAAGCAGTTTTAACAAAAGAAACTCTATGCTGTTTCCCAAATAAACAGTCAATACAGGTTTTGAGAGGTATACCTGTCACGTCTGGAAGGAGCTGCTTCTTTGCTAGTAGCTGAAGCCCTTTTTCACTCATGTGGCCTAGACGCCTGTGCCACACGTCAGTAGCTGAATCCTCTGCTGCGTTCAATCCACTCTTGCATTGTAAAGAGTGCAACACTTCTTTCCTCTGACAGCGATCAACGAACCCTTGATGAGCTTCCAGCGCCCACCAGTAAACCGGCTTTCATAACCATCATCATCCAGCCTTCCCGTCGATATCAAGTTGAGACGAAGGTCTGGAATATGTCTCACATCCCTGAGAACCAATGTGCAGCCCACATCGGTCTTCAAACAAATATCACCAACCCCTACGATAATCGAAACACCAGAATTTCCCATCTTCACTGTCCCATAGTCACCTAACTTGTAGCTTGTGAAGAAATCTCTGCGTGGAGTCGCATGAAACGAGGCTCCCGAGTCTATCACCCAGTCGGTGTCCTGACTCGAAGCCGTGAGACAAATATCGTGATCTGCCGAAAGAATAACAACAACGTCACCATCTGAGGCGACCGCAGTAGAATCTGATTCATCTTCCTTCTCCTTTCCTTTACTCTTCTTGTCACTCTTCTTCTTGTGACATTCATGCTTATAGTGGCCCTTCTTGCCACAATTCCAGCATTCAACATCTTTCCTGGCAACTGACTTGCCTCTTGATTTATCTCGGACCTTTCCGCCCTTTCTGTTCTTTCCTCTCCCCCGATCTTGTGTCACAAGGGCCTCTTGTTGAGCAGGCCCTAGAGACTTCCTCCTTGTCTCCTCATTGAAGAGACAACTGGTTACCTGATCCATAGATACCTTTCCGTCTGGTGCGGAGTTACTTAGAGACACCACCAATGTCTCCCAACTGTCAGGCAATGAGCTAAGCAGTAGCAAAGCCTAAAGTTCATCATCCAGGACCATCTTCATGGCGGAGAGCTGGTTCACAATGTTGCTGACCTCATTCATGTGTTCAGCCACAGAACCACCATCTTTGAACTTGAGATTCACAAGTTGTCTTATCAGGAAAATTTTATTGCCGGCTGTCTTCCTCTCATACAGCCCTTGCAATTTCAGCCATAGGCTAGCGGCTGAGGTCTCTGTAGACACATGGTGGAAAACCGAATGATCCAACCATTGTCTAATGAACCCCACCGCCTTTCGGTCCACTTTCTTCCAATCATCATCTGACATATCCTTTGTCTTCGCCGATATGCCTAGAATTGGAGCATATAGGTCCTTGCAATAGAGCAAGTCCTCCATCTTAGCCTTCCATATGGTCCAGTTAGAACCATTGAGGCTGATCATCCTTGATGAGCCACCTTCCATAATTCAGAACCGATCCCGCACCATTCAAACAACCTGAACTCTCTGATACCACTTTGTTGGGTGCGTTTCACACAAACCTTCGGATCTCGCCCCCCAATACACTAGAATTATGGACTATGCTAATGCAATAATCAAGAATAAACATCAACCACACGAACACAAAGAGTTTTTACGTGGAAAACCCTTAAAAGAGGTAAAAACCACGGGACCTAGTCCAGATCAACAATCCACTATCTCAGGGAACTGTTACAACCGATCTCAAGCACACACTGCTTGGATCAAACTTCTTCACCCACGCAGGGATGGATAAACTACAAGAGAATAGTAAAGGAGAAACGATCTCACCGATCCCGAGGACGTAGAAGCGTTGAGACGACCGTTGCGCAGAAGAACCCTTCTTCAAGCAACTTCTCCCTTCTACAAGATTCCTCTTGCTCTCTCTTCTCTTTCTCTCTTCCCCCTTTTTCTCTCTTTCTCACCTTGGACGTGTTAGCAACACAATGGGATACCCTAATCCCGTTTTGGAGCGCTTAAGTACCAAAAAATGGAAGAATTAGCGCCATATATGGAAACTGCGTACAAGCAGTTCGCGCCGGGTCGGGCGCCCGGTCACCAGACCGTCGGGCACCCGGCCAACTAAAAAACAGTCCAGCAATGAAATGTGAGAAAAACTGAATTTCGGGCTCCCGGACCAACATGGTCGGGCGCCCGGTCACCAAAACCGTGGGGCGCCCGGAAATGGACAAAAGTGTCCAGCAGCCTTGCTGCCTATTTCTGAAATTTCGGTCGCCCGGCCACTAAATGGTCCAGGCACCCGGCCACTTCCAGTTCACCCTCTCTCTCCTCTGTCACGTGAGGAGGAAAACTCCATCATGTACAAGGTCACCTCTACCCAAGTTTTAAAATGGTCAGATTTTTTAGGCGTGCTATCATCTCTCCTCTTATGAGAATCAAGGGTGGGCTTCCACTCTCAACTGTTCTTGCTAGAGTACCTCATGTAAGTCATCTAGTCATGGATTGACCCCATTTTTGGGGGATCTGGCCAAACAAAGGAGGGCATACATGATGGTCAGAGTGGTTTTTTACATGAAAAACTCTTGCAGGAGAAAACCACTACTATTCAGCGAAGATTACAGGATAGAGAGAACTTATAGTAAAAAACCCTAACTCTCTTTCTCTCCCTCTCTCCTCGAGGTTCTCAAGACACCAAGAAGAAGAAAAACCCTAAAATCCGTAACTCACTCTTAACCCCCACCATAACTTACCCTAAAAAGCCACCTTTTTATGAGGGAAATGTAGAAAATACCTTTCCAAGTGTATACTCACACTTGGGCTATGTTAGCATGTGAAATATGGGTCATATGGGCTCATAGAAATGAATAAACTCGTAGTAATTTTGGTGTCACAATTTTAACAATGTGTCAGATCAGATTTTTATCTAGTTGAATCATGATAGATCCAAATCTAATCTGATTGCAAGTATCTTATCTTCGTAACCCGAATTCAATTTCATTAGACTGAATTTGAATAAGATCCAATCCATTGATAGCCCTATCAGGCTCCAACTGGGCTGAAAAAACCAATGGGCATGGCCATGACCCTAACCTTATATGGGCATGTTAACAACCCTACCAGACCCCACTTGGGCTGAAAAGCCAATGGGCTTGGCCATGACTCTAACCAAATAAGGGCAGGTTGAGCTAATACCATTGCTGTTGGGAAAAAAGATTTAAATGATCAATGGTTTTCAAGATTTCAAATAAATATATTTTAGCATCCTCCAAACATCATGCAAATCATATAAATTGGATCATTGAAATATGACCCAAATCTAACATACATCATTTGTAAATTGTCCATTCTTAATTGTATAATGCAGGAAACTTGAAGATTGGACCCATCATGGTGGGCCCTTGGAAGTTTTCAATGGTGGGAATTCAATCTCCCCTGTTGTGTCGTCCACTTTGAAGTAGGGCTGTCAACGGATCGGATTTGGAGTGGAACGGGGATGATCTGAATCCGACTCAAAATTCAACAGATGTCTAAACATTTGATCTGAAACTCGACCCAATTGAGATTTGACCGATCTGACCTGATTCGAATACATGTTGATGCCATTAAATAGGTTGGATGGTAAATACTATGGTCCACTTGAGATAAAATATATATAGTTTTTTTTTTTATATATGTATTTATATATAAAATATATAATATTATTTAATTCATTTTAAATTTGGATCAGATTTCAAACGGAGGGGATCCAAGGTGATCCGCATCCGACTCGAAATTTTAACGGATATAATTAACAAGAACTGAATCCGACTCGAAATTTTAACGGATTTGATTAACAAGATCTGAATCCAACCCGTTGATCCGAATCCGGTAAAATCGGAGTGGATCCGAACCAAGATCTGGTCGGTTGACAGCCCTACTTTGAGGCCTTCAATATGCCTCCTTTTTGTGCTCATGATCTCAAATGATCTATCAAAATGGATGTACATCATTGATAAAAACATATACATCATGGTGGACCCCACATATCCGCCGACATGACCGTCCGTCCCTAGCTAGGTCTTCGTGTGGGTAGTACGCAATCCGTGTATGGGCACACATATCCGTTGACATTTATTATTATTATTATTATTATTATTATTATTTTGGGAATCGATAGGATCATCAATCATGAATTTCTCAGGATAAACATATCCACGATGAGATGCACCGTATAAACGGTTTAGATCATTGGAAAAATGTCTCCAGATCCAGCTGATAAAATTGTATTCTATATCCACGCAGTCGAGGTGATTGAACGCCTAACCATTAAAAATTTCCTAGGCCCACCGTAAGGTTTCTGTAATGTTTATTTGCCATCCAACCTGGTTGAATAAACATGAATGAAGGATGGAGCAAATATCAGCTTGATCCAAAACTCTTATGGCCCATTAATGGCGAATTACCACTGTTTCCTATGTTATAGTCCACCTAAGAATTTGATCTACTTCATTTTTATCGTCATGCCCTAAAATGATGTGTAAAAACTGATGGACAGTGTGGATATAAAATAAATTCATTAAGGTGGACCCCACGGTAAGGGCCGCACCCTCTTGAGTGAGACCCACCCAATCCGCTTCCGTGTGCACGCACAAGCTGGTATGTACTGTAGTGGTACATCGCGCTGGGTACCTGCTGGTGTTACTTTCGTTACCGTTCGAGAAACCACTTAATTAAAATCGACGCCGTCAATCACATACACCATCCTATTTTAGGCCTTGAGTCCAAAATTCAGGACGATTCAAAGGCTCAAGTAGGCCATCCCAAAAAATATTATACCGAAAACCCCTAAATTCATGGCCCACCTGTGGTATGGAATACTGTGATTTTTGGTTGGTTGGTTCTTTTTTATGAGGAACATTAAATGAATGGATTGGATGATCTATAAACACCACCTTGGGTCCTTCACAAAACTATGGGTGGGCTTTTATTCTCAACTATTTCCTTTGGTGTGGCTCAATTTAGTTTTTTTATGATCATGATTTGTGAGTTAAATGGTTAAAATGAGTCATGGTACTGATGGACGGATTGGATCTCATTAAAGATTCATCCACATGGCTCTAATTTTGTGAAAGTAAGCCATGTAAATACCAACACTTAATTTAAGTACTAGAGACTTAAAAGTGTTGACTTTTAGTACTATATATATTGAAAAAATTGTCCGGTAATTTACCTAGGTCCAAATATATATAATTTACCTAACAAAAGTCCAAATATAAATGTTTTAAAATTGGTAATTTGTTATATTTGCCTTTGTTGTCTCAATTACCATATTCCATGTATCATGAGACAAAATTATTTTTATGCCATCAAATTTGGCATACCTATGCCCACTTCATATATATCCCTCGGACATAATCTTTTGATTGATGGATCATGCACTATATTATTTTTAATAAAATAATCATAATCTGACAAAGTTCTATAAGCCCCACCATGATGTATGTGTTAGATCCATACCATTCATTCATTTTTTAGATCATTTTAAGTCAAAGACCCAAAATTAAGGAAGATCTAAAGCTCAAATAAATGGATAAAATAGTAATGATTGAACGTACCATTAAAAACTTGTTGAAGCCATAGAAGTTTTGGATCAGGTCGATATTTTTGCTTTTCCTTCATCTATGTTTGTGACATTATAAATAGATTAGATGACAAATAAACATCATGGTGGGCCGTACGAAGGTTTTGAAAGTGGGGTCGTTATCGCCATAGGCCACAGCTTTCCGTGGTGTTGTCCACTTGAGCTTTAGGCCTGCGTCATTTTTTAGGTCATGCCCTAGGATGCTTTAGAAAAATAGATGGACAACGGAGACATAACACGGCCTAGAGCTAGGCAATTAGCTCGTAGGAGGGGGAAAGTTGTCATTACAAACAATTTTAACTCAAAATCACTTACCTAATGCTGAATGAAGTGAAAGGAAGGAGGCTTTAAAAAATCCCAATTTTTTCAGCAAAAATTGGAATTAAAAACTGTTCATTTTTAACGATTTGAGTTACTAATGGTCCATTTCAGTGATAAGAGCAGAAAATAAGGCGTCTCATCTGAAAACCTCGAGCGGCACCCTCGTTGTTCCTGACTTCCCTCCCTCACTTCCTCGACTCTGCTTCTCTCCGATCCGCAACTCGTCGATTCAGTCCTCCCAACTCGGCCGAGTCAACAACTCGCTCCATCTTCCATTATCCAAAAACAGACCTCTCTCTCTCTCTCTCAAGGGAAAGAAACCCATAAAACCCTGGGCTAATCTCATGCGATCCCCGCCGTCCATTGCCCCTGATCTCTACCCCACCCAACTTGCCCTCCTTCATCTCACCCATCCTATTCAACAATTTGCTTCTTTCACCATCTAATCTAACCCATCAACAAAAGCTAGGGTTTTTCCTCGAACTCCCGCTGGGCCCCATGTCGACGGCATCATCAGAGGCAAAATCTCATGCGTCCATTTCCCCCGATCTCTACCCCACCGATGCAGACCTCCCCTACGAAGAGGAGATCCTCCGCAACCCCTTCAGCCTCAAGCTATGGTGGCGTTACCTAATTGCCCGTTCCACCGCCCGCTTTGCTGCCCGCTCCGTTCTCTACGAGCGAGCCCTCCGCGCCCTCCCTGGCAGCTACAAGCTATGGCATGCTTACCTCCGCGAGCGCCTCGAATCCGTCCGTTCCCTCCCCGCAACCCATCCCAACTACTCCTCCCTCAACAACACCTTCGAGCGGGCTCTGGTCACCATGCACAAGATGCCCCGCATCTGGACCATGTATCTCGAATCCCTGACCCACCAGCGCCTCCTCACTCGCACCCGTCGCACCTTCGACCGCGCCCTCCGTGCCCTGCCCGTCACCCAGCATGACCGCGTGTGGGGCCCATACCTCGCGTTTGTCAGCCAGCAGGGTGTTCCCATCGAGACCTCGCTCCGTGTCTACCGCCGATACCTGAAATTTGACCCCACACACATCGAGGACTTCATCGAGTTCCTAATCAATTCCAAACTCTGGCAGGAGGCCGCTGAACGCCTGGCTGGCGTCCTCAATGACGACGGGTTCTACTCGATCAAGAGCAAAACCAAGCACCAGCTCTGGCTGGAGCTCTGTGATCTCCTTACTCGCCATGCGAATGAGGTGTCTGGGATGAATGTGGACGCAATCATCCGCGGTGGGATCAGGAAGTTCACTGATGAGGTGGGCCGCCTCTGGACGTCGCTTGCGGATTACTATGTACGGCGGGGATTGTATGAGAAAGCGCGAGATATATTTGAAGAGGGCCTCACAACGGTCGTCACTGTGCGGGACTTCAGCGTGATTTTCGACTGCTACACTATGTTCGAAGAGAGTGCAACCAATGCCAAGATGGAGACGATGGAGGACAGCGATGATGATGAGGATGGCCAGGAAGAAGATGGCTTGGTTGATGTACGGTTGGATTTGAGCCTGTCTGTCGAGAAGCTCGGGAAGCGGATTTTGCATGGTTTTTGGCTGAATGATGATAATGATTTGGATTTGAGGTTGGCAAGGCTGGATCATCTCATGAATCGACGGCCTGAGCTTGTGAACAGCGTATTGCTTCGGCAGAATCCGCACAATGTGGAGCAATGGCACAGGAGGGTGAAACTGTTTGAGGGCAATCCAACACGGCAGATTCTGACATTTACTGAGGCCGTGAGGACCGTCGACCCCATGAAGGCGGTGGGGAAGCCGCATACGTTGTGGGTTGCATTTGCACGGTTGTATGAGAACCACAATGATGTGGCCAATGCGAGAGTGATTTTTGAGAAGTCTGTTCAGGTTGATTATAAGACGGTGGATAATTTGGCGAGCGTGTGGTGCGAGTGGGCAGAGATGGAGCTGAGATATAAGAATTTTAAAGGGGCATTGGAGCTGATGAGGCGGGCCACAGCAGAGCCCTCGGTGGAGGTCAAGCGGAGAGGTAAGATTCTGGGTATTTTTGCTATCTGTCTCTTTGTTCTTTGCTGATCCACATACTTCTAAACAGATAAAAATCATACTATTGTGCTTTTAAACAGTCTATTACCTTGAAAATTGCCCAAGCTCTGTTTTTGCTTTTGCCAATCTTTTGTACATTGATAACTATTCATTGCAAATTAATGAGACATTTTTACAAAGATTGCATATACCTGGTTGCAGTTTTATGATAAAATCTGAATGGCTGCTAGTTTGTAGAGTTCATGAGTTTGGCGTTGCATAATTTACTTGCCAAGTCACAATCTCAATAATAGATTCGTTGAACAATCCTAACTAGTGATTTGTGAACGCTCGTGTGTGGGAATAGGACCATTGGATAGTTTCCATTTTTAACAGTCCAATGAGTGTCCACCAATCAGATAGTTAGATCATAAAATAAATGTATTTTTGGGTTCATGATCCATCTACGCTGGGAACCATAATTTGGACAGTTTGATTTGGCTTGTATGCCGCTTATGCAATTTCTAAGTGACTTCCAAGTGCCTACGCATCATCCATCACACTCTGGAAGAGTATCAAACTCTCTCCCCCCCCTTTTTTTTTTCTTCAAATTGTTCTCTCTTTGACTCATATAATAGAGTAATGCTAATCTCCACAAAAAAGTAGTATTGCTAATTGTTCTGAGCTTATTGGATGCAATCTGTGTGCCTCAAAATAGTTCCAAATCAATGTGAATCATGGCAATTGTGTAAAGTGCAGTGGAAAGGAAGGGAAACAAGCAACTAGGTGCAATTGATCTAGAATGAGCAGAAAATTGGCAACTTTGCTAATGAAAAACTCAAATTAATTTGATAAAAGATTGAATAGGGCTGATGGTCCAGCCTCTGCATATATTTTGTGGATCTTGTGTGAAAATCCCACTCATACATAGCCTTTTTGGAAGATCCCAACACTTATATCCTGTTGCTAATCTAGTTCAGAAACATTTTCTAATACTCTCTGGGACCTTTCCTAACATGCAAAAAAATAATTAAGAAAACTCATAAGTAACCTAACCCTAGCTCCATACTAACCCATGGCCAATTAAAAAAAAAGATATAAAACCCCAAGGTGATTCTGAAGTTCATCACTATCTTTTAGGGGTGTACTCAAGTGTTTTTGTTTTTTTTGAAAGATGGAGGATATTATTAGAAGGCAAAAGTTAAAGAAAAGGAAAACAACAAAAGCTACAACAGCAGAAACAAAAAGATCAAAAACAGAAAAGAAAATGAACAAAAGAGAAGAACAGACAGATGTGGGGGGGCCCATGTGATGTTTCCACACCATACAATCCATCTATCAGATGCAGCATCTCAGATAGCCTTTATCACACAAAACTCATTCTGATCCAAAGCTAAGGTGGCCCAAAGAAAAGGGAACGAGCTGGGAGAGAATGCTTACCTGTTGATTGGCATGGGGGACCCACTGTATTGTGTATATATAATCAAGGCTGTTCGAACTCTTCATCCAGTACAGATGAAGGGTGAGGCCAATGTTCAGGCTGTTTTGCAACTCAGGTGGCCCCCTGTGAATTTAAAGTGTGGGTGTTCCCTACTAGATCGTTCCCTTAGCTGTTACCTAGCTTAGTTTCGGATCGGGTTGAGTTTTGAATGCTAGAGGTTTCTGAGGTGATGCATCTGATAGACGGATTGGATGATGCGAATGCATCAAGTGGGCCCCACCCATATCTGCCTGGTACCTCCGGATTGCCCCTTTTTTGTCATTATTTTCGAGGCTATATTTTGAGGCCTGAAGATGAAATATGCAAAAAGTATAGAAATGGTTCTCGTAGATATTGGAAAGAATTCCTGAAACGACCAACAATCACTCCAAATGGATGTATGGGCAAAGCCACACCTCCAGGAAGGTGATTGTCTTGAGCATTGACTTCGAGCCTCTGCAAGATTTGGGATCTCTTTTCATACATCCATTTTCTGTATCTTCAGTTGCCTCTTGATTTTTAACATCCAGGATGTCCAATGTTTCCACGTTAGTGCTTGGAGTTTTATTTAGTTATTTATTTTGTCTCATTTGCTCTTGTGGGTTCAACGATGCTGTTGGTGCACTCCGGCGCTTTTAAACATGTGGGCAGCAATGTTGTCAAATCGTGAATTGTAATCAGGTCTAAATCGTATCGTATCGTAAATCGTAAGATTTTTTCAGATTTTCATAAACATATCATTACAAAATACAAAAAAAATTGTAAATAAATCGGAAAAATTAAAAAACATATTACTCATCCATTTTCTCATGAATATGCTAAAAAAAAACAATTTAACCATAACATGATTCTCGTCATTAATTGTATGTTTGTATCCTTGTATAAATGTATCATTGTGCTGTATCATGTCATAATTAAGTTAAAAGAAAAAAAAAACCCTTTTCATATATCCCATCCCATGTACATGTAAGTTTTCTGTATGATTTCAAAAAATAACATTTTCCCATCTCCATTTACATGTATAATTATATATTCACTCCATCACTTGTTTGTATTAAGAAAACAAAAAGGCTAAACAAATCTAGTCTTCGTCGACCACGGGGCCATTGTCATCATCATCCTCATCATCAATGGCATCAACGTCAGCAACATTATCTTCATCCTCAGAATTTGACGTTGAAATAAACTCTGCTTCCTCCTCTTCTACCACTCTCGCTTTCCCCTTCGCTTTACTTGTTTATGAATAGTGCATTATGCTCATTGCTTATTAGTTTAGCAATTTAGCATAACTAAATAAAAGTAAACTATTAGTTTAGCAATCTAACCACGTCGCCTATCCGGTCATAGGTAGACCCGCCTACACTTGGCACATCCTCCAATCCCTCAACAAATTATTCACCCATGTCCATCCAGGTGTTATCTGTAGGAAGGGTATGATCCTCCTTCCCAGTGATCCACTCATTATCGGATTCCATATGCGATAAGCAAATATGATCAAGCCCTTGGTCTTTCTCTCTCTTTGCAAACCAGACTTCAAGCTGGAGATTGTACTTCATAAAAACCAGAGCGTTCAATCTCTGTTGCTCGAGTCTATTTCTTTTTTTTTTTAATGTATCTGTAATGAACGTGGAATTTCATAAGAACCAAGGGTACTACATGTGAATGCATAAGATAAGTAATGAATTCAATAATTTCTCACCTGCTCAAAAGTGCTCCAATTGCGCTCACAACCAGTAGCATTACATGTCAAACTCAAAATACGGATCGCAAACTTTTGCAATTCAAGACACTCATCTCCGTAAGTCTTCTACCACAAACCTACGAATTAATCATAGATAATATATAAATAAACTAAATAATCTAAATAACTACTTAGTTACTTTAGTAACTTTACTTAAAGACAAGCAAAAGAATTGAAAAATTACCTGGTTGTTTCATCATTCTTGTTAATTTTGCAGTCTCTCATCCAAACAATCTATAGGCCTTCCATTTATTCATCAATGATCACCTGTTACCTTGAATCCGGGATCATTCTTTCAACATAATCATATAGTCCTGTTTTGATTTCTAAATCCGGATGGAAACTATCATCATATTGAAATCTAGGATTTAGAAAGTAAGCCACCGCATGTAAGGGCCTATGTAGCTGAAGATTCCACCGTTGGTCTATAATGTCCCATATAGCTGAATACCTCTTTTTCACCTCTCCCAAGTTCTTTGCCATCGATTCTTTTGCCCAATCTATTGCTTCATAAATATACCCCATGGCTGGCCTCTCATCTGAATCAACTAGCCGTAAAACTTTAACCAATGGGGGAGTGGTTTTCAAGCAAAACTTGATAGATGGCCAAAGTCAACATCGGCCAATACAATGTCTTGAACATGCTTCCCTTTTGCGGTCTTCGAGAAGCTGCTACCTTTCCAATCTTTTGAGGTAAACATCGACCTCAAGCCAATCCTATTTTCATGGATGCTTTTTAAAGTTAAGTAACACGTCGCAAATCGTGTTACCGCCGATCTTTTCAACTCTCCATTTGTATGCTTCCTCATTAGGCTCAAGACTCAACAATGCTTGTAGATGTAGACGGTCATAGCCCTTGCCTTTGCCATAGTTTCAGAATGAACTTATAGTTTTCCAATGTCTGCAACCATAAGATCTATGCAGTGGGCTGCACATGGAGACCAAAACAATGTCTTTCTCTTTTCCATCAACATTTGACCTGCTTTGACATAAGCGGATGCACTATCTGTAATAACTTAAACCACGTTCTCTTCACCTACCTCATCTATGATAGATTCAAGCAAATGTACTGCATTTTTTGAAATATTGGATGCATCTCTTGATCTTAAAAAAACTATACCACTTGGACTATTTACCAAAAAATTGGTAATAGACCGATTCACACCATCGGTCCACCCATCTGATATCACGATGCATCCGGTCTTTGCCCATTCCTTCTTATAAACCTCGATTAATTTTTCTATAGAGTCAACTTCCATTTTCAAAAATTTATTCCTCACTTCATAATATGACTGTAGCTTTAACCCCGACCCAAGTGAAGCAACAGCTTCCATCATAGGTGCAAAAAATGGGTTTTGTACAAGATTAAATGGTAAAGCATTTGCATATAAGAATCTAGAAATCGAAAGACATACATTATCTCGATCTCCATTCTTCCAAATTTTGTTAAGAGTGGCCTGTTGCTTTTCTTTCGGCCCACCTTTTCTTCCTACAAAATCATCCATAATTCTTTTTCGTTTTCCTCCAATTTCTTCCACGTCTTCAATAATAGGAACTCTCTCAACATCGTATGCCTGCTCTTCTTGTTGCTTCTTCTCATTGATATTACCCTCCAACAATCTCTTGAATTTTTCGGCGACGCCATCACCCACTTGACTACACAAAGCAACATTCTTCTTGGTTCGGGTAAGGTTCGAAACATACCTCCCCAATAACTCTTCCCACAAAAATTACATTTAAGATGGAGATTATTGTTCTCATCCACCTTCGAACAATACTCCCATGTAGGGTCATTATCTTTCAACTTCGACTTCTTTCCCATCTTCAACACTCCAAGTTGAATCAACACCCAAACCTACCATAACTATAAGAAACAAGTCAAACATGGAAATGTTAAAAATCATTAAGAGTCCTCAGAAGACATGAATCAAATGATGTTTTATTTAAAAAATTAAAGAAAGGAAAAAAAAAAGATTAAACAAGAAAAAGATGAGATATTCTAATGTAGGTGGTGTGTGATTGTGTCTTGTATTATGTTTCCTTAGACCTCTAAGTGTAACCCCTACAGGGGGAGAGGGGGTCTCCCCCACTATTCGGAGCCAGACGGGGTCCAGGGGAAGCGTAAAATCGAACAAAATCGCACAGTTTGAAGAAAATAGAAATGAAAGATTAAAGAAGTAATTTATATATTTTCATACCTATTTTAATGTAGAAAACCAACGAAACAAGCGGTGTTTGATTCCGTTGAACGATGAAAAAGATATGAGAGCTTCTTTCTCCAAGATCTCTTGGCCCCACAATCTCCGAATCTCTCCAATCTCTCTCAAAAGATGCAAAAGAATATATATTCTAATGAAGGTTGACCCTAAATAGCTTTTAGTAAGTAAAGCTCTAAAAAAAATTTGGGAAAAAAATGAAAAAAAAAAAATCGATTTTTTTTCCAATTTTTAGCATCGGTTGTCGAATCTTATGATTCACGATTTCAATCGTACGATTTAGTCTGGAATCTGGAATCGTAGGATTTACTTGAAATTGCGATTTGGCCATATGATTTGAATCGTATGGCCTTGTGATATGATTTGAATCGTACGATTCAAATTGTGAATCGTACTCGTGTGGCTCTGCGACACGATTCAAATCGTGAATCGTACGATTTTAACAACACTGGTGGGCAGTCCTATCATCGATCTGAACCGCCCATTGGATTCACCCCTCTATTCATGGGCTACTATGTAAAGCTCATTGATTGGAGAATGCTAACCTTTCAAACATGGGTGTCTTTTTTTATGATCCTTTGTGCTTATGGGCATGGTCCATGGGCATCTGATCAAACTAGTTCTTTGGAGACGTATTATCCGAAGTGGATTCCTATTGGATGGACTATTCATGTTGATTGTTGGACCTTCTTTGATCCAGGCCTCCATTTCTCTTTGGCGTCGACCATATAGAGAAATTCCTTGGGCCATGACAAAGTAGGGCAAGCCAAATGGATAACCAGATTGATTATAGGTCTGTCCACATGCCTAAAAGCACCAGGGTTATGCTTACCCTTGAGAACAATAGCACATGGGGCTACTGGAGCAGGCTCTATTTTGGAAGGTCATCTCTGGATTGCATCATTATTGCACACCCTTCTTTCATATGAGTCCCATTGAGGTACATGCAGAACGTACAAGATCTGGATCACTAATTCAGAGGTCCCAGCGTAGACCACCAAATAAACCTCGATTAATTTTTCTATAGAGTCAACTTCCATTTTCAAAAATTTATTCCTCACTTCATAATATGACTGTAGCTTTAACCCCGACCCAAGTGAAGCAACAGCTTCCATCATAGGTGCAAAAAATGGGTTTTGTACAAGATTAAATGGTAAAGCATTTGCATATAAGAATCTAGAAATCGAAAGACATACATTATCTCGATCTCCATTCTTCCAAATTTTGTTAAGAGTGGCCTGTTGCTTTTCTTTCGGCCCACCTTTTCTTCCTACAAAATCATCCATAATTCTTTTTCGTTTTCCTCCAATTTCTTCCACGTCTTCAATAATAGGAACTCTCTCAACATCGTATGCCTGCTCTTCTTGTTGCTTCTTCTCATTGATATTACCCTCCAACAATCTCTTGAATTTTTCGGCGACGTCATCACCCACTTGACTACACAAAGCAACATTCTTCTTGGTTCGGGTAAGGTTCGAAACATACCTCCCCAATAACTCTTCCCACAAAAATTACATTTAAGATGGAGATTATTGTTCTCATCCACCTTCGAACAATACTCCCATGTAGGGTCATTATCCTTCAACTTCGACTTCTTTCCCATCTTCAACACTCCAAGTTGAATCAACACCCAAACCTACCATAACTATAAGAAACAAGTCAAACATGGAAATGTTAAAAATCATTAAGAGTCCTCAGAAGACATGAATCAAATGATGTTTTATTTAAAAAATTAAAGAAAGGAAAAAAAAAAGATTAAACAAGAAAAAGATGAGATATTCTAATGTAGGTGGTGTGTGATTGTGTCTTGTATTATGTTTCCTTAGACCTCTAAGTGTAACCCCTACAGGGGGAGAGGGGGTCTCCCCCACTATTCGGAGCCAGACGGGGTCCAGGGGAAGCGTAAAATCGAGCAAAATCGCACAGTTTGAAGAAAATAGAAATGAAAGATTAAAGAAGTAATTTATATATTTTCATACCTATTTTAATGTAGAAAACCAACGAAACAAGCGGTGTTTGATTCCGTTGAACGATGAAAAAGATATGAGAGCTTCTTTCTCCAAGATCTCTTGGCCCCACAATCTCCGAATCTCTCCAATCTCTCTCAAAAGATGCAAAAGAATATATATTCTAATGAAGGTTGACCCTAAATAGCTTTTAGTAAGTAAAGCTCTAAAAAAAATTTGGGAAAAAAATGAAAAAAAAAAATCGATTTTTTTTCCAATTTTTAGCATCGGTTGTCGAATCTTATGATTCACGATTTCAATCGTACGATTTAGTCTGGAATCTGGAATCGTAGGATTTACTTGAAATTGCGATTTGGCCATATGATTTGAATCGTATGGCCTTGTGATATGATTTGAATCGTACGATTCAAATTGTGAATCGTACTCGTGTGGCTCTGCGACACGATTCAAATCGTGAATCGTACGATTTTAACAACACTGGTGGGCAGTCCTATCATCGATCTGAACCGCCCATTGGATTCACCCCTCTATTCATGGGCTACTATGTAAAGCTCATTGATTGGAGAATGCTAACCTTTCAAACATGGGTGTCTTTTTTTATGATCCTTTGTGCTTATGGGCATGGTCCATGGGCATCTGATCAAACTAGTTCTTTGGAGACGTATTATCCGAAGTGGATTCCTATTGGATGGACTATTCATGTTGATTGTTGGACCTTCTTTGATCCAGGCCTCCATTTCTCTTTGGCGTCGACCATATAGAGAAATTCCTTGGCCCATGACAAAGTAGGGCAAGCCAAATGGATAACCAGATTGATTATAGGTCTGTCCACATGCCTAAAAGCACCAGGGTTATGCTTACCCTTGAGAACAATAGCACATGGGGCTACTGGAGCAGGCTCTATTTTGGAAGGTCATCTCTGGATTGCATCATTATTGCACACCCTTCTTTCATATGAGTCCCATTGAGGTACATGCAGAACGTACAAGATCTGGATCACTAATTCAGAGGTCCCAGCGTAGACCACCAAATAAACCTCGATTAATTTTTCTATAGAGTCAACTTCCATTTTCAAAAATTTATTCCTCACTTCATAATATGACTGTAGCTTTAACCCCGACCCAAGTGAAGCAACAGCTTCCATCATAGGTGCAAAAAATGGGTTTTGTACAAGATTAAATGGTAAAGCATTTGCATATAAGAATCTAGAAATCGAAAGACATACATTATCTCGATCTCCATTCTTCCAAATTTTGTTAAGAGTGGCCTGTTGCTTTTCTTTCGGCCCACCTTTTCTTCCTACAAAATCATCCATAATTCTTTTTCGTTTTCCTCCAATTTCTTCCACGTCTTCAATAATAGGAACTCTCTCAACATCGTATGCCTGCTCTTCTTGTTGCTTCTTCTCATTGATATTACCCTCCAACAATCTCTTGAATTTTTCGGCGACGTCATCACCCACTTGACTACACAAAGCAACATTCTTCTTGGTTCGGGTAAGGTTCGAAACATACCTCCCCAATAACTCTTCCCACAAAAATTACATTTAAGATGGAGATTATTGTTCTCATCCACCTTCGAACAATACTCCCATGTAGGGTCATTATCCTTCAACTTCGACTTCTTTCCCATCTTCAACACTCCAAGTTGAATCAACACCCAAACCTACCATAACTATAAGAAACAAGTCAAACATGGAAATGTTAAAAATCATTAAGAGTCCTCAGAAGACATGAATCAAATGATGTTTTATTTAAAAAATTAAAGAAAGGAAAAAAAAAAGATTAAACAAGAAAAAGATGAGATATTCTAATGTAGGTGGTGTGTGATTGTGTCTTGTATTATGTTTCCTTAGACCTCTAAGTGTAACCCCTACAGGGGGAGAGGGGGTCTCCCCCACTATTCGGAGCCAGACGGGGTCCAGGGGAAGCGTAAAATCGAGCAAAATCGCACAGTTTGAAGAAAATAGAAATGAAAGATTAAAGAAGTAATTTATATATTTTCATACCTATTTTAATGTAGAAAACCAACGAAACAAGCGGTGTTTGATTCCGTTGAACGATGAAAAAGATATGAGAGCTTCTTTCTCCAAGATCTCTTGGCCCCACAATCTCCGAATCTCTCCAATCTCTCTCAAAAGATGCAAAAGAATATATATTCTAATGAAGGTTGACCCTAAATAGCTTTTAGTAAGTAAAGCTCTAAAAAAAATTTGGGAAAAAAATGAAAAAAAAAAATCGATTTTTTTTCCAATTTTTAGCATCGGTTGTCGAATCTTATGATTCACGATTTCAATCGTACGATTTAGTCTGGAATCTGGAATCGTAGGATTTACTTGAAATTGCGATTTGGCCATATGATTTGAATCGTATGGCCTTGTGATATGATTTGAATCGTACGATTCAAATTGTGAATCGTACTCGTGTGGCTCTGCGACACGATTCAAATCGTGAATCGTACGATTTTAACAACACTGGTGGGCAGTCCTATCATCGATCTGAACCGCCCATTGGATTCACCCCTCTATTCATGGGCTACTATGTAAAGCTCATTGATTGGAGAATGCTAACCTTTCAAACATGGGTGTCTTTTTTTATGATCCTTTGTGCTTATGGGCATGGTCCATGGGCATCTGATCAAACTAGTTCTTTGGAGACGTATTATCCGAAGTGGATTCCTATTGGATGGACTATTCATGTTGATTGTTGGACCTTCTTTGATCCAGGCCTCCATTTCTCTTTGGCGTCGACCATATAGAGAAATTCCTTGGCCCATGACAAAGTAGGGCAAGCCAAATGGATAACCAGATTGATTATAGGTCTGTCCACATGCCTAAAAGCACCAGGGTTATGCTTACCCTTGAGAACAATAGCACATGGGGCTACTGGAGCAGGCTCTATTTTGGAAGGTCATCTCTGGATTGCATCATTATTGCACACCCTTCTTTCATATGAGTCCCATTGAGGTACATGCAGAACGTACAAGATCTGGATCACTAATTCAGAGGTCCCAGCGTAGACCACCATGTCCCAAAAATCAGAATTGTAACTACTGGAGTAGAACAGACCGAAAATGGATAAGTGGTTTTTATTTATTTTTTCCCTCAAATCAATCTGTCAGGGCTGGGCATGATTGTTGGGCCCATCCATTGTGGGTCCTTGAGCTGTTTGGATTTTGCATGTCTGCCATGTGTCTAATGGGAACAATGTGCGAAACAATGGGAATTCTTCTTCTTCTTCTTCTTCTTCTTTTTTGAAACAATGGGAATTCTGTTAGACACAAGATAAAGAGTTGTAGAATCTTTGCAAAACTTTACATTTGTCCACAACTGCACATTTCTTATTCATATTTTTTGATTCATGCAGTTGCTGCTGATGGGCATGAACCGGTGCAGATGAGGCTGCACAGATCGTTGAGGGTGTGGACCTTTTATGTGGATTTGGAGGAGAGCCTTGGAACTCTGGAATCTACTCGTGCAGTCTATGAGCGGATACTTGATTTGAAAATAGCCACTCCACAAATTATAATTAACTATGCATTGCTTCTAGAGGTATAAACCTTTGTAATAGTGTTCAGCTTTTGTGATCCTTCCTCCTTGCTTATCTATTTGGATATTCTATAAATGTGTTATTTTTGTTCAGGAGAATAAATACTTTGAAGATGCATTCAAGGTATATGAAAGAGGTGTAAAGATATTTAAATATCCCCATGTCAAGGATATTTGGGTCACATACCTCTCCAAATTTGTTAAAAGGTATGGCAAAACAAAGCTAGAGCGGGCAAGAGAGTTGTTCGAGCACGCAATTGAAATGGTACGGGAAAAAAAAACTTTTATACTCTTTGAACCATATTTTGGAACCCTCTTTCTTTATGGCTATTTTTTAACATTTTTTTGACCTCTTGGCTTTAGTTGGCACTATGACCTTAATAATTGATCTGTTGGAATTGTAGCAATGCTGAATGCACGCATTCGACCACTATTTGAGTAGGAAATGCTTTCTAATGAGAACATTTGTTGACTGTAATCAATCTTTATAATATACAATTAGATAGGGCTTGATTGCAATCAATCTATGTGATAGTCTATTGCATAGCACCTGTGGGAGTTTCATGCTCTCATTGCTAGTCTCAAGCCTGGATAGAGGAGGGCTGCATTAGGTCGGCAGCCGGTGCCAAACTTTTGCTGTGACTTTCATCTTGAATCCTGACAATATGATGATGACGGGCATTTTTTTTTTTTTTTTTTGCTTTGATTATTATCACACACACACACACACACACACACACACACACATATTATGAGCAAAAAACTTCATTAAAGAAAGAAAAAAGAAGAAGAGAAGGAACAGATACATCAACTGCTCAGAGCATCCTGCGGATATAAAAAGAAAAGCCCAAAGAAATAGAAACAACAAATGCAATGAGAACGTGGGAACTAAATAGGAACACCATATCTCCCATTCACTATCAGAACCTGATCTCTATTGATGCCCTCTGCCTCCGAGTTGTTGGAATTATGCACACGGGAGAAAGATACTGAAATGGATGGACATAAATTTGAAGTTTCCTCAATGAGATTAGAAATGCCCTGTGTAAAACAGCCAGATTTAATCCAAGTGCATTCCTTGAATTCCCTTCAATGATAAGTGGACTGTGATTGTAACTGCCAATCTGATTCCTTGTAGAAGAGTGGCTGCTTCGCCGTATTTTAAATCACAAACTCCCACGGGACCTGAAAATTCCATCACAATTTCTCCCTGATTATAGTCCCCGACTAAACATCCGAAGTGGCCGGCCCTGGGTTTCCATTAGGGCTCCCGTCAAAGTTGAGCTTGGAACAAACATCAGTGGGGATACGCCACATTTCTTTGAGTTTCGCTGGGCTCCATTTGTATATGATAGGTTCAACCCACATCGACCACAACAAATGGATTGGGAGACCTGTCAGCTTTTTGTCAAGCTCGACCATTAAAAAATATGCTAAAAAAATCTCCTAAGATAAAGCAGACTCAGAACTACCTTCCCCTTGAAATATCCTACTGTTTCTTTCCAGCCATATGCTCCTATCCATAGAGTTACTTTGCTAACCAATCTGACAACAGTCAGGCAATCCTAAAGCTTGAAGAAAGTTGAAGACCAGATATGTCTTGAAGAGGTGGGGTATGGGTTCTTCCACCTTGAAGCACATCAAGCATTTGTCAGGAGAGACATGCCTCCTGCTCTTCAGGTGGTCCAGCATTAAAATTTTATTTAGGCGATGCTGTCTGGCAGAATGCACTGAGCTTTAGGCGTGCCTCTCTAGACCAAACTACTGAGTACCAAACAGAAAGAGACCTAGGCTGAGCCAGAGATTTATAATAGAATGAACGGACTGAGAATTTGCTGTCAGCTTTGAGCTCCCAGCCTCCCACATGCTGCTATCATTGCCTGCTTGGTGAATATAAATTTCTTCAAAGAGAGCCAACATCTGTGACAAGGTGACAATTTCTTCATCTCTGAGGTTGTACCTGAAAGTTGGTCCCTAGCCCCAGTGAAGGAGGATGGTTGATGTCAGGAGGGCAGTCAATCAACAAACCTTTACCAATCGGTTCCTGACTTGAATCTTTTTTTTTTTTACACACACACTCACACCCCATACACATCCATGCACTCGCACCACAGTGGGATTTCACCACCATGGGTACTTGAACCCATGACCTCGTGTTGAAACTCTTGTGAGTCTACCACCGAGGCATGAGTAAGGACCCAAATCCGGACTTGAATCTTGATTGACAAAACATGAATTGAAAGAGCAAGCTCCACTTAGCTGTGCAAGGCTACTACTTCTGCTACTACTATTATTATGATGAATTGTCTGTAGTGTCTTGGGTAATTCACATTGACTGCCTTGGTTTTATTTTTCTTTTCTTCATTAGAAATCATCATGTTGCTAACCGGTGTGTGGTTTTCCTTTGCCTTTCTATCATCAGACACCTGCTGAAGATGTTAAACCACTGTACCTACAATATGCGAAGCTGGAAGAGGATTATGGGCTTGCAAAACGTGCTATGAAAGTCTATGATCAAGCCACGAAGGCTGTCCCTGAAAATGAGAAAATGAACATGTATGAAATTTACATAGCTCGTGCAACTGAAATTTTTGGTGTCCCAAAAACGAGGGAAATATATGAGGTTTGTTCTTTTTCCCTTATCCGTTGTAACTCATCTAGTACAGTATTTCAATTTAAGAGAGGTGATTGTGACTTAGATATGAAATCGGGAAACCCCCAAGGTCTCCTGGTATATATTTGTTTGGTTGCTTTCTTGATTATGCACATGTTATAACATTTCCATGTGCTATAAATGTTTGTTTTTTCCTTCTACTGGATAAAATATTATAAATTAGAATGAAAAAGAATAAAGATACCTCAAAGAAGAGGGAAAGAGTTCCAAAGACAGAGGTGGTCCTCTGTAGCCCTCTTTAACTGCAGTATCTTCTATTCCTAATACAAAGGCAGCGCTATGTTGCATAAATAATCTGCCTTTAATGTGTTGCTGACAAGCACATTTCACTCTCTCACCAGTTACTTAGCTATGCTTTTGAATGCATTTTGCAGCAAGCCATTGAATCTGGTCTCCCGGATAAGGATGCAAAAATTATGTGTATGAAGTACGCTGAGCTAGAAAAGAGCTTGGGAGAAATCGATCGTGCTCGTGGTATATATGTATATGCATCACATTTTGCGGATCCACGTTCTGGCTCTGATTTCTGGAACAAATGGCATGAATTCGAGGTGCAACATGGGAATGAAGACACCTTCCGAGAGATGCTTCGTACAAAGCGCAGTATCTTAGCTGGCTATAGCCAGGTTGGTATATTTGATTTGATCTTGGTAATGTGAAGGCTATTTCTGTTTCAAAAAAAAAATGAGAAGGCTATTTGCAGTAGGCCAATCATCGTATTGCTACATATGCCAACATGGAACGTGTGTGATCATGGCCACTCATTCAGTGTGCCTCCCCATGTATCTTCTGTTGCCAGGAAGTAGGCTGGTTTGGTTGTAAGCTAGGTCAGGTGCATGATAATAATATATGTTCAGGAGAAGCACCCATAAACCACTTACAGCTTATTCATCTGGACCACCTGACAAGTGAACTGGCCTGATTCCGAGGCCACGACACATACATGGTGGATGCCATCTGGTGAATGGCCTGGATCTTGCAGGCATGTGCCACATTGGCAGGTGTGAGGCTGTGAGCTGTATGAGGATCCTAGTCCGACAAGTAGCCTAAGCAGCTCTCTTGAATTGCTTGTGTAACAGAACTCAATATTTGGTATTCATGTCATTTCCTTTCTAATTTTCTTCCACTTGCAGACGCATATCATTCTTCCCGAATATTTGATGCAAAAGGATCAGAAGCTGAACCTTGAGGAAACGGTAGACACATTAAAGCGTGCTGGTGTTCCTGAAGATGAAATGGCTGCTTTAGAACGGCATTTAGTCCCCGCTTCCACTAACCCAGCTACTAATGACAGCAGCAGGAAAGTGGGCTTTGTCAGTGCCGGAGTGGAGTCACAGCCTGGTGTGATCCGTACTGCTGATGGTGGGAGAAAGGTAACTGCAAATCAAGAGGATATCGAATTGCCCGAAGGCAGTGATTCAGATGACGAGTCTGATGACCAAGTTGAAATCGCCCAAAAGGATGTTCCGGCTGCTGTTTTTGGGGACCTGGCAAAGGAGGTCGATAAGGATGTGGATGATGCTGTTGGTGGAGACAATGAGGGCAAGAGTCATTTGGGTGCCCTTGAGAGAATAAAGAGGCAAAGGCGGCAATAATGTAGACTTTCTAGATTGTTATGGATGACTTCTATGAACTGCCTTTGACATGCGAGCTGTTGGTATGCCTATGGAAACTTGAAGATGGGTGATGTACGTATATAGGAAATGAAATGAAAGTTTTTCTCAAGCATACTCAACATATAAGGTGCACTGTTTTTTGTAATGCTTCTTACATTCATGGAGAAAATACACGAAGATATCCTTCTCTGTACTTTTGCACTTCTGCCCATTGCTAGCACAACTTGGTCTACTAAATGTGATACACAACATTATGGGGAGATCTTTTCCCCACTTTGAGCAGCCAAGACAATTTAGATATTTATTCTTTTGTTATGCCGTGAATTAGCAAAAATTGCAATTTAGATATTTATTCTTCTGTTATTCTATGAATTAACAAAAATTGGTTTGTGGTAATATCACATTGATTATTCCTTTTATTTTTTATTTATTTATTTCCGTTGGTTATAGATTTATTCTCATGTCTGACCTATGATATTTAGGAAGTATGATTTTACGAGCTCAGCTAAGCCCACACGCACCTCCACATGTGGCACATGTGCACAACCTGGCAGCACATGTGTGAACATCTGGGCCATTAAATCAGGTGGGCTCTGCCGTGTAATTGAGTGGGCCTAGCAATTAGTTGGTATGTTTTTATCATTTGTGACCTCAATTGTACTTCAAATGTGGACTAATCTTTTTAAACTGTCCATTGTGTTCGCTCATGTGTGACTAGCCTGATGAGTTACCCAACCTGTTTTCTGGACAGGTCATCTGCATTTGTCTCATGCACGACCCAGATGTGCTCCGCTTATGTGCCCCTTTGGCACATTCACCTGTGTAAGGGTGCATTACCTTTTGCAAATTGATTAGAAACCTGAAAGTTGGGCTCATTTGTTTAATTTGCTCGTTGATGTAATCAGCAAGCCTAATCTTCTGAATCATCACTGTACCTGTCATATTTTTGATTCTGTAGATCTAATGTGTCACGGGGTTTCACTGTGAAGATTTTTCGGAAGAAGTTCTGTAGCTATGGTGGCATGTTTCAACATCTGCTACTTCAACTAGTGTACAGATTCTACTCAGGTAACACCACTTCTTATTAGATTTTCTTTTTCTTTTTTCTGATAAGCAATGATGAATTATTGAGAAGATAGGAAGCTGGATGCCTTATCTATTAAGCTAATGTATAAGAGTCACTCACATACAATGATTGCCTTCAAACACCCTCTCTGGCCAGAACATCTTTTCTCGTTATAATCAGAAACCAATACAATGTGTAATATGACTTGATTTGTCAGAGAGAAGTCTGACCCTGCATAGGTTTGTTGTATCTCAATTAATTCCTGACCTTGTAATGAGCTTTTGATTCACATTTTAGCTGTTAAGTAAAACGGTGGTGTGGAAAACTACAAAATCTTGTTAACTAGTTGAGTTTATGATAGTAAGACTTCACAGGATATCATCATTAAGTGTTGAACTCACCTCAACTGTTATCTGTAGCTTCGTCTTTACCTGGGTGTGGTTCTGGCCTGCACATCACGTCAAGGTACAGTTTCTAGTCATTCTTGGATATTCAACAAAAAGCAACTGGAACTTCAATTTATTTATATTTATGTCTATATCATACAGATATTGAATTTTTTTTTTTTCTTATTTTGTTAATTGGAATTTTATTGAAAATGAAACAAAGCAGCTATATAAACATTAAAAATGAGGGGTCCTCCATCAACCACCAGAAACAGCAGAACAAACTCCAATGACCACACCTGAAAGAGAATAACATAATTATCCTCCATCATCAATAAGAAGACGAGCTGAGGGCACCCAATTTTTAAAAATTGAATAGTCTCCTTGTTGGCTTCTCTTGGTTTGATCAGCAACTGGAGGTTTGCCTCCATCACGCCCGTTGATGATCCAGTTTTCCATGTGGATTCTTGCAAGTATGCTTCCTATTCCAGGGAGCCCACCTTCTGAGGTGATGCGATTGAGGTCCACGACCTTGTTGGCGACCCGGCCTTTGACATGGAGTCGACCAGGTATCAAAGCTTCATAAGAGACCTGATCCTTGACGTGTTTCTGGTTGGGTCGTCTACCATCCTGGAAGTAGGGCTCTCAATGGAGTGGGTCAGATCCGAGATCCGATTCGCTCCAAATCCGTATAATGCAGATTTGGATCTTAAAATAGGTCCGATTAGTTAAATGGACCGGATTTGGATCTTAAAATAGGTTCGATTACTTAAACGGACCGGATTTGGATTCACATGAACATATCTGAGTTCGATCTGAATCCGATTAAGATCCGACTCATTGTCACCTTACTGTATATGTTACATTCATGCTGGCCGTATATGTTATATTCATGCTGGCCATCCGTTTTACAGATTATTTTAGGCCATGTCTCAAAATTGAGACATGCCACTCTTAGGTCGACCATAACACAGTAAATAGTGGGATTTGCATCATTTTTCTACTAAATTAAATATATTATATTATATATTTTTAGATTTGTAATGGGGGTGGATTCGGACCTAGATTCGACACAAATCCGATGGTTATATGGATTTTGGACCAGAAATGTATCTAACAATTTATAAATGGATCGGATATGGATATCACCTTTTGGATCCGAGTGGGATCCGAATCCGATCCGAATCCATCTACAGATATACAGACTTGGAGCCGGATCCAACTGGATCCGATCCAGATCCGACCCATTGAGAGCTCTACCTGGAAGCTTCCACATCTCAAAGGAACCCAAGGATGGCATCGAACTTGCCAAAGAAGTCTAAACCGAACACCACTATGGGCCTTGCAAGTGATTTGGTCATGACTCCGCATCAGTATGAGCCCACATAAGTTGACAAAGAACATGTCTCTGTTTTTAAGTAGGATCCCCCTTTGCAACAAGCAAGGTTCAACTGCAGGCAACCATGGATGAAGGATGGTTGACCTTCGACAATGAACTAGTTGTGCCATGGACTATGCTCAAGCCAATTTTGTTGTTGTCGAGAGTGAGGAGGTATCATTTAAGCCCATTCAAGAAAAGGATGATTGATGTAGGACGGCCTAATATATCATGCATGCATGAGTAAACATATAGATTCAGCAGAATAATATAAGCAAATTAAGTAAACATTCACCATTCATCATCATAATCAAGAAAAACACAAGAGACACATGCAATAGATGGGTCATCATCACAATCATGCAATATGGGATTCAAATCATGCGTGGATTGGATCCGGCGAGAGATGGAACCTCCTATCTTGCATGGTTTCATCCAAACACTTAAAGGGATTCACTAGTCCAGGAAATCAAGAGATTTCTGGATTAGGGAATTCTAAAATCTGAGAAAAGGATGGTTGATTCAAAATTTCGGATTTCAGATGATGGAAAAGTGACAAAACGAAGATTAGAAGAAAGAGAAAGAAGTAAGAATACCTTAGAATGAAGAGATTGGAAGAAAGAATAAGGAAGACGAAAGAAGAGAAGGGATTCACCAAAAGGAAGAGGGAGGGAAGCCACCAAAGCTTTTCTTCTTTTATCAAATCAATAGCATAATGATAGGTTTAGGGTTTAACCCCCTTTTATAAAATACGTAACTAAAAATGACTATACTACCCCTATTACTAAAGAAAAACGTCTCTCAAAGTTTCTAAAAAAAGAAAAACAGTCTGTCAGATTGTCGATTGATCGACAGATGGTTGTCGATTGATCTGTAGATCAATCTGAGCTTCGCTTTTTTGCTCCAATCTTCAGCTTTATGTACTCGTTTTGCTCCATGTGTTTTCCCTGGTTTTTCCTACGCGTCTTCCCATTGTGGGGTCTTCTCAAGCGTTCCAAACCACACGTTTAAGGTTTTCGATGCTCTTCATGTCATCACGAACGATCCAGGCCCGTCATCGAGCCAAAGAGATGCAGGTGTCACTCGCCTTCTATGCTGATAAACCCTAAAGGGCTTGATGTCCTCATCAGTGATTGTCCTCCATCCACATTCCATCCTTTTGCTGTGGTCCATGATGGCGTGATCATGTTTGCCACCAAGGCTTGATGAAGTTCCTTGTGTGGCCTACTGAAGATTGCGATCGTGTGATGTTGATAGTTGTGTTATAAGTCGTGGTATTTGTGACGTTCAGGAGTCACTAGTCGATCAAGGCTTGAGGACGAGCCTTTTTTCTATTGGTAGGGGGGCCAGCATATGCCTCACGTTGTCTTATCATATGGATCAATTGAGGTCCTGGTAGTTGGTGGATAAGTAGTTGCTTTTCGGAGGTTTAATTGGAGAACATCGTGTTCAACCCCAGGGATGATGAAGGCTTTTGTTTTGCCCCGTGGGCCTACATCTGGGTATCTTGGCACACTAGGATGCATCATGGATACAATCCGCATGATCTAACCCTATGACTAAAAAGATTAGGAGCTGTGGTTACTAATTCGTGTTCATACGTAAATGTGTTTACTAGCCAATGAAGAAGCAATTGAGATTCCACGAGTGATGGGGACCATCCTAACTCGAGGATGAGTTCTCTAACAGGGGAATATGATGTACGCCACATGGGTCTCAATTATCTCAAGGCCTGAGATCGAGAAACGAAAGGGGCCATATGATTGGCGGCACGAGCACATCGGGTAACTTTTATTTTTTAGTAAGGGCAAAAATTCTACAAGGCATCATCATAGATCTCCTTGTGTTGGTTAATTGTTAAGGAGCTATGAAGGTTGTTAAGAGTTAATTTTGATTTTTTGTAGGTTAGTTGTGATTGACACTTCAATAACATGATTAATTAGTTAGGAGTTTGTTAGACGTTGTTATAGGAGATCCATAAATACCTTTAACAAGCATTGCAAAGTAGTTGTGAGAGATTGTAGTGAAATTTGAGAAGAATTTGAAAGAAGAGAGTTGAGTCTTTTCCCTCTTGTGTTTGGAGGTGTTTAGATTGGTAAATGCAATCTAAAACATTAAGATCTCCAATTCTCTTTTTTCCTTTTAGAGGCATTTGGAAGTTTAAAATTATGTTGACATTGTTGATCCAGGGTTACTTTAAGGGATATTTATATATTCCCCCTCACCTTTCTGACATTTGCAGATTCCTCTTTACTCTTTGAGAATTGCATTGGCCTTGCTGGTCATTGATATTTGTAAAATCTCCCTGCCGCCAGTCACATATAAAGATTGTTAAATTTAAAATGAATGCCATCTCTTTTTGAGAATGAAATGATGGAAATGCCTTCATTGGGGGAAATGATGGAAATGACCTCGAATTCAACTGAGTAATGACTAAAGAGTGGGAGCTAGGACTTCCAATAGGATCATTTGTCTGAATCTCCAATCAAATAGACTTGAGAGCAATTTTTGCGTTGTGACCAATCTAGACTACGACCACGAGATGTTCTATTATGATCACCATATACTATACAGTGGAGATGGAGAGGAGCTGCTAGATGGCAAATTGTCATGTAAGGTTGCTATCATGCCCGAATGGTTGAATCCAAAAACATTTTTGGGGCCCAACCAAGATACGGTCTTGATTTCATGGATGGGAGGCAGAAAAAAACACTAAAAAAAAAAAAAAAAAAACCATAGAAGAGTCGCTAGATAACAAACCAGTCATGGAAGGCTGCAATTAGACTACATGGTGCCCAAACATTGGAGATCCAAAAATGTTTGTAGGGCCCAACTAAGATATGGTCTCGATTTCTTGGATTGACCTCACCAAAAAAAAAAACATTTATCTACTTTTTTTTTATTTATGGGAATTGAACTAAAAGAGGCAATTCTTACAACTAATTGTGAGGTCCAACTAAGATTTGACCTTGATTTCATGATGGGCCCCACAAAAAATACAACAACAACAAAAAAAAAAACTAGGGAAATGGAACTAGAAATTGTAATGCTTGCAATTATTAGCGGATCTCTTCTTATCCTTCGAGCTGATATCTTCTTCTTCTCCTTCTTCAAACTTAAGTTCCGTTTCAATGGCAAAGGGAAGGAGATTGGTTTTTTGGAGAGAGAGAGAGAGAGAGAGAGAGAGAGAGAGAGATGTTTTTTGGAGGGACGGATTAGGGTTTGCATCATTTCATCATTTCATTCTAAAAAAGGGACCACCCATTTTAAATGGGCGGCGTCATTTTGTCATTTCATTCTAAAAAAAAGGGGACATTATTCATTTCAGATTTGACAGCCATTAGACATGATTGATGGCAGGAGGGAATCAGTAAATGTCACTAAATAGTAAGAAGGCAAATGCAATTGTGAGAAAGCAAGGGGGAATCTGCAAATGTTAGAAATGTGAGGGGGGAATATACAAATATCTCTTATGTTAATTGATGTTTAGGCCATCACTCATTTGTAATGATGCTTAGCAAATGGACCATTTGAATTGTTCAAGCATGCAAGTATAGGCCCCATCCAGTTATACATGCAAGAGGGGAATGATGGTCTAACAAGGCGTGTCCAACTCCAAGGATGGTAGGCTTTGAGTGCTTCAAACTTCATGATGCATATAGGGACCAGGATCATACACAATCAATCAAAGGGTGTATCCAAGCCACACAAGCTAGCTAATCAAAGATCAGACCCAAGTTGGGCTTATCCAAGGGTCCTGATCAAAAGTTTGGATTCTGATGTGCACATCCTGACCGTCTAGATTAAAGTTTTGGAACACTTCGGGGTCTCGATTGGTCTCCTGATAGATTTGCAACCAGATGGATGGTCCAATTCGACTGTGGGGTCCGTAGATTCATGGGATGTCTCTCAATTTGTTTTTAATAGTTATTGATGACTTGTTGAACAAATTTCCTTTTAGAATTTTTGGCCACTTTTGGGTATCAAATAATGTCTAAAAGACATGAAATGGTTCCCATTTGAAATCCAATTTAGTTAGCGTTTCAATGTGCCCAATACGATGCTAGTCTGATATCATTTGATTGAGTTATGGCCAATTCATGGAAAGCATGTATGCTTGTGATGAGATATAGGGATTTTTGGTCGCTTTTACTTTATTGAAATAGTTGGTCACAATTGAGGTAATGGATGGTTACATGAGTTTCTCTTGCTTTGAGAAAAAGTATAGAAACATGTAAAGATTCTTTCATGAAATAGTTGATGGCTATTTTGAATAAAGAATGCTTCCTATACTAGATTCCTGCAATGGGTTTCTAGTCTTTATTGTTCCGTGGGATTGGAGTTTTTTTATTATTATTATTTTTTTTTTTGGGTTAATACACACACCCCACTGTTAGTACACCCACCCACCCTGTTAGCCACCCCACTCTGGGAAATGGGAATGGATGCCATGACCTCTTGAGACAAGGCTATCTTCACTCGGTCTACCACTCGAGCTATGGATCCGGGTGTTCCTGCAATCGAATTCAATACTCTAATGGTGAGATGCCTTTTAGTGCTTCTTTGATGCAATGGGATTGGGTTTGTGTGGGGTGATTCTGCATAATAGTCGTTGTTTGTTGTTCTTATCGTTATTGGTGATTGGTGGGTTGATTATAGATGGCATTGGGGCACATTGCTGAAGGATGTGAGCTTGAAAGTGGCACATAAGTACATGTTCCTGCTGCATCACTTCAGTCGGTTGGGATAAGGTTTATTTTTATAGGGTCCACGCCAATTTTAATGTAAAATTTCTCCTAAAACCTATAAGATAACATGTGTGGTCGACTTTAGTTTTCAATCAGAGTGGTTTCTGTTTCTTCTCTTCACCTTGGTTAGTTACAACTTAATAACAGGTCTGATGAAAGATAAACACCATGGTGACCTCACAAACAAAGCTATCGTTAGCATCCTATTCCCATTCCCCCCTCTGTGTGGCCCACCTGAGTGGTGGATGTTGCTGATTTATATCCCTAGGGCCCGGAACCTATGGCAAAGCCTGATGGATGGAGTGGATTTTACATATAAAACTGGGGGCATCACAAAACCTGGGTGTTTTTATGTTACAGTCATAAAACAGGTGGAGTAGATTTCGCTTGTAAAGCATCCTGCCACTGCGGCCCAGCATGTTCTAGATGCAAAATCCACTTCGTGGGCCCACCCTGTTGTATATGTAAAATCTACTTCATCCATCAGGCGAGAACTATTACTTTCACTGTATGTGCCCAATGAGAATAATGAAAATTCCATGTTCGTGTGGTGTGGCTCATCTGAGTTTTGGACTAGCTTGATTTTTGTATTTTCTTTTCATCTTAGTGAATAATGCTTTGATTAATGGATTTGATGAAAGATGTAACACAATGGTGGCCACACAAAAACCTGTGGTTAGCATCCCAGCCCAATTGCTCCCTATGGTGTGGCCCACTTGAGTATGGGATCTGGTTGATTTTTTGGCTCCAGGGATATCTTGAGGTCACCATACACCACTTATGGTGTGGCCCACTACTTTAATCTAACGGCTCGTAATGTGCGACCGGAGCTCAAGCCTAAGTCGAGATTGAGGTGAGACGATCTCGGTTTGGAAAATGCTTGCACACCTTTGGTACCATAAGTTCTAAAAATCTAGTTGATTCAACATACAAGTGGGCCACCCAGTTTAAATTTTATAAAATAAATCATGAAGTGTGGTCCACCTGAGTTATGAAATATTGGGACTTTTGGGCAACCATTCCATCCTATTGTGGTATATCAGATGAATGGATTGGATGGCACATGCGTTGCTGCTACAGCCCAAATACTACACTGATCATGTTAAATGGACTTGGAAATCGCGAGATCCGTGGTTCGAATGATGAATGGCTATGATGGGAGCTGTAGGACTTGTCGGACTTCAAATTATGATGTAATGCATTATAAAATAGCTATCATTACTTACACTTTTAATTATAGTCCTTACTCCAAGGTTGCTGTTTGACAAGTCCAATGTTTTGGCACAAAAGAGGTAGGAAAACATTGTGGACGCAAAAGCTATTAAGCCCATCATGATGTATATGTAATATCCATGCTGTTCAACCGTTTCTGCCGTCTCATTTTAGGGCATGAGCTAAAAAAAGAGGCTGATTGAAAGCTCAAGTGAACCACACCATGGTAAACAGTGGGAATTAAACACCTATCGTTAATAACTTCATTGGGGCCATAGAAGTTTTGGATCAAGTTGATTTCCCCCCCCCCCCCCCCCCCCCCCCCCCTTTTATCTGTGATTATATGACCCTGTGAACAGGTTAGATGACAAATAAACATCATCATGGGCCCTAGGAAGGTTTTAGCTTTCAATTGTTTAGGGCAGTTGAGGTCATTATTTCATATGGTGTGGGCCACTTGAGTTTAGGATTTGCCTCATTTTTGTACTCATGTCCTAAAATCAGCTGATGGAATGGATGAACAACATGAATATGATATACTTGTCATATTGGGCTTTATAATTTTCGGACGTATAGAAACACATGGAATTCACATGGGATTCTTGTGGTTTTTGAGGCTTGCAGCCATTTACAACCTAATTAGAAAAATCAAATAGGCCCTTAAATGCACTGAAATTCGCTGAATTCTCTTTCATTGATTTATAATTTTTTAGTATGGAAACCATGAAAATTGTTAAAAAGAGCTGCCCTACTCCCTTTCCTCTTGTAACTAGATCTCTTGTTTAGATCTTGAGTTAGATCAGTGATATTGGAGTCAGACTCATTCAATTCTCATGTAATTCTAGTTCTTCAGACGCATTAGCTTACAAGTGTTGTATTTTAAATGAATTTTAAAATAAAAATGTGTTTCAAATTTGGATTTCCCTCTATGTTTCTATTTTTTAAAAAGTTTTGTCTTTTAGTGCTACTCTTTAGTCCCACATCGAAAATGAACAAAAGAAATATTAAAATTATAAGATGGAGTTTTGGCATTGGGCTTGAGCCCCTTGAGACCCTTCTCAGGGGGCATGTGAATTTGGTCCGATGGGGGGGCTATGCCAGTAGCTCAAATCTATGCCATTGACCACACGCGCGCACGCGCTCGCCGTCGCCAGTGTCGGGCCTGGCCGGGCTCGGGCTCGTGCTCGGGTCCGGGTCTGGGTCTGGGTCTATGTGGGATTGAGAGTACACTCGCGCTAAACGGTTTTCCGTGAGTATACTCACACCTGTCTTTTTGCGCTAATTTTCAAACCAGAGAGATGCATCTGTTTGGGTGGTCACTCCTGTCGGGTTTAAACCCAACAGACCTAACCCATTTGAAGCAGTGCTTAGGCACCTTATCTCGGTCTATATATAGACCTGTCCTCTCATCCATTTTTACTCTCTGAAAAAATTCGTTTTCCTTTTGGTTCTTCAAAGTACTCTCTGGTTCATTACTGTTTGTCAACCGAGTTTGCAAGTGAGTCAATCACTTCGGGTTTAAGTTCTGCACGTTGGTTCGAGCCCGTGTACAGCGAGTGCACCGTTGGGACCGGGCAATAGTCGTTGTATCTTGGAAGCCAACTGTCCAAGAAATCCTGTTGCATTTGGGACGCGGCCCAAGGAGGGCAGATTTGGTTTCAAGCCGAGTGACTCAGTCACGCCTCGACTCAAACACATAAGTTCTATTTTCTTTAATTTATTATTTAAATTCTGTTCTCGATTTTAATCTACTGTTTTCAGCAATTAATTCCAACAAACTTGAAACCAAATTCATTATTGTTGGAAACAGTAGATATCTGTTTCAATACTTGTTCGAAAACAAAATTATTTTCTTCTTCTTTTAACCTTTCTGAAATCAGTGTTTAACTGATTTATTGATTCTATAACTGGTTAAAAACCGAGTCACAACCAGTTTCTTTTGTAATCAATGGCCACCATCACAGTAAACCCTACGATTGAACTGTCCAAAATCGAACCGTTCGCTGGACAGAATTTCAAACGGTGGAAACAAAAGATCAGTTTTGCATTGCAAACTCTAAAGGTCTTCTACATTCTTTCAGATTCATTTACAGTTGATCTAGCCAATGAAACTGAATTTAGAGATGCCAATAACTGTAAACACTATATTCTAAATACCTTGTCTAATGAATTATATGATATATATATGTTTCTTATGAATCTGCTAAGGACATCTGGACGGCATTAGAAAAGAAATATGTGCTTGAAGATGCAGGTTCTAAGAAACATGCTATCGCTAATTTCCTTCATTATGAAATGACAGTCGATAAGCCTGTCACGAACCAGATTCACGATTATCAAAATCTGGTACATGAACTTACAATTGAAGGAATGAAAATAGATGAGGTATTCTTATCAGGAGCTCTAATTGAAAAATTACCTCCTTCTTGGAAAGAATATAAAAACAGGATGAAACACAAGAAAAATGGTATCTCTTTAGAAAATATAATCGTACATGTAAGAATAGAAGAAGCCAACAGAAATAGGGATCAGATTGAGAAAGTAAACGGGTCAATATCTAAGGCCAAGCTGGTTGAAACAAGTCAGGCACAAAATAACAAAAAGAAAGGAAATTGTTACAACTGTGGAAAGCCTGGTCATCATTCTAAAGAGTGCAGGCTCAAAAAGAAAACAAATGGACAATTCAAGAAGAAAGGGTCCTGTAACTATTGTAAAAAGCCTGGACATTATGAAAATCAATGTAGGCTCAAGAAAAAGAATACGAAGTCACAAGTCAATCTTACTGAAGCTGAAGAAAATCTGGACATGATTGTCGCTGTAGTGTCTGAAGTATTCCTTGTAAACAATATGGAATGGATATTAGACACCGGGGCAACTCGGCATGTATGTAAAGATCGAAGCATGTTTACCTCCTATCAGGCGACATTGGATGAAGAACAAGTGTTCATGGGAAATGCTCGATCTTCTCCAGTTGTTGGAAAATGAAATATTCTTCTGAAGCTCACATCAGGAAAGACTTTGTTGCTAAAGAATGTGCTACATGTGCCTGATATTCGTCGCAATCTGATCTCTGGTTCGCTGCTCAACAAGGCTAGGGTTAAACTAGTAATAGATTCTGATAAGCTTGTAATGACAAAAAATGGAACTTTCCTTGGAAAGGGCTACTGCAATGATGGTCTGTTTGTTGTAAACGTTTCATATGATAATAATAAGATGTCATCCAGTTCTGCTTATATTATTGAATCTCTTTCATTATGGCATAGTAGAATAGGCCACGTAAATGTAGAATCCTTGAAAAGAATGAAACGAATAGGATTACTAGCTAATATTACAATTGATAACATTGGAAAATATGAAACTTGTATAGAATCCAAGTTCGCTAAGAAATCTTTTAAACTTGTTAACAGAAGTTTTGAATTATTAGAATTAATACATAGTGACTTAGGTGATTTTAGGAATCACATGTCTAGAGGAAGCAAAAGATACTATGTGACTTTCATAGATGACTATTCTAGATACACTAGAGTATATCTTCTAAGGAACAAAGATGAAGCCTTAAAATCTTTCATTAAGTATAAGACAGAAGTTGAAAATCAACTTAGTAGGACTATTAGAAGACTTAGGTCAGATAGAGGAGGTGAATATGAATCTTCACAGTTCCGAGAACTTTGTGAAAAGAGTGGAATAATAAATGAAACTACTGCTCCGTACACACCAGAACAAAATGGAATAGTTGAACGTAACAATAGAACATTGAAAGATATGATGAACTCTATGTTAAATAGTTCTGGTTTGCCCCTAAATATGTGGGGAGAAGCCATATTATCTGCTTGTTATATTCAGAATAGAATATCACATAAAAAGACTGGTAAGACACCATATGAATTGTGAAAAAATCATACCCCTAGTTACAAACACCTTAAAGTGTGGGGGTGTTTAGCTAAAGTAGGGTTACCTGAAACCAAGAAAAGAAAACTAGGTCCTAAAACATCTGATTGTGTGTTTATAGGATATGCAGAAAATAGTGCAGCATATAGGTTTCTAGTATTGAAATCTAAGGATAACATTCTAGATCCAAACACTATTATAGAAGCTAGAGATGCGGAATTTATAGAAAATGTATTTCTTATGAAGTCTAGATCCGTAGAAATAAAAGACATTATTGGATCAAATCTTACTTCAACAAGTAAAAGTATGGATATTAGTTGTGAAGTAGAACTAGAACCTAGAAGGAGTACGAGAGCTTGTAAGGAAACTAACCTAGGAGATGAGTTCTTTACCTTCTTAGTAGAAGATGACCCTAAGACTTATTCAGAAGCCGTTAACTCTCTTGATGCATCATTCTGGAGAGAAGCTATAAAAGATGAATTAGAATCGATTATATCTAATAACACTTGGGAACTTGTAGATCTTCCTCCTGGAAACAAACCTATAGGGTGTAAATGGATGTTTAAGAAGAAGCTTAAACCAGATGGATCTATAGATAAGTTTAAGGCTAGATTAGTCCCAAAAGGCTTTAAACAAAAAGAAGGATACGATTATTTTGATACCTACTCACCTGTAACTAGAATTACAACGATTAGGGTATTAGTAGCAATCGCATCTATATACAAGCTAGTAATACATCAAATGGATGTTAAAACAGCTTTTCTAAATGGAGAATTAGAAGAGGAAATCTACATGGAACAACCTGAGGGTTATATAATTCCTGAAAAAGAACACAAAGTTTGTAGACTAATTAAATCTTTATATGGCTTGAAACAAGCTCCTAAACAATGGAATAAAAAATTTGACAACATCTTAAAGTCAAATGGATATCTTGTTAATGATGTGGATAGATGTATATATAGCAAATTCACTGATAATGGTGGTGTGATAATATGTTTATATGTTGATGATATACTTATATTTGGAACTAATGTTGATCTAGTTAATTCAACTAAACATCTCCTGTCTTCTAACTTTGATATGAAAGACCTAGGAGAAGCAAGTATGATATTAGGTACTCAGGTAATCAGAAAAGATCATAATATTATTTTGTCTCAATCTCACTACGTCGAGAAAATACTAAAAAAATTTAATCACTTTGACTGTTTACCTGTTAGTACACCATATGATCATACTGTACATCTAAAAAAGAACACAAGAAGTAGTGTATCTTAACTTGAGTATTCTTAATTAATTGGAAGCCTAATGTATCTGATGAACTGTACTAGACCTGATATTGCATATGCAGTAGGTAGGCTAAGTAGATATACACATAATCCTGGATATGATCATTGGAATGCATTGAATAGAGTACTGAAATATCTAAAAGGTACTATTGCATATGGCATTTATTATACAGGTTATCCTCATGTATTAGAAGGATACAGTGATGCCAATTGGATCACTGATTCAGATGAAACAAAATCCACAAGTGGATATGTTTTTACTTTTGGTGGAGGTGCAATATCCTGGAAGTCTACTAAACAGACTTGTATTGCTCGGTCTACTATGGAGTCCGAGTTTATTACTTTAGAAAAAGCAGGTTCAGAAGCTGAATGGCTTAGAAATTTGTTAACAGATATACCATTGTGGCCAAAACCTGTGTCTGCTATTTCTATACATTGTGATTGTCAAGCAGCTATTGCCAGGGCCAAGAGTAAGATATATAATGGTAAAAGTAGACATATTAGACTGCGACATAACATTGTGAGACACTTGTTGAATGATGGAGTCATAACTATTGACTTCGTAAGATCAGAAAAGAATCTGGCAGATCCTCTGACCAAAGGACTATCTAAAAGATTAGTCATGGAAACATCGAAAGGAATGGGGCTGAGCCTAACCGAATGAGCTACCAGTGTCGGCAACCCAACCTATACAAGTGGAGATCCCATGCGATAGGTTCAAAGGGTAAACAACAAGACACTAGGAGACTGGGAAGTACTGTAGAGAACTTGCCCCTTCCTATGGTGTAGGCAGTGCAAACAGCAACGTATGAGAGGATAAGTTTTTGAACTTTTAATGAATCCATGACTACTAGTGGTGTGTATCCAGTTGCTGTGTACATTGGAATGGAATTCACCTATATGAGTGTGGAAGTGGGGCCACTTCCTATGAGAATATATAGGCCGTTTCTCTAGAGCACTTATGAAAATCCAGGTAAAGGTGCATGGCCAAAATGGCACCAAACCGCAGAATCAGCGGTAACCGAAAAGTTATTTGAGTGGCATGTATGGCTGTTTACGCTTAAAGGGTCAGGTTAAAGACCGATAGTCACCTGATTCCTGTAAACCTGTCTTGCTTACTCTAAATGTCGATTAAAGTCGGATAGACATCGACACTATTACACAACTTTTCTAACTGATACCGAAGTGTTTTGAATTTGAAACATGTGGGGGATTGTTGTATTTTAAATGAATTTTAAAATAAAAATGTGTTTCAAATTTGGATTTCCCTCCATGTTTCTATTTTTGAAAAAGTTTTGTCTTTTAGTGCTACTCTTTAGTCCCACATCGGAAATGAACAAAAGAAAAATTAAAATTATAAGATGGAGTTTTGGCATTGGGCTTGAGCCCCTTGAGACCCTTCTCAGGGGGCATGTGAATTTGGTCCGATGGGGGGGCTATGCCATTAGCTCAAATCTATGCCATTGACCACACACGCGCGCGCGCCCCCGCCCGCCGGCCGGCCGAGCCGAGCCGAGCCGTAGCCGTCGCCATCGCCGTCGTTGGTGCCGGTGCCGGTGCAGGGCCTGGCTCAGGTCCAGGTCCGGGTCTGGGTCTGGGTCTGGGTCTATGTGGGATTGAGACACTCGCGCTAAACGATTTTCCGTGAGTATACTCACACCTGTCTTTTTGCGAATTTTCAAACCAGAGAGATGCATCTGTTCGGGTGGTCACTCCTGTTGGGTTTGAACCCAACAGACCTAACCCATTTGAAGTAGTGCTTAGGCACCTTATCTCGGTCTATATATAGACCTGTCCTCTCATCCATTTTTACTCTCTGAAAAAATTCGTTTTCCTTCTGGTTCTTCAAAGTACTCTCTGGTTCATTACTGTTTGTCAACCGAGTTTGCAAGTGAGTCAATCACTTCGGGTTTAAGTTCTGCACGCTGGTTCGAGCCCGTGTACAGTGAGTGCACTGTTGGGACCGGGCAATAGTCGTTGTATCCTGGAGGCCAACTGTCCAAGAAATCCTGTTCCAGTTGGGACGCGGCCCAAGGAGGGCAGATTTGGTTTCAAGCCGAGTGACTCAGTCACGCCTCGACTCAAACACATAAGTTTTATTTTCTTTAATTTATTATTTAAATTCTGTTCTCGATTTTAATCTACTGTTTTCAGCAATTAATTCCAACAACAAGAGTTAGTGGCAACTCGCATTATAATGATTTGAGCGAAAGATGCACGCGGTTCGGTTTAAAGACACTTTTTTTTAGCAGTTTAAAGATTCCTTGGATCTAACTATTTTTTCAAACCATTGTTCATTTTATGGCATTGGTTATCTAACCTTTTTTTTTTTTTTTTTTTCCTAAAAGGGATTGTTTGTGAGCTTACAAATGGAGGTAAATGAGATATGAAATTGGAAGTAAATGAATTGGGAGTAAATGGCTTATTCAACTTATTTAAAATCCAAATGTTCTGTTTGGATGGGAGTAAATGGCAGGAATTAAAATGCATTGGAAAATTTTAATATATTCACAAGAACACATATGATATTCTAAATTAGTGTACATATGTGATATTTAATAAAATGATTATAATAAACCCATTGAAACATATGCTTTTGCAAAAAAATGATGAGATTTTAAGTCTTGGGTGGGTTGCAAATGTAAGGATTACCAACAAGCAACTTGCCATTGGCCATTTAGATGGATGTGTGGGTGCATTGCATGACTAAAAGAGAGAAAAAAAAAAAAAAGAAGAAAACTTACCAGCGGCCATTTAGATGGCCAACCTTCTATCAGTGTGATTTTAGTGATGTAGTTGATAATTGATTGTTTCATAGTATTGTCAACATGCTGGTTTATAGCAAGTGTATGGCAGACCTTTGTTTACAAATGCAAATCTCCAAGGCAATTCAAATGAGGGTTTCCCCAATTTCATTTCATTTCAAGGTATCTGGTTAAGTGCTGTACTCTAAACCCATGCAACACCGGTTGTACACAGCTGAGTAAGACACCACTGGAAGCGGATTGCGTACTGAGTAAACTCTGCAGGGTCTTTATGTATTTCATCCGCTCCGTTCATACATTTTAATAGATAATTTTATGGCTTGAGACAAAAAATGAAGCATACAAAAGAAATTAAGTGGACCATACCACAGGAAACAATGTGAATTGAACCTCTGCCGTTGGAAAATTCTTGGGGGCCGTGGAAGTTTTGGATGAAGCTGATATTTGTTTTTACCCTTCATCAATGTCTGTGTGATCTTGTGAACAGGTTGGATGACAAATAAACATCACTGCAGGCCCTAGAAAGGTTTCAACGGCGGAAATCATTATACCCACTGTTTCTTGTGGTATGGTCCACCTGAGTTTTGGATATGCTTCAATTTTGGTTTCAACCCCTTAAATGATCCAGAAAAGTGGATGGACGGTGTAGATAAACTATACATTTACAGTAAGCCCAACTGAGTTTACTTAGTACGATAAGAGTGTACTGAGTAACTCAGGATGCAGTCTGATTTCGACACCACCAGCCTTAGTGGGGTCATTATTGTTTCTGTGACATCCATTCCATCCATCAGGTCAAACTCCTCTTGTTAACCGTACATGCCAAGAATCGGCTGGTTCTAAGACTCAGGTTCCACGCACCACAGGTAGAAAAATAAGATCATTTCTAAAACCTCTTAAACTCACCAAATTCCGATCTGGTCGATTTTGGAGAGTAGATGGATGGAACGAACGATCATGGCTGGTCTCACGCACAAACCTACGGCGGGTGTCTCCTCTCCATCGTTATCTTTGGCGTGGCCCACCTCAGGCCTACCAATGGAGTGGATGTCATGCACACAGCACCATGGGCCCACTGAGCTTGGTGTTCCGGTATTAGAGGAGTAGAGTAGGCCGGACGGGAGAGGATTAGGTGAGAGTGAGACACAGGATCCACCGAGGTGGGTGGGAACCCTGGCTGTGGGGCTCACAGGAATGTATGTGTCTTAAATCCACACTGTCCAACCATTTTGAAAGCTCATTTTAGGGCATGATCCCAAAAATAAATCTGGTTCAAATTTAAGGTGGACTACACCACAGAAACAGTCGTGATTGAATCTCTACCATTGAAAACTTCACGGATTCCACTGGAATGGTTATTTGCCATCCAACCTGTTGATAAGGTCACAAACACCTAGATGAAGAGACCACATAAGTATCACCTTGATCTAAAGATTTTTTGTGGCCCACAGGAAGCTTTTAATGGTCAATCACCACTGTTTCCTGTACTATTGCCCAACTGGGATTTGGAACTGCTTCATTTTTTGGATCATGCCTAAAAATGAACTTTCAATATTGATGGATGGCATGGATGTAGTCACATACATCACAGTGGCCCTACAGTCAGGATCCCACCTTGCTAGGAGCCAATGGCTAGTGGTCAGTGCTCTGTGGCCCCCACCATGAGGTATGTGTTTCATCCATGCCGTCCATCCATTTTTTATATCATTTTATGCTATTAGCTAAAAAAATGAGGTAGATCCAAATCTCTAGTGGACCACATCATAGGAAACAATGTTGATTGAACACTCACCGTTAAAAACTCCTCAGGGCATAAAAGTTTTGGATCAAGTTGATATTTGTTTTTTTTTTTTTTTTTTTTTTTTAAATTTCTTCCTTCATCCAGATCTGTATAACCTAATCAATATCAAATAAACATCACAGCGGGCCCTAGGAGGCTTGAATCACTACTTTTGTTTCCTATAGTGTGGTCCATCTGAGATTTAGATTTTAGTCTGGATGGACGGCATGGATGAAACATATGTATCATGGTGGGGCCCACAGAGCACTGACCGCCCGGCGAGTGGCAGCGTCAGTAGTCAAACAGCGTCCAGGGATCGGTGCGAATGCCATCTCTCGTTGCGACAGGATCCATAAATCCCCACTTGAGATCGCACTAGCCTTTTTTCACGGTCGGCCACACACAGACATTAGACATCTTGCCTCACTCTAGCCTAAAATCTGACGGTCCCACCGCCCACCACAATGTCTGTGTTATATCGGCTCTGTTCATCAGTTTCACCGGCTCATGTGGGCCACGTCACAAGAATAAGGAACCCAAAAATAAGGAGGATTCAAGTGGACCACGTCACCAGAAACAGTGGGTACTGAAATTGGGCCGCTCGTTGCCAGTGACTTTAGGTTGGGTCCACTGTGATGTTTGTAAGAAATCCACTCTGTTCACCCATTTTGCCAGCAGATTTAAAAACTCAAGTGGCCTCAAGATAGGAAACAGTTGGGATTGATCACCTACTGGTAAAACATTTGTGCGGCAATAAGAATTCTGGATTAGTCTAATATTTTGTACTTTTAGTTCATCCTAGCGAAAATGACCTTATGAACGGTTTGGATAGCATGTAAACATCACGGTGGACTCAGGAAGGTTCCAATGGCAGGCATTTCCCTCCATACTTTTTTTTTAAAATTTTGCCGTGGTCCACCTCAGTTCTGGATCCACCTCAATTTTGGGTTCATGATGATATGAATGGGGTGGATTTCTCACAAACATCATGGTGGGCCCACCCAGCTTCCTTTTGCGTGCACTTGGGGGGGGCAAAAAGCAATGCGCGTAACAAAACTTGAAACGTTCCTTGGCCCATGGAAATTTTGGATCAGCCTGAGATCGGTGATTTCCCTTCGTCCCGATGGGCCCAGGAAGGTTTCAATCCATCCCTATGACGCGGATTGGCTAGTTACCTGTTACCCTGCCCTAGTGGTCGATGGGTCGCTGTGAGCCCCATCGTGATATATCTGTTTCATCCATGCCGTTCATTCATATTTTCAGATCATTTGATGGCGTGATCCCAAAAATAATTTTGATCTAAATTTCAAGTGGACTACATCACAAGAAACAATGTTGATTGAACGCCTACCATTAAAAACTTATCTAGCCACAAAAGTTTTGATCAAGCTGATATTTTTCTTTTCTTTCCTTCATCCAGGTCTGTATGAGCTAATCAGCGTGGATTAAACGCATACATCATGGAGGGCCACGGAGCACCGACCACTAGCCACAACGTCACTAGCCAAACCGCGTAGCATTCCCCACTATTTGTTGTTGTGGTGTGGCATACTTGAGTTTTGGATCTGACTGATTTTGTGCCTATGCCGACGGAGAAACTGATGGACGGAGTAGATGTCACATGAAGGTGGGCCCACAGAGCTTAAGCTTTAATGACGGTGGGCCCCGATCGGTCCGGATCTCGCACGCGTGTGGCGCCAACGCCCTCCGCTCAACCCGCGCTTCTCGCCGTTTGCTGAATTCCCTCCCACGTTAAAAGGATTTATTCCTAATGACCAAAATGCCCTCGTAGCGATCTTCCATCTACCAATCTTCTCCCTGTTCTACCTCCAGCTGCCTCTCTCTCTCTCTCTCTCTCTCTCTCTGTCCATTGATCGATGATCTCCAAGCCGTCATGAGGTACATCCATGATCTCCAGACCCTGAATCAACGGACCAGATCTGTCTCCTTCCCTCTCCATGTCATCATCAACATCATCATCTCCGTCGGAATTGGGGGCCTTTGCATCCCCGAACGAGGCCAAGGTCGACGAGGCCGTGAAAGTCGTCGAATGGGAGGATCTGCAGCAGGAGCTGGCGAGGGTCTGGAGCCTGTCATCGGCGCTTAAGAAATCTAAAGAGAGGAAGGATCTCCTCTCGCAGAAGCTTGAGTCCCTCATCCAGGTTGGTCTTCCCCTTCCATTTAAGGTTCGATTTCGAATTGTAGGGTTTTGAGGATTTGGATTCTGTCGATGGAGGATGTTGGATTGGATTCGCAGGTTCTAGGGTTTGGATTCTTGTACTTGAGGGCGGAAATTAGGTTTGGGAGGAGAGGAAGTGTATGATCCTCAAACCGAGGATATTCGCAGTTCACTTTAGCTTTTAGTTTGGACAAGTGGGCCCCGTGGTTCATTGATCATGACCGTTGGTCTGATGTGATTCTTGATGGACCGTGGTCTGAAAATCTCCTTGGTTGGAAGATCCTCTCCACCAATCTTGAATTGAATGTGAAATGTTCATGTGTTTCTATTCTCAACTTTCTATCTGCAGCACATGAGGGGTTGTTTGGATGTCTGTAAGTTTTTAAGTAGCTAGTGAGGAGAAAGTCACTTACGTGCTGCCTCTTTGGATGCAAGCTGTACAGGTGAGTAGTTTTTTTCCCCTGTTCTCTCTCTCTCTCTCTCTCTCTCTGGTGTGTGTGTGTGTGTGGGGGGGGTGGGGGGGGGTAAACTGTAACTAACTTACAGGTAAGTAGCGTATTCACATGAAACAGAGCTTGAGTAGGGAATTGCTCTAAAATCTTCAAATCACATAAAAAAGCTTGGCATAAGATACACCATTGGGTTGTGCCCATCTAGATGAATGTTTGAGCCGATTCTTAAGCTAAATCAATCCATTTGGTGGGCCACAAAAGTGGCCCATAGATTCAAACCTCATGCTGGTCTTCTCCACTAATCAGGTGGGATGCACTTTTGGCACAATTGGCTGATGGGAAGGATCTGCCCAAACTAGGTACCTTCAAACTAAGCACAAGTCATAATAATAACAAACAAAGCAAAACAATAACTAGAAATTTTCATTCATTTCCAAGCTGCCTTCTTTTTATATTCCAAAGCTTTATTTAAGAGTCTGGCATGAGTAGTTTTAAGGAAGATTTATAATGCCGTTGACAATCAATGACTTATTGCAAAAATGGAAAAGTAATTAAGATGCCTAAGGGATGAGAATGCTTTTAAGAAGATTTGACTGATTGATTAGTGCATAACTAGCTTATTGATTTTGCTTGCTAGCTATCTAAATAAGAGGCATGGGCCTACTTATTGATGGGCCAACTATGGGGCTTGGGTTTAATGGGTCTGGGCCTGGCCTGTGGATATTGGGCTGAAGGCCTGCAAGTCTGTAGCTGTGATTCATGTAGTATTGGATAGAGGTCGTCCTTATTAACGGACGAGAACCTTTTGGTAATTACCTTGGCGCGTGGAGACAATCTGGTCATTGAGAACATGAATGATCGTATTCGTGTCTATATGTGGCAAAATGGTCGGAAGTGTGATGGTTTGTTCTTCCATACCATCCTCAGTATGGTGCCCATGATAGATGGAAAGATCTTCCACATTGAAAGTATGATTGATAGGTTAATCTGGTGGGAGATCTAAAATATAAGCATTGACACTAATCGTCTTTATGATTTTGAATGGTCTTGCATTGTAAGAATGCAGCTTCTTCAAGGATCCAGAGGGTAACCATTTAGGACGAATACGGGCCATAACCATGTTGTCTTCTGCAAATTTGACAAGATGACATCTTGCATCTACATGTTTCTTATAATTTTCATTACTTGCGGTGCTATTGTTATGAGCTTCACCTGCTGCATATGATGGATGAAGTCATAAGCTTTTGCGCTTAGTCTCAACTCTATCGGTAGAGGAACCAAATTGATTGGAAGACGCAGTCGTATACTAGTTACTACTTCAAAAGGTGACATCCTTGTGGATCTGTTGACTGAGTTATTATATGCAAATTCAGCCATAGGCATTACTAGGTCCCACATAACTATACGATCGCGGACAAGATATTGTAATGACTTGCCTAAGCTATGATTGATCTCTTCTATTTGACCATTGATTTGAGGGTGGTAGGCACTAGATTATTGAAGCTTGGTCTTCATTGCCACCCAAAGAGTCTTAAAAAAATAACTCATACTTGGTATCACGATCTAATATAATTGTCTTTGGAAGCCCATGAAGACGAACAACTTCTCGAAAAATAATTGAGCAATCTTGACTAGGTGTATTCGAACATGGAATGAAATGAGCCGTCTTTGAAAATTAGTCAACCACCACAAATACTGAATTAACTTTCTGAGTAGTTTTTGGCAAATCTAGGATGAATTCCATGTTGAGATCTTCTCATGGAGCATATGGGATCGGTAGTGGTTGATGCAATCCACTGTTTTTCTTTTGACCCTTAGCGAGCTGGCAGACCCTGCATAACGAGTAAATCTTTGCAACATCTAATTTTAGAAGAGGCAAAAAGTATCTATTTCCAATGAGGGTTAGGGTCTTATCATGGCCCAAGTGACCGCTACACCCATCGGTGTGTAACTTTCTCAAAATATATTGGCAAATGGACTTAATGGATAGGTAAAGTTGCGTCCCCTGGAATAATTAGCCATCATGAATGCTGAAATGTGAGTGTCTTGCATGCTCTCTACTAAGAATGCTTGTATAAATACGTCCAAAATCCTTGTTGTTAGCATACTCATGCTGCATTTCTTCGAATCCCAGAATAGTGATGGTATTGATGACAAAAAATGCGCTTGATGGCACAATGCATCAACAACTTGATTGTCCTTGTCACCTTGTGATGGATGACAAAGAAGAACTCTTGAAGGTAAGTGCTCTACTTGGCACAACGAGCACTTATCTTCCGTTGAGAGTTTAGATACTTGAGTGCTTCATGATTAGAGTATAGGACAAATTCCTTGCCAACCAAATAGTGACGCGAGTGCCAATGTGCCATAGAATATGAACAATGGCATAAAACTCAAAGTCATAAGTGGAGTACTGCTGCTTCGCATCAGAGAAGTTTTTGCTGAAGAAGGCTATTGGATGGACCTCGTGACTGAGAACTCCACCAATGCCCATGTTGGAAGTGTCACAGCTAACCTCAATTGCCTTTTAAAATTCCGAAAGGTGCAAAATTGGAGCTTCGATCATCGTACGTTTGATCCTATCAAATGCTCTTGTTGCTGCACTTGTCCATGGGAACTCCATGTTTCATGCAATTGGTAATTGAAGCCATGATGCCACTAAAGTTCCGCACAAAATGTTTGTAAAATGTGGGAGGGCATGGAAACTATGAACTTCAAAGATGGTGGTAGGTGTCGGCCAATCAACAATGGCTTTTACCTTGGTGGGGTCCACTTCTACACCTCATGACGAGACAATGTGCCTTAAGAAGATCATGGATGTACTCATGAAGGTACAATTTTTAAGGTTGATTTAGAAGCGCTTGTGGCGAGCAGACAATGATTGTGGTCTTCGTGGATACGCTCCTTCCTCAGCTTATTGTATATAAGGATGTCATCAAAATAGACAATGACAAACTAATAAATGGGTGCAACATCTGGGACGCGATGAAATTGTTAGGCGTGTGGCATAACCAACCACTCATAGAGACCGTCCTTTGTCTTAAATGCTGTCTTTCATTCGTCACCAGGTCGGATGCGGATTTGGTGGTATGCATTGTGAAGATCAATTTTAGAGACGATGCTAGCACCCGGCATCATGTCCAATGTATTATTAAGCCAAGGAATGGGGAAGTGGTACTTCACTTTGATTTTATTAATAGCTCGACTATCAACACGTGTATGCCAACTTCCATCCTTCTTAGGGCTAAGGAGGGTTGGCACATCACATGGGCTTAGGCTCTCTCTTGGATATAACCCTTTTTAGTAACTCATCAACTTGATGCTTCAACTTGGCGTGCTTGGCAAAACTCATTTGGTTATGTACCGCGGCAAAGGTAACCCCTCATGCAGATTATTGGGAACCAAATCTTGGAAGTTATGTAGCATAGATTTGACTTTATCAGGAGGCTTATCCTTGTCAGTAACAGGCTCCTGCTGCACCTGTTTTGTGACTAGAGTGAACATTACGCTTTTGTTCGTACACTTTTCCTTGAACGTTCGCATGGTGAGAACATGGGAGTTTGGAGGAGTAGCAGATGTCGACGATGGGGGCGTAGGATGCGATATATGCTACAATATGCGAAGATGGATACGATGACCTTGCTATAGAAAAGTATGTGTGTTAGCTTCATCGTCGCTTTGTACCTTTTGGTCCAAGACCCAAGGTCAACCGAGAAGGATGTGGGCGACATTCATCAGAATTATTGTTGTCCTCTTATATGCTACTTTTTAAGGGCACTAAATATCTTCGAGTCACGGGAATGACAATGTCATTAACCCGCACAATCTTGTATGGTTTTGGATGCCTTTCAGTTGACAATTTGAGCTTGTTAATCACCTCTTAAGAGGTGATGTTCATTGCACCGCCACCATTGATGATGTCATCAACCTATATAACCTTGTATGGTTTTGGATGTCTTTTAGTTGGTAATTTAAGCTTATCAATCACGTCTTGAGAGACGATGTTCATTGCACTGCCACCATTGATGATCATGTTACATGACCTACCCTTGCATTTTGCCCGCATACGAAAAATAGTGGTCCATCGTCAATCTTTTACTTCGCGTATGTTAAGAGTGGGGCCTTCACCCTCAGCTTCGACTGCAGTCTTAGCAGAAAAAAGGGGGGGGAGGAGTTGCCTTTGACTATGATGTAGGCTCTACATAGGGTAGTTCCATCTCGATGCGCTCATCGTAATACTCGTGCCTGTCTGGGTAGCAGGAGTCCTCATTACCGTAGGAATTGAGGTACCTTGCTTGCGGACGGTCATTAGAAAAAGTGTCATATCCGTCTACAACGATAACAATCAACATCTCATTATTTTCATCTTGGGGGGATGATTAGGATTAGAACCTCGCCCTCTGGTGTCATATCCCTACAGTGCTAGTTACCTTTGGTATGGATTATGGGTGGAGGGTGCTGCAAAGGTTTTGGTTGCCTTATAGGTGAAATCTACATTTGTAGGCACAACTGAAAATGGTAGGGAGGTGGTCGGTAGCCTTATGACAAAGTCTAGTTAAGATGTGGATTCAGACCTTTCATCACAAAAGGCTCCCCAACTCGAGAACCAAAGCATCGGAGAATATGCTGCCGCAGTTGTTGTTCAACTTGTCAAGCCTTTTGTTGAACATCGTCAATTGACTCGAAATCATACATGACCATCTTGTGTTGGATTTCTTGGTGTAACCCTGCCCAATAACTGTAAGCTGTTACACGGCTCATCTCTGCAAGTTTATAATGGACAAAAAGCTCACTGAACTTCATAATGTAGTCATCCATCAATAAAGTTCTTTGTTTGAATGCAAGGAGCTCCTGGAGAAGAGTATCCATGTAATATGAGGGCAATACTTACTTTTCAGCTTCTCTCCTATATCATCTCACTTGCTGATAGTAGGACGACTCATGATGAGATTGTTGTCGTAAATGCTTTGCCACCTGATTCTTGCTGGGCCCTTTAGCTTGACTTTGGTAAAGGCCACTTGGTGGACATCACCCATGTTGTACCATGTAAAATAATATTCAAGCATTGTAATCTAGTCGATAAAAGCCTTTGCATCGAGGCGACCCATGAAGTCCGGAACTTCAATTCGTGCTTTCTTGGTGATATCGTCTTTTTGGGGCATCTCTATTGGGGTGTCATGGGTGGGTGGGTGCTCTTTCCAAAGGCCATTGCATGAAGTCATAAACAAACTCCCGAGAACCAGAACCATTTGATTCATCGAAGGTTCTAGCTGGAACCCTGATTGTGGATTTGGGTTGCCATCAGATTTTCAGTTGAATTAGGTTGCTTTCCATGCTGTTCTCCATGTAGCCGGTCAACAATGGTTTCTAGGTTGGCTATCCTTGCTAATAGATAGGTGATACAATTGTCTTGTTGATGATTGGTAAGCCTCCCTTGATAGATGAGGTCACTACGGGCAGACATTGTATCAGGGGTTGATGTCATCAAAGAATATGGGACGGTTTTTGGTTTAGAACAGAAGTTGTTATTGGGTTGAGATTCTGGGCTGTTATTGGGCTTTTAATAGGGGCTGGATTTGGACTGGAATACAACTGATTTTTTATGGGCTTCTAATGGGTTGGAATAAAGGTTGGATTTTGGGCTGTTAATGGGCTGAAATAAGGATTGGATTTTGGAACTAGAATAAGGCTGATTTTCTAGGCTTCTTGGAATAGATGTTGGATTTTGGGCGGTTAGTGGGTTCAAATAGTGGCTGGATTTTTTTTTTTGGGGGGGGGGGGGGGGGGGGGCTGTTGTGTTTAATTAAAGAACGTCAAAACAGAGCATTGAGATTGTTGTTGATTCAGAACTTCAATCCAGCCTTTGGAACCCACTTCGATACCAATTTGGCCCAGCCAACTGATGGAAAAGATCCTACCCAAATGCAGGCACCTTCAAACTATGCACAAGAATTACGAACAAAGCAAAACAATAACTAGAAATTTTCATTTATTTCCAAGGTGCCTTGATACTATTCATGCCTGATCGTTAAATAAGCTTTGAGATGTACAAATAAGGAAGATTCATAATATCATTGACAACCAAAGACTTACTATAAAAATGGAAAAGTAATAACTATATACCGAGGGATAGGAATGCATTTAAGGAGATTTGACTGATTAATTATTGCATAGCTAGTTGATTGATTTTGCTAGCTAGCTATTTAAATTGGAGGCGTGGGCCTATTGATGTGCCAGTTGTGGGGCTTGGGCTTAATGGCCCTGGCTCATGGATCTTGGGCCCAATTCAACTTACATCAACTTTTTACTTGGTTGTAATCCATCCAATAAATTCCCAGCTAGCATGACCATTCAACGGTACCTGTCTATCTGTAAGCATCATCCAATGGTTAGGATTTTTTGATTAGGGACATATTTGGCCATGGCACATCCTGTGATGGGCTGATCGTGTTGAGCAAATAATAATTTCTGTTTGTTGATTTTGGTCTCCTCACTTTGTACTTTTTTTTTTTTTTGGAGAAGTAAAACATAAGGAGTTATTCGATCTCACTTTTTTAGTTTGAACAATCCATTGGATAGCTACTAAATCAATGGTTGGAATTACTAAAACCCGGACCCCATTTCTATAATGAAAGATTTGGGCGAGCATCTATATTCCAATGGCACATAGACCATTGAAATATCTTTTGTTTGGCCATCCATTTTTCCAACCATAATTGGATCCACCAAAACAATTTGGATGATTGAACCATGGGCCCCACTTCTATAATGGAAAATCTGAGCCATTATTTTTCAATGGCACTTGGACCGTTGATTAGATATGCCAAACAAGCTCCAATACAAAAAGACCAATACACAAAAACCAGGGCCGTCGCCTCATTCTCCAGGTCAACTCAAGGCCCACTCTCTTTCTTCTCCTTCTCTTGTGTTTTAGAAAACCCATCTCAGAAACAAGCAACCATAGCTGCCATTACTCGATCTCAGGGAAAGGGGAAGATGAGGAGCAGCAGTGGTGCTGTGGCACCAATGGCTACATCGGGCGGCAGCAGTAGCCATTGGGGAGAGAGAGAGGGAGGGAGGGAGGGACTGGGGAGACTGTTGCCCGTAACTAATTTACCCCATGTTTTCAAAATGTAAGATTAGTCTGTGAGTGACTTATAGGTTATAACTCACTTAGAGGTGAAATTTCACAGCCAAACACCACTTTTTTGGTGAGTTACTTATGAGTAAGTCACTTCCCACTAATGGAACTAACAAGCATCCAGACAACCCCAAAACCCCAAAATTGGAAGGTTATGATTGTCTGATCTAGTAGTTTTGCGTGTGGTCTATCCATGGTGGTGCTTGATAAATCAATGATCAGGATCACATGAACCATGGGCCTCGTTTATACAAGCTAAAAACCTGGGTATTCTGTGCACAGTTCCCCTGTGAAGGTTTGTTTTGAGCCTCAGAAGATGTACTGCATGTGCGGGCAGCTATCAAGACTGTTAATGGGATGGAACTGGCAATGGATAGTGGATGCCCAGGAAGTCTCATAGGTTGGATGATCATGACCCTTTGGCTGGTGGTCTAGAAATCAACCAGCAAGGAGAGAGATGCAGCATTAGTCCACAATTCATGAGAAGAGGCGAAAGATCGTGGTGGTTAGTATCTTCCAATCTGGTAATTTTTTGGGCATGATCTGTCCATGCCTGGGCCCATGAACTGTTTGGATCCATTGGGTCCCTCTTGTATGGAATTGGGTGCCTTTGCAAACTGTGCATTTGCTGAGGTGTGGGGTCCATCGATTACTCTTGAAATAGAAAAGAGAGCCCAATTTACTGAAGTTGAAAGTTAAAGCAGTAAACTTTCTTTGAAGCTGTATTGAGATACTTCGTAATATTAATTGATGACTTGAATTATGGATTGCATTGCTGTACCCAAATTGTAGAACATGATCTGGGTATCCAATCCAGTTAGTTGGGATAAGGCTTGGATGATGTGTAGAAATTGGGATTTATTACATTGTTATGGTTCTGAAAACCAGGATTTGAAATTGTAACAAAACACATTATATGGAAATCACAAGTTGAAACCCTAAAGAAATGATATGGAATCACTGTGCTTAGTCTACTTTCATTTTTGTTGTTGTTGTCGTGTTTCTCATAAGGTGTCCCAAATCGGTTACGTATCGGCCATAACGGCCGATACGTAATGGTAACGGCGGCTAAAGTTACGCGATACAAGGCTGAAACGGAGGGGCCCTTAAAAATGGAGCCGTAATGGCCGTTACAGGGCATAACAGACGTTACGGCCATAACGACTGTTACGCACAGCAACCTTAAGAAAAAGAGGAAAAAAAAAGAAATGAAAAAATAATAATAATAACGTACCTTCTTCTTCTTCTTCTTCTTCTTCTTTATCGGCTGTTGAGGCAGCGGTAGCGGAAGCAGCTTCTTCTTCTTCTTCTTCTTCTTCTTCTTTATCGGCTGCGGCTGTCGTGGCAGCGGCAGCAGCTGCTGCTTCTTCTTCTTCTTCTTCTTCATCTTCTTCTTCCCTGTCTGGTGCGGCCCCCTCTCTCTCTATGTTTCCCTCTCGAACTTTCGATCCCCCCTCTTTGAAAAACGAGTGGATGGCGTGGCTATTTCACAGCGAAACAGCCACGCCTTTTATTTTTTCATGCTTTAAGTACTTCGCGGCACATGCCGCTTAGTGCAAGTGCACTGTTTCATCGCATGGGGCCCACCTTGATTTGTTTTGGTATCCATGCCATCCATTAGCTTTTATAGTTCATTTTAGGGTATTGTCCCTAAAATGAAGCATATCCAAATCTTGAGTGGACCACATAGTAGGGATTGAATGGCCACTGTTAAAAAACTCCTAGGGCCTGCGGTAATGTTTATTTCCCATCGAACTGTTGATAAGGTCGCATAGACCTGGATGAAGGGAGAATGCAGTTAACAGTTTGATCCAAACTTTTTTGGTCCCAAATCCCAATAAGTTTTTAATGGTAGGAATTCAATCCCTATTGTGTGGGCCACCTGAGATTAGGATCTACCTCGTTTTTTTGAACCATGCCCAAAAATGAGTAGACAAAAGGAATGGACAGCATGGATATACAAAAGTGCATCGAGGTGGACCCCACATTTAAGACGCCTCTCACCAGTGGTCCACCTGTGCTATTTGGATCTGACTCATTTTTTGGAACATGGTTTAAAATGAGTCCACTTGATATCTGGATTTACTTTATTTTTGGACCATGTTGTAAAATGAAATGGACAACATGGATTACAATACATACATCGAGGTGGGCCCCAAATACACATTTAAAAAAAAAAGTGCATGAGGCACATATTAACTCAAAATTAATTATTAAATTATGGACCGTTGTTGCTAAGTCATAATCCAAAAATTAAATTATTTGAACGATTTTCACCATTAATTTGTAGGCACATGTTTTTTGAAATAAGATGATGTAGGATGCCCTAATTATGATGCATGCTCATGAACTCATATAATCCAGTGGAAATAAAAGACAATAATAATATAAAATCTAGCATCAATCATTATGAACTAAGAAAATCACAAGGAAACATGCAATGGAGCGAGCCATTCATCACAACCACGAAGTATGAGATTCAATTATTGCTATGGTTGGATCCGACGAGGGATGGAACCTCCCGATCTTGCATGGTCTTAACCCAATCAATTAATGGGGATCACTAGTCCGAGGAATCAAAAAAGGTTTCTCGGGTTAGGGATTTGAAAACTTGAAAATTAGGATTTCAAGGATTGAGAATAATGGAGAAAGAGAGAAAGAGAGAGAAGGAAGAAGATCTTACCTTAAAAGAATATTGGAGAGGCACAAGAAGAAAATAGAAGAAGAAGATTGGAGTAGAAGATGAAGTTTCATGAGAGAGAGAGAAGGGAGGCAACCAAAGATGCTTTCATTCAATAATAATCAACTAATCTCGTTTTTAGGGCTTAACCCACTTAAATAAGCATTAAGAAACATAAAAGTACCAAAATATCCTAAAAATTAAGTAAAAACCAAGTTAAAAAAAAAAGTTCGTGCGGTGGTTGGGCGCCCGGTGACACTTGTTCAGGCGCCCGATGAAGACAAAAATGTCCAGCGAGTTAAAGACAAATTTCGGGCGCCCGGTGACACTTGGTTGGGTGCCCTACGATTCAGAACCGTCGGGATTGCCGACGGCCCAGAAACGTCGAGAAAACTGTCGGGAATCTGGAATTCCTGTTTTTCCTACCGACGGCCCAGAAGTGTCAGGAAAGTTGTCGGGAATTTCTGTCCTTCTTGTTCCTTTTACACATGTCTTCTCATGGTAGGGCCTTCTTAAATGTCCTCAAACCACATGTGTAAGGTCTTCAATGCTCCTTTAATGGCCGCCAAGCCACAAGGAAGATGCTTGTGGTGTGCGCTTTCTTTGTTGATAAACTTGGAAGGGTCTTGTGTCCTTATCATAAGGCCATTTGATATTTTTTCATTCTTTATTGTCCAATAAATGTCCACCAATCCATTAGTGGTATAAGTATCAAACTACCAATAGATTGCATGAATCTGAGGCTGATTTGGGACATCGAGTGAACCGTCAAATCAACACCAAATCGACAACACTATTCACCGGCATTTAATTTCAATTTTCTCTTAAGATCTATTGGGAAAAATGATATCAAATTGTTAGGTATATGAATTACATAATAGAACAGAAAAGTCTCTAACCTTCATATGTTGAAATAAAATGTACGAGAGTCGTCGCCAGGTATGTAATACACCAATATTATAAATAATAATAAAATCTACAAATATGAGATTTTTTGGTATCATATTCATTCTGATAAATTTATATTGATACTGTATAGTTAAATAAGTAAATATAAAATATTTGCAGTTAATTCCAAATTATCAAATTCATAAATTCATCAGACAGCCCGATACCACATTTTCACCAAAGAGTGGACCGTTACACCACTATAAACATGTTCAAAATTATAAATGAATGCATATTTGGGATGCTTGGATTTTTCTGGATTTAATCCACTTTTTTTGTTTGTATTTTTTGGGCAAAAAAAAGAAAAAACAAATCAGCCGTTACGGTGCCGTATCGCCATCGGCCAGATAGCCCGTATCCGTATCGGTAATGGTGGGCACCGTTACACCCACCGATACCGATACGGTACACCTTGGTTTCTCATCATATCTTTAAAGAAAAAAATGTTGCTCGGATTTTCAAAGTAGGGTGTGCATCAAAATCCAAATAATTATTTTACTTAGAAAATGGGATAAAAAAGGAAAATGAATCTCCAGAAATGGCCAGTTGGGGCCTAATTTTTCTTCAGAATAATAGGAATTGTTGAGCTTACAATGGCTAGTTTTAATCTCCATAATGTACCTTTTTTATTTAAATATGTTTGTTATTGGTTTTTAAGAGACACTTTTCGTTCCGATTTGGAATTGAGTCTTGCATCATAATTATTGCCTGTTCCAATTTGTTCATACTGTGTTTCTAAGATTGGGAAAGAATAAAGGTCTAAGATTGGGAAAGAATAAAGGTATCTGACCAATGTAAGGTCTGTTTTATTTCAATAAAAATCATGGCTTGAACTTGCAATCTCTACCATTTGTGTTTTTCTTTTTCTTATGCCTTACTTGGAAAAAAAGGACCGAGTACGGGAGTTTTCTTTGTGTATATATATATATATATATTTTTACTTTCTTTTTCTTTCTTAATTTTATGGGCTTTAATTGATTAGTTCGCTGGTTAGCGGGGCGGCAATATGGTGGGCAGGTAAGATCAGAATCGCTGCATCAGTCCAATGAGCTTGAGGAGATGCGCCAAAAACTGGAGACTCGGAAGTTAGTGATGGGGAATCTGTTGATTCCCTCCAAAAGCACATCAGAGGATGTCAGGAACCAAAATGAGCAGCTTTGCCTCAGCATCAGATCACTGTTGGACGCTGGCAAGGCACTTGCAGTAGCTTATAATCAGCTGCAGGTAATTTCTATTTAGTGTTGGATTCATGAATACTAACATTGTGAGAGTTTCTGGGTTAATTCATGGGAATGCAATGCTGGGTGACTGGGTCCTTTGTTTTTCTTGATTTCACCTTTGTTTTGTACTTGCATATGCCATGGTTTCTTCTCTAATCTTTCAATCCCATCTCTTGGGGTCATCATTTTTCCCTATCCATGACTCAGGCTACCAGTTGCATGGGGATTTGATATCAGACCAAAACCCTTAGTAAGACTTATCTCGAGTCCTCGAAGTGTAGTATATGTCCTTTGCTGGTGTAGTTAAGATGATGAAATCCTTTCAATGAATTGCACAATCCCCTCAAACAATCACACAATTTAAAAGGAGATCCACAAACAATCACAAAATTGAAGAGAGGATAACCTTCGATCATCATCACCATCATCATCACAGCCTTGTCCTAGATATTTAAGGACGTCGGCTTTCATCTAACTATCTTAGCCCTATCCTAGCTATTTGAGGTAGGCTTTACAAATCCTGTTTTGCCTGTCATTCTTATCTAAAGGCCATTTCCTTGGTAAGTGAACTAGCCTTCATCTCCTTTCTAGGTCTTCCTCTCATCCAAGTCCCTTTAGGGCCTGTTTGGCACGCGGGATTACATGGAATTGTAATCTATTGAAGCAATCATTACGTAAATTCATTGTTTGTTTAGAGTAGTATTTGGGTGGGTTATTCGGTGGTCAAATACATGTGTATTTAGATAGGGGATTTGGAACAGTGCTCATACACTGATCGTTGCTACATTACAGTGGGAACGGTGTATATACACCATAATCATTACATTTTTACAATGGCTATTCAAACATGGTATTGAAAATTCAATGACCCATGGGATTAACCAACAATTCCTTGCCTTAGTAATCATAATGCAATTCCATCCATCCTTAAACCACTTAATACTGTATTCCAAACAGGCCCTTAGGGGTCATTTGGATGCTTGTGGGCCTGTTTGGTTTTTCAATTTCCTATGTAATGCAAAGTAAATGAGCCATCATTATCATTTCCAGGTGTTTGTTTAAACATGAATTATGGCTCATAAATCAAAAGTCAAATACACTTGTAAAGGAAACAGGTTAAGGAAATTGTAATCATTACATTTTCACACTATAAAACTACCATTTTTACAGTAATTTCTAGGTGAAACAAACAATGTAGCAAAATCATCATTGCAGTAAAATGTAAGTGATGTCACCACACAATTACAAGAGTGTAAGGAATCATTACTCATTTACAACCATTTACAGTTGTAATTGGAAAACCAAGAGCTTGGAGTGATAAATCCTTTAAAAACCATGGGGTATTCACACAACAGAGCTTGGAGTGATAAATCCTTTAAAAATCTTGAAATGACATATAAAGTCTTCATTTAAGATGGATCATTGGGATAAGCCCCACTTAATAAAGCCTAGTTGATCCTTATGCTAAACCAATCATCTGGTGGGCCAAAGAAGTAGGCCCACTAATTCAAATTTCCTTTTGTGATAAGAAACTATTGAATATAAACAATTAAATTAATTCACATGTACATGTAGTGTAGTGTACTAGTGACGCGTATAGTGTGGTCCACACGTAGAATGGCCCCCACATATGTTGGCCACGTCTGCATGGCCATACATGTACAATTAGACATGCATGCATGATCGACACGTGTATAGTGGGCCATACATGACACAAAAAAAGTACATGATACAAAGAGAGGTACAGAGATGGATTCCAAACCGGGCCATATATGATACATGATTACGAGTATAGTAGGACCATAGATGGATGACCCCACATGTACAGAATGTAATCATTAATTCCTTGAACATGGACAGACGATACACATAGAGAGGATTATAGTGGGCCCCACATATGCAACGGGTGCTATGTACAATGGGCTGTAAATACACAATGGTCTATATCATTGAAACATGGGTCCGGCTGTTGGAACAAGGGGAGGGTGGGATTGCCAAAGCTGTAATTCTCCATGCATTGAACAATTTCAAAAAATAAATTCCTTGCATGTAATCTGTTTACCTGTAATCTGAAAAATGCTCTTTTGCCATGTTTCAGATTACATCTCATTATTCTCAACTTGGTCTTATTGGAAAGATAACTCAAGAAGCTTTTAAATGAGACCAATTTCATGTCATTGCTACACCCCCCCCCCCCCCCCCCCAAAAAAAAAAAAAAAAAAAATAATAATAATAATAATAATAAAATAAAAATAAAATCATGACGTTGGATGTTGATGTTGTTTGACCTTGAAATGTGGCCATAGACTTGAGTGACATAAATGGGGAACCATCTCAAGCATTGTGAATAGTGTGCACATTTCTCGAGCACACGGCGAAGGACGATACAGCCATGTCGCCACCTCTTTATGGCTTTGGGTCCCTTATGCGGTGTTTTTACCTCAAGTCACATTAGTTGCCCACCAGATCTAACCACGGGCCGCTCATGGATTACTAAATGACCATTCACTGATATAGTCTTGGATACTATGTTGGGCCCTAGGGTTTTTGCTTCAACTGTCATGCCCATCTTCATCAGTAGCTTATTAGATCGCTATTTCAGTCCTGTTCTGGCACACATCTGAAGTCATGCTGAGCATCTTTGCTATGCCATTCAAAATTCATGTTGAGGCAGTCTAAAGGAGGATGGCTTCAAGCTCAAGGTTTGTTTGATTAGGTGAAGGTCTCCTAGAAATATATCCATGAGTGATCAACCTGGATAGCTTCATCATTGGAAATTTTTGGTGAGGATCTTCTAATCTCGGACATTTCTGGTCTTACATCTATGGCGGCTCCCATCAGATCAACAGTCTGGTTTACTGAACCATGGACCCACATGTAAATAATCCTGTGCCTCTGAAGACCTTATTAGCATCCCACATTTTCAATACTCATGGAATACAATTGCTGGAAAAGCATAGTTTTTTTTTTTCTCTTGAACGATCTGAAAAAACATAGTTACTTATGTCTGCCAAATGGACAAGAGTAGGACACTAATTTCTTTTTGATTGCCCAGTTGTACTTATGTCTTATGACTGACTTTATCAAATTTATGGATAAAAGAAACATTAATCTATTGATCTACCTTTCTGTTGGCTCATCGTACCATTGGATACTATATAATCGTAGCCAGTTGCTTTTGAGTCTAGTCAGGCGACGTTTCACTTGGATTTGATAGAAAAGTCTTTCGTGCAGGTTTTAAGCAGAGTATAATATCCAGATAACATGGCTTGGAACTTGTGTAGCTTTCCATTCAGCCTGCTTTGATTGATAGCGAAGTGTTTACGTACAGATTTTTTAGCAGAGGATAATATTTACAGAACCTATCTTGGAACTTGTGTAGCTTTCCATTTCTTACCATAAGTTGCAGAGTACTTTAATTTTTGTGAATAACCATCATGATAGATGACAAATTGATTAATTCAAAAGAGCAATGTGGGGGGGGCAACTGATTACTTGATAACTATTTGCTTTGAAGGAAGCTAATAGGTTGCTAGCTGGTGAAAGGGGTCATGTTCATCTAAAAAACTTGCAGAAGTTGCTTCGAATGAGGCAACAGTACATGATGACGCAGGTTTCAGCCCTTTATCCAGTAGAGGCCTCACTTGGACAGACACCTGGAGGAAAGTACGACTCACGTTCTGATGGGAGCAAATCAGGTAATATGCTTGTGAAGAAAGTATTTGATATCTCCATTTCCCTTCAAAGAAATGATTCTCTTATTGGGAATGTTGTGAAACAAAAAGGGAAGATTTTGGGAATGTACAAGTTCTTGTGAACACCCCTTTTTTATTATTGAGGATCAATTTCCCATTGGAAACTAATTTTCAGTCTCTGGGGAAGTGATGAAACATGAATGAAAGCCAAGAAATAGTTTTCTGAAAAATTGGAATCCCTTTTCTGAAAAATTTCTCACAGCATGGACATTCTGCATGTACCTGTGTCACCCTTGTTACTTTTATGCTTGAGGCAACTTGATCAGTTTGCCCAGAAGGTGTTTGGTGATTTTCTTATTAAAAGAGCAAATGGAATAAGAATTTCTTTTTTCTCTGTATGTTTTTCTGGTTTTTCCCAATAATCAGTTCATATATGTTTTTTTTTATTTTTTTTATTTTTGATTTTTTGATTTTTAACTTGAAATATCATGCTTGCAAGATGTGGAGTCGGTTGACCATTTTTTTTTCATTCATTGCCCTTTTGCCAAAGTAGTGTGGGAGGGCTTTTTTGTCCTCTTCAAAGTTTCATGGGTGATGCTGGGGACCATTGAGGTCGTCTTTCTTGTGTGGCATGGGGGAGGATCCAGGAATAAAGGGGGAGTGGAGGTTAGCTTTGTTGGCCAGTCTTTAGGCCCTTTGGGCGGAACTGAATAACAATGCTTTTGGTACCAAAGTGGGTTGACTATGGAGGTCTTTAGAAGGGCGAAATCAGACGTGTTGGAGTGGGCTTCTTGATTTCTGGGCTTTGTTGAGTGTATTTTTCTTTTTGTTGGGGCTTGAACTTTTGTTTTGTGTTTAGTGCCTTTTCTTGTTAATAAGATCTCATTATTACACCTCCCCCCCCCCCCCCCCACACACACACACACACAAAAAAAAAAAAGGATAAAAAATCAGATATTGACAAAATTTACATCGTGGAATCTCCGAGTATCTTTTACAATCCAAGCGGATGCCATACAGCAGCAGCAGGGTTATTTTCTTATTTTTCCTCTGTTACAGATAACTTTTCATCAATTTGTACTGCTTTAGTATTTGTTATTTTGCTTCTACGAAAAGTTAGAAAATGGAATATGTAATTGGATTTTCAGGTGATAGTGCTGGATCTAGCTCGTCAGTTATCCTGGAATCCAGTAATCCAGGAAAGTCATCCTTATCCATTTTAGGGCTGCCGCTTACCGTGCCTCCTTTGAAGAAGATTAGTTTTTTTAGTGATAAGAAGGAGGTTCAGAGGTCGGCCACTTCTCTCGGCTACGTTGCACATGTGAGTTATTATCTTCTAATTCCATCTTAGTATGGCGGTTTGACATAATATTCATTATTTCTAGATGGCAATTTTTGTTGAGAACATGAAAAAGAAAGTGTTGGTAGATATTGTGCACCTGCATGGGTCTAATTCCTAGAGGATTTGTTTCTAAATCACACTTGGGTTTGGAAGTTCCTTACGACCCTGTTTAAAGTTTTTCACCTTGTTCCACTGACGTGGTTCGGAAGGTTGGTGCAATGATTGGTTTTAACTCAACAAGTATATGTTGCAGGCTGTCTTCCTTATAGCATCTTACTTAGACGTTCCTCTTCGGTACCCTCTACGCTTGGGAGGGTCATGCTCATACATTTTTGACCATGCACCTCCATTGGAGTCCACATCTGATTTAGTGTCAAACCCAATAGTTGGCCCAAATATGAAGCCTACCGAATTTCCTCTTTTTCTAGAAGGCCAGGACACAACCAGAGCTGCTTATGCAATATTCTTGTTGAACAAGGTGCGCTTATTTTTCATGTGCATTTGGCCATGTCTGTATCCTGTCATAAGTTACCTTACAGTGATGTAATTATGGTATTGTCTTTTACACTCTGCCTGAATTTATTTTGTTGTCGAGATTCAAGGAATTAATATTTGATGAGATAATTGTGATTTTATTTAAAAATTAATAATTCGAGCCAATGTTTATCACATCACCCTGCTTAATATGTGATCATAATTTTTGATGATTCTCTCGGCATAAAATAAAATAAAAACCTTTTATGATTGTTAGTACCTCAATTAACCAGGCATGTATTTTCTCTAGCATTGAAGATTTAGTGAAGTGATGCTATTGTTAAGCCACTGTTTGTTGACCTGTAGATTAATTTGAGTTCTTGTCTACTTTTTGGGAAGTTAATCTGTTTCCGGATAAGAATGCTCTCACCCCCTGGATTTAGATTATTGGGGCCATACCCAGGGTATTCCATAATGGTAACAGTGGCCGTAATGGCCACCGTCCTTATCATTACGATATGGCTGTTACAGCCTTTTTTTTTTAAATGAAAAAAGAAAACATGTTTCGGCCTTGTAACGGATTGTTACGGGCTATTTTTCCATAACGGCCGTTATGGCCTCATAACGCTCAATCGTTACCACCATTGTTACGTAACCGTTTTGTAGTACCTTGTTTGAGGTATAGTCCATAAGGATCATAACAGTAATGGTGGGTGTAAAGGCCTGGCCAAAAACCGTTGTGTAACAGTCATTACAACCCTGCAACAGTCGATTTTTTTACAACAAAATTAAAAAATGTTTGAAAAACTAGAAATATTGAGAGGATTCCAAATATGTATTCTTTTGTGGTTTTGAACATGTTTATGATGTTGTTTTGGCCTGTTTGATGATGTTATTAACTTGATGGGCTTAGATTGATTCCAAATTGGCCCGAAATTCGTGCAAGCTACGACATTCATCCTACCACTGCACATTTCCAAGTATTTGACATTATTCCCCCCAAGAAATTTTAAGGAAAAAACGAAATTAAATTCGGATAATGTCACTGATTTGGGGGACTATTTGAATGCTCTCAAATTGGCCCGAATTGCATGCAATTTATGACACTCATCCCACTAATGCATATCCCTAAGCATTTGACGTCATTCCCCTCAAGTAATTATAGGAAAAAAAGAGAAAAAATTAAAAATAAATTCGGATGAATAGTTTTGATGATGAGGGGACCACTTAAATCCCTCGAAATCATGTAATCTATGACACTCATCCCACGAATGCATATCTCTAAGCGTTCGACATCACTTTTCCCTAGAAATTTCAAGAAAAAAATTGAAATTAAATTCGGATGAAGTGTCACCTATTTGGGAACCACTAGATGCCCCAAATCAGCAGCAAATCATGGAATCTATGGCACTCATCCTACTAGTGCAATCAGCCCAAAATTATTCTTATTTTATCATCCGACAATCATAATGGAGGACATTTATTGGATGGTGAAGAATGAAGAATATCCAGTGGTCCTATTTCAACAAGTTTCCTCAAATTAGTGGTTAGGATCGTTCAAACAATTTGATTTTTTGGAACTATGACTTAGCAACAATGGGTCCCACAATATCTTTCATTTTTCATAAAAGGGGGTTCTCACAATTTACAATTTAATCGGTTAACTTTGAATTAATATATGCCTTGTGTAAAATTTTCTGAGTGTAAGGGTATCAAGTGTCATACGCCACCAGAGTATAAAAAAATGCTCTTTTTAGAACTCAGCTAATAAGGAGCCATGTTGCTGGATTTTTTAATACTTGCTAACCACCATTTTGCCCGAGCTTGCTTTGGAAGACAAACCCATGACCCGCCTTCAAAAAACTATCCACCGAAGTGGGCATGGACCACTGCATCTTGAACGAAGAGAGGATAGAATTCCAAACCCGATAATATTGTTTGATTGTTCTTAACTGCTGAGATTTTGTAAATCTCCTGATATTAACACGATAATATTGTTTGATTATTCTTAAAAAATGGTTTGATTAAGATCTCTCTAAAAAAATCGTGATATTTTCACAATCTCAGCAATATTTGTCACAATCTCAGCAATATTTGTCACAGTGGATATCATGTCATGGTCCTACTTATTCTGACCTTCAGTTGCCTAGTGGGGAAGGAAGAAGTCCTGACATAGACCATCTGATGAGAAGGAACATGTTAATCACCAATGGCTGCATTGTGTGCCTTAGAAGTGATGAGACAATGGACATTTCTCTATTGCTTGTATCTACATGTTGTGGTGTAGCACCAGGTTGTCACTTTGTTTGAAATGGTAGGGTAATGCTTGTTTCGATTCCCGTTCCTTTCCAAGTTTGGGACCATGGGCCTTGGGGCAGGAAAAGATGTAGATTATGGTGGTTGACGTTCCTAGTGTGCTTTGGTAATATGGAAGGAGCAGCACAACAACTGAATTTTAACAACAGATCAAGATAGTTGGGAGTGTTCCAAAAAACTGTGGGCAGCTGCTTTCTCTCCCTCCCTCCCTCCCTCCCTCCTTTCTTTGAAATTTTAGTGCATTGGGCCACTTTCTCATCATTTGATGCTGTTTAGCACCTGACAAGTGGCCCAGGAACAGATACTACATGTTGGGATCCTTTCTTATTGTGTCAGTTTTAGGGCTGTAATCCATTGGGATCCTTTTCTTGTATTCTTTTCCCGTTTTGCTTGCAAGCGGGCCTTTAATAAAATTTCCATTACCCTTGAAGAAGAAGATAAAAAGAAGAAAAGAGAGAAGTGGCCCAGGAAATAAGTGAAAAATAAGGGTATCACAAGTTGGCATTTTAACCTTTTTGGTTCCTTCTCTTTGGCCTCAACGCCCCTGCATCATCAGGACTTTACACAACCTTTCCCTGTAGGCATCATTTCAACACTGGTGTCTCAGGTTCAAGCCCTGCTCAACTATAAAAAATATACCTGTAGGCAGAAAAAGGTGTGATTTGCTAGTGATTTCTTATCTGATTCTAGTGATACAATTTGCATGAGTCTTCTTTATAGAATGAATTTCAGGCAAACTTGCATCTAGTTTCAGTAGCTTGGAAGGCACGAAATATTACCCTGGTATTTTGAGCTGCATTTGCACGTAGGTAAATAAACATGTGAGAAAGCTATTAACGGAATCGACCCTTTTCTAAAGTTTGCAGTACATGGTCTCCATTCTGCTAGAAGGATCTAAAATGTTTGTGGGCTTGATGGGGCAAAATACATATATTATAGGTACTTAAACATCACTAGAGAACAAATTTGCACAGAAAATCCAGACTTTGCTGTATTATTAAGATCCCTTTGTTTTGGGACCACGAATTATTCATGGGGTTCTGATGTTTGTACTCAAGCGTAGTATATTTTGTTTGAGAGAGAATAAAAAAAACCTACCAAAAAGGCAGGGAAAGAATACAATGCCATCAAGAAAAAGAAACAAAAGAAACAGTCGAAGCTGCTACATTGGGTGGGGCCCATTCCCTAACAAGGTTAGTAATTAATCACCCCACGAGTGGACGAACTCTCATTTCGAAAGCACCGTGAATTCCTTTCTTTCCAGATAACCCAAAGCATTGCCATAGCAATAAGCCTCCACAAAACTTTACCATCCTTCCCACTTCCTCCCCCATGCCACACCCAAAGAAGATCTTGAACCGACTCTGGCATGACTCATGCCACGTTAAAAACCACAAGGAAGAAATCCCACACTTCCCGTGCAAAGGCGCAATGGATAAATAAATGGTTTATAGTCTTAGCATTGTTCATGTACATCATGTAGATATTCAGAAGGACAAGAGACCGCCGCTAGAGATTATCGATTGTGAGAATCTTCTTACGCCCAACTAGCCACACGAAGACCGCCACACGAGTAGGGCCCCCGCAGTGCCAATGAAGATAAGGATAGGAGGGACCTTGATGAATAGAAGATCTTGCAATAAACCAGAAGAAGGTCACCACCGTGAAGGTCCTAGAACTGTCGCTTCCAATATAATGAGTCCTCCTCCAGAGGCAAAGGCATCACGTTCTTAAGAAGATCTAATAGACGAATAAGCTCCCCAGTTTCATCATCAGACACGTATCTACTACAAGGAGGGCACCAAACACCCCCACTAAAATCGTAGCAATGGGAAACAAGGATGCAACGATCTAAGGCTACATTCGCAAGTCTCGGAAATAAGTCTTGATGTGCCGTGTCACCGCACCACACGTCCACCCAAAAGCGAATATGATCCCCTTTGTCCAGATCGAAGGTGATACCCTCCCTCACTAGATGTTCCGTCGACATAATGTCCTTCCATCCTTTTGAAGCACGATATAAGGATGATCTCTAATTGAACTAACTACCATCTTGGATGCCATATTTACTAGCAACGATCTCTCTCCACAGGCTCCCTGCCTCCGAGGCAAAATGCCAATACCATTTCCCGAGTAGAGCTTTATTCATCATCCCCAAATCCCTAATCCCTGCCCTCCTCCCGATTTTGGTTTACAAACCTCCTTCCAGCTAATAAGATGAAACTTCTGACCATCATGCGCTCCTTTCCACAAGATATCCCTTCTTAATCTTTCCTACCGAGCAAGCACCAAGGATGGGCATTTAAACAAAGACATAAAATACACGGGCAAGTTCGAAAGCGCCGAATTGACGAGAGTCAATCTCCCTCCCATTGCCATGTAGTAGTTTTCTTTCATTTCTCTTCTATGACTTTATCCCAAAGGTGGATAGCAGGCTTCCTAACACAGAGGCAAACCAAGATACGTGGAAGGAAAAGACCCAATTTTGCATCCCAACATGTTTGCACAATGCAATAACCGATCCTCAGAAACATGGATACCCAGCATTTCACTTTTAGCTAGATTAACCTTCAAACCAGATACCGCTTTGAGGCAAACTGAAATTTTACGTAGATTATCCACCACGTTCTCCTCGGCCTCACAAAATAGACTCGTGTCGTCCGCATACTGAAGATGACTACGGTAGGCCCACCTTCCGCCACCCGAAAGCTACCGATGAAGCATTGCTCTTCCCCTCTAGCCAACATTCGTCAACCAACTCTTTTTCAAAATATCAAGTAGATGAATAAGAATCATGAAGAAGTGTTTCATTTTTCTATCATTATAGACACTTAGTGCTTCACCCACCACCACAAAAAGATACGAGGAAAGGGGATCTTCTTGTCTAAGACCTTGGATTCTTTAAAGAAACCTTTTGGCGACCTATTCACCAAGAGAAAAAAGGAGACGAAGCCAACACAAGATCGCATCCAACTTCTCCATTTCTGGCCACAATCCAATCTTCCTAACATATAATCTAAAAAGTCCCATTCTATATGGTCGTAAGCCTTATGAAGATCAAGCTTGCACACCAAACCATTCCTTCTGTTTAAAGCTACAGTCGATACATTTGTGGGCTAGAATTTGCCTTCCCCTCACAAAGGTCCCGTGATTCATTGAAATAACTTTAGAAAGCACACCTTGGAAATGAATAGCAAGGGTCTTTGCTAGAATTTTGTAGGGAGCACCTATCAGGCTTATTAGGCAAAAATCAGACAACTGCTCTGCACCTTCAAGTTGGTATAAGTACTATAAAGAAGCCCCCAATTTAGCTGACAATCTACCATGCTCGCAGAAATCGGCGATGAAATCCATAAATCGTTTTGAATGACATGCCAAAAAAAAAAAAAAAAAAAATGCAATCGAAAAACCATCTGGACCCGGGGCTTTATCAGAAGCAAGCGAATCAATAGCCGTCTTCACTTCTTCTGTTGAACAATCAGCCTCAAGAGAGGCAACATCCTCTTCAAAAAGCATTTCGAACGGAAGAAAGTTAAGACGCGGCTTGTTCCAACTGTCATTGGAAAGAAGGCTATTGTAAAAGGGGACTATAGCATCACACACCTTGTTCTTATCTGTAACTCTCCCCATCAACAATCAGAGATGAAATACGATTACATTAGCTCTGGCACTCACAAATTTATGAAAGAACCAAGTGTTTATATCTCCCGCTTTCAACCAAACAACTCTAGATTGTTGTCTTCACTTAATCTCCTCTTCCTTAGCTAGAACAACATACCTAGCTTGCAAGGAAACCCTCTTCTCCTGATCTTCTTCCTAGAAGTTACCTGATTCCTCCCGAAAATCTAACTCATTTCTGTAGCCATCTCTTCAAGTTCAGCCTCGTGAGCCTCAATAACCTCCTTTTTCCAAGTTCATAACTTTACTTTAAGAAACTTGAGCTTCTTTGTAAGCGAAACCTTGCATAACCTTCAACAGTCGACGATTTCCACCATTCTGCAACGAGATCCTTAAAACTATCAATCTTAAGCCATGCCAATTCAAACCTAAAAGGTTTGGGACCCTAGTTGTCAGACGAGACATCCAAGACAATCAAATTATGATCAAAAAGGTCCTAGGCATGCCTCGTTGACACAAAAAAGGATAATGATCGAAGATTCACCAAATCGTGCTTGCCCATTGAGAAAACCTTCTCCTATTGCAAGTGATGTGACCCCCCGAAGATTTTTAGTGCACAAAATGAATAACATTGAAAATCTCCACCTAAACACCACGGGGAGTTCCATTTCTGTCTGACACAATCCAGCTTTAACTGCAACTCCTCCTCAAGCTGCTAGAATAGGGGCCATAAACCGCAGTAAAAATGCATTGAAATTAGACGCAAACTTCTGATTAAAAGGATGATGCAGAAAAAGACCCCAAGTCCCCAA
>PVNU02003517.1:0-31847 GCA_003013855.2 Liriodendron chinense | reverse complement strand
AAACTAAAACAGAAACTTAATGAAAAATCAGTAATTTAAGGTACTAAGGCATTCAAGGATCCACTTATAGCAATCCCATGTTAATCCAATCAATCCAAGTATAGAGCACAACTAGATTTGAAGTCCTATCTCTCATCTAGTTAGAAAATAAAGCATTCAAACACATTCAATTCCATTCAAGCTGAACTTCCGATTCTAGTCCCATTCAATCAATGTAGAATTCAAATCATAGCCTTTGGAGTAACAGCCATGCCTATGGACTATGGCCTGCTCAAGGATTACTATAATTTGAATTTAAACAAGCATCATATGATAATCTCAGAGAATTGCAAGGAATTCATGTCCGGAGCACATGAACTCTCATAAAACATCTCAAACTACCAACTTAAGGGACTAAAATAAATAAAAATCCAAACTTGAATTGAAACTACTTGAATTAAACTGAATCAAACATGAAATTAGCTACAAGCTTCACCTCTCAGCCTTAGCTGAGAGATTTTAGCCTAAAATTGTCATACTACAACTATAACTCATAATAGAAAGCATAAAAACTAGAAAAACTGAAAATTGGAGGGTTACTGAAGCTCCACGACGACTTCTGTCCTCTCCCACAACCTTCCTTGGCTTCTATGATGAGCTAGGAAGAGCCCCTAGGTGTCCTTTTATAGTGTGGAAACCCCTTGCGTCGGAAACATCCAGAAATTGTGCAAGGTTACGCACTGCGCAGAAAATCTCGGAGCTTCACGGAGAAGCTTTATTACGCAGACGACCGGTCGCACGACCGGTCGTGAATGGTCCAGTGACCTTCTCTGAAATTTTTCCTTCTGTACATAATCGGACCAGTCGAACGACCGGTCCTGGCGATGGACGACCGGTCGCACGACCGGTCTTGGCCTTTGTTTCTGCTTTCTCCTTTTGCTTCTTTCTTCATTTCTTCTTCTCTCTTTCTACTTTCTTTGGTCCTTCTTTCTTCTTCATCTAATGCTCCTAAATGTCTCCTTTTGGTCACCAATTGGATGAAGTCGCTCTCATTCCTACAATCACAAAATATGTATTAGATGGGTTGTTTAAGCATGAAAACCGTGCATATAATGTGATGTACTGGGCAATGCAATGTACAAATTTGAGGTTCAACAAGGAGCCTTTGATGAAGACCCTGTTGGATAGAAGCGGCAGCGGAAGCGGAACACCAAACACGTGAAGCAATGCAAAATCAAACGAGTAACAAGATGCAATCAATCACACGCAAGCACACCACAAGAGACTCCGAATTTTACGTCGAAAAACCCCAAAATGGGTTAAAAAAACCACGGCACAAAGCGATCCACTATGAATATCAGAAGATTACAGAGATTGACAGCCCACAAAGCAAGGAAACAAGAGAAAATCCCAAATTCTCTCTCACACACACCTCTCCCCTCTTCCTCGTATGAATAGGAAACCTTGGACACCCTAGGATACCTCTCTAGGTCGGATTACAATACCTTAAATAGAAGAAATCCGAAAATAGAAACACCTTACGCAGTACTGCGGACTGCGTAAGAAATCTGCGCGCACAGCCGGCCGGTCGGCCGACCGGTCGGCCTTCACAAAAACAGTCCAGGGAGAACTCACACGTTTCTGCCTCACAGCCGACCGATCGCCCGACCGGTGTTGGAGCCAACAGACGACCAGTCGGCCGACCGGTCTGGGCACAAACTGCACATGAGGGGGCTTTCAAACTACATCTGGGTCAGGCCGTCCGGCCGGTCGGCCAGCCGGTCGAAGCACCCAATTCGTGCATCATTGAAGACTCCCCAACAAACTCCACCGAGGCTTCAAACGCCGAATCAACACATCCTTGCAACGTCATCTCATCTTCAATCATAGCTCCACCGCTTCTCGTGCCACCATGGACCCTATCTGTAACAACTCGGATCCTTACAATAATAATAATGTGATTTACTTGAAAGTCCTGGAATAATTTTAATGGTAGATTAATTGAGTAGTTGAGCAACTACATAACTGTAACATTTTCAAATTTCATGACTTAAATTATAGGACCATTTGCAAAAATCATGATTTCTGGTGATCATTATCATACAAACTCTATATACTAGCTCTAGGACACGATCCAACCATACATGTCAAATTTCAACCCTCCGATCATCCTACAAATGCCCTAATTAGAAATCGGGCCATAAGTGGGCAATCTAATTTCAGAAATGTCTCATTTTTAGTGTCATAACCTAAAATGATGTGGCCTACCTGATGATTGGAGTCGATGTTGCATGTACATCATGGTGGGACCCACGTGCATAACATGCACGTCGCTGGTCCGGTCAACCAGCGTTGACCGCGAAACCGAAGAAGAGTTCTTCTTCTTCTTCGTTGCAGCGTTGCTGTGAGCGAGCACTGTCCGCTTGTTTCATCCCCGCCATCCGATGATGACCATTGCAGGTGGGCCCCACATGAAAGCGGAACACGAAGCTCGAGTGTACGTGCGCCGCACGTAACGGATTGTTTAAAGAAACTCGTCATCATCCGCTTCTTCACCCGCTGAAACAGCGGACGCTGTTACAGCGTCCGCACGCTGTTGTCAATGGGACCCCATGCGATCATCGAGATGGGCCCCATAGTTCGATCCACACCGTCCATTCAACTCACCTCCACCATACGACTTGTATACCGGACATCACCCTATAACGTTACTCGTTCAGCGTACGTGAAACCGTTGTTTTCAACCGTTTCGAGTTTAGATCGCCAAGATCCGGATCTTTTCACTACCGGAACGATCAAGATTTGCTTCTCGAGGGTCGTGTGGACCCCACATATCATTTCAACGGTTCCCATGTGGAGTAGGTAGCAAGAAAAGGGAATCCAACTTCCGCTTGGAAACGAAAGCTCAAACCGGTTGCACCTGCGATCGTGTTTTCGCTGTACTTAGCTATATAAACCATCTTCATCTTCTTTTGCTCTTCAAAACACGTCAGAGAGAGTGAGGGAGAGAGTGATCCGTTAGGAGGTGTGGGCCGTTCGGATAGAGAGAGAAAGAGAGCAGCGGTAAAGAGAGAAAGTGAGAGGCTGTTGTTGTTGTTGTTGCTGCCGTTGCTGCTCTTGCTGCTCTTGCTGGGGCAGCAAGAAAGGGAAAGGAAGAAGGAAAAAGAAGAAGAGAAGGAACGAGAGAGAGAGAGAGAAACGAGAGAGATAGAGAGAGAAGCGGTGAGAGAGAGAGAGAGGGAGGTAGCTGAGCTGTTGCTGCTGTTGCTGTGGGGACAGCACCCCAGTCAGCAAGAAACAGAGAAGAAGAAAGAAAGAAGAAAAAGGAGAAGGAAAGAAGGAAGAGGAAGAAAATTTTCTCTAGACCAATCCGAGTCGACTCGTTGAGCGACTCACTGAGCCAACTCGGAATCTAGTTTGGGCTTGTGGGGAACCTATAGTTCATCGTACTGTGAGTGATTCTTCACATGGATTTCGGTTAATTTCTACCAAATATTTTCTTTTAGCTATTGTTCAAATCTGGGTTTGAGTTATTTAAATTTTAAGTTATTCTCAAGTCTTCAAATTGATCCTAGGTAAGGGATTCCACCTTTTGTTGTATTCTCCAACTCCATATTTACATTCTTTACTTTTCTTGTAGATCTCTCTCCACTTTTCTACGTAACCCTACCTAGAGGTTAAACATAGGTTGAACGTACTTCCTTCAAATTCGCCTCGTAGGTTTCAAATATAAAAACCCTAGCTAAACGAAACGTAGATGCACGATACATTGGTGTGGGTACAACACGTTATGTAACTTTAGGTGACTTACTTCTTTAACAACTCTCTTAATGTATGATGAATAATTAGATGAATAATTATTTAATTACAGATGACACATGCATGGTGTGATTGGGTTTGAATGATGATATGCATTGTATGCTTGAAGATATGTTTTCATGATTCATGACATTCATATACAACTTTTATACACAACGACAGAACAGGAGCATGGTTGATTTGACTCCTGGCGTGCATGGTTGATTTGCCGCCTCGCTGTACCGGTTAGGTGAGCATGGTTGATTTGCGACAGGTTCCTAATGTTCAGTGGCAGCGAGTTCTGGTCTTTTCACTTATTGAGCATGTTTGATTTGCTCGGTTGGATCAGTGGTGCATGGTTGATTTGTCCACTGGCGTGCATGGTTGATTTGCCGCCTCGTTGTACCGGTTAGGTGAGCATGGTTGATTTGCGACAGGTTCCTAATGTTCAGTGGCAACGAGTTCCTAGACATTTGTTGCTCTCACACGTATCATAACATACATGACATCATGATAATCATGTTTCATTCATAATAAGACATAAAGTGTGTTAATCATCGCCATAGCCTTGTATATTCGTATGATTTTAGCTATTGGTATTTTACATCTAACATCTTATTAACTGGAATATTACCTGTGATGGAAATGACCTCACTGGGCTTTAGCTCACCAAAATCACCACAATTCCTGCAGGATATCAGGAGGAAGGAGGAGCGGCTGAAGCGGAATATCTGGACGATTATTTTTATTAGAAGACTTATTCTAGATTAGGTGTTTAATTTATTCCTTTTGGCAGATGATTGAAATAAACTCTAGTAGATTTAAATATTTTGCAGAGCAGACGTAGTTGTTTGATTTAAACTTTCATTTGAGATTAAGTGATGTTTAATAAAGCATTTTAGTTGGTATTATCGTAGTATGTGGAATGGAATTTCTCTACAGGTTATATTTGGATTGAATTCACACTCTGAAACTCGGGCCTTGAGTTGTTATACTTGAGTCTCGGATTTCAAGGCGTGACAGCTTGGTATCAGAGAGAATTTTGAGATTTCAGTGCCTAGGGTTATGGTTAGGTTTAAATGAAGGTGAATAATCTAGTCATTTGATGACACCAACCCGTTAAGTATTAACTTATGATTCTACTTGACTCGTAGATTTACCATGACGGGACGTAGCGAGCAAAACGGGACGCCCTCCACCCCACCCGCTACTAACAATACGATGATGGCAATTCCTGGGTTGGCCGAACAAAACCAGCTGCTACAAGAAATGATGAAAGTGTTGGGGACTGTGGTCAATGTAATTGGACTTCAGAATAATCAGCATAATCTGATGCCCCCTCCAACCACTCACGGAAATTTAGGTGGGTTACTAGAAAGATTCAAGCGGTTACGACCCCCCTCATTCAATGGATCGCCCGACTCGAATGAAGCTGAACACTGGCGAAACGAAATGGAGAAACTCTTTGAGGGAATGGGATGCAGAGACGAGGAGAAATTTACTCTAGCCACCTTTGTACTCGAAGGAGAAGCGTACCATTGGTGGAAATCCATTGTGAGATCAGTTGCCCCAGGCACTGTGTGGACCTGGGACTCCTTCTGCGACAAATTTAATAAACAATACTTCCCAAAGACTATGCGAGATCAGAAGATAGTGGAATTCATGAGATTGGATCAAGGAAAACTTTCCGTCAGACAGTATGAAGCCAAGTTGATGGAGTTAGCAAGGTATGCCACTTCTATGGTACGAGAGGAAGAGGATAGGGCCCGAAAATTTGAGAACGGCCTCAAACCACCGATACGCAGCAGAGTGCGGGCCTTCGAACTGACGACTTACATGGAGGTCTTTAATAAGGCCTTGGTGGTGGAGAGAGACTTTGAGGAATTTTGGAAGGATCGGGATCAGAAAAAGTCTGACACGGGGTCGAAAAATAAGGCGTCATCTACTGCACTACCCCAACATTCAGATAAGAGACAGAGAATGATGAGTAGTTCCGCACCCCCACCCCCATCGAGCAGCAATCAATTCCAAGGGAGATGTTATAATTGTGGCGAAGTGGGTCACATGCGATCATCATGCCCTCTATTGGTCCAAGGGCCATCTCGCCCGGTGTCCCAAACACGCGGTCCACCACCCCAATATGCACAGCCACAACATCGACCACATGTGCAACATCAGAGGCCTCCACAATACTCTCAAAGGCCACAACAAACACAACCTTTCTCCATTACGAGGCCTGGTAACCAACCTCCAAGACAGCAAGCTCAAGGGCGAGTTTACGCAGTAGCCCCGCCAGCTGGGGAACCTGAAACAGCACAAGAACATGAAGAAATGCCACCCGAAGAAGAACCAGCTCCTGAAGAAGCAGCAGCACAGTGCTAGGCAATCACAGATGCCCCACCTGATCATAACGCAAATGGGACAGTGGTCGAAGGTACGCTTTTTATATTCACAACACCTGCCAAAGCTTTGTTTGATACGGGGGCTACACACTCATTTATTTCTGCATCCCTGGTCACTTCTTTGGAATTGGTTAGCGAGAACATGGATAAGAATCTAACTATTACCACACCCATTGGTAGATCGGTAGTGTTAGATCGAATATGTAAGGATTGTCCTATCTTGATAGGCGAGGCTTGCCTGCCAGCAAATCTAATCGTCATGGATATAACGGGATTCGAAATTATCCTTGGAATGGATTGGTTAGCCGCACATCACGCCACCTTAGACTGTTACGAAAAGGGAGTGACCTTCTCCACCCCAAATCAACCAGTCATCACATTTCATGGGGGCAAACATGTAGATCCAATAATAAGCATGGCAGCACTATCCGTGACTGAAGATCAGGAAAATCATACTGAACAAATACACATAGTTAACGAATTTCCTGACGTGTTCCAAGAAATCCCAAGATTGGCCCCTCGGAGAGAAGTCGACTTTTCCATCAAATTGGTACCAGGGACCGCCCCGATTTCTAGAGCAGCATACCGCATGGCCCCATTGGAATTAAGAGAACTAAAGAAGCAGATTCAAGAACTGTTAGATCAAGGATTTATAAGGCCCAGCACCTCACCTTGGGGAGCTCCAGTCCTATTTGTGAAGAAGAAGGACGGCTCCATGAGGCTATGCATTGACTATCGTCGGCTTAACAAGGCCACAATTAAAAATACTCTTTGCCTCGTATCGATGACCTGTTCGATCAATTAAGGGGAGCTCGATACTTCTCCAAAATAGATTTGAGGTCAGGATACCATCAGTTAAGAATCAAGGATCCAGACATACCAAAAATCGCCTTCAGGACACGTTACGGCCACTATGAGTTCCTCGTTATGCCTTTCGGGCTCGCGAATGCTCCGGCAGTGTTTATGGACTTAATGAATAGGGTGTTCAAGCCTTACCTCGATCAGTGCATCATAGTTTTCATTGACGATATCCTCATCTACTCCAAGACCTATGAGGAACACGAGGAACACCTTAGGACTGTGTTACAAATCCTCAAAGATAACCAACTTTATGCGAAACTCAAAAAGTGTGAGTTTTGGAAGAAAGAAGTAAAATTTCTAGGACATGTTGTGTCAGAAAAGGGTATCTCAGTAGATCCGACAAAGATTGAAGCCGTGATTAACTGGGAATAACCCACAAATGCATCCAAAGTACGAAGTTTCCTGGGCTTGGCAGGATATTACAGGAGGTTTATCGATGGGTTTTCTGAAATTGCGAGACCGTTAACTAGTCTAACGGGGAAGAGTAAAACCTTTACATGGGACGACAGTGCGAATTAGCATTTATGAGGCTTAAGAGGCATTTAACGTCGGCACCGATATTAACGATCCCAACGGAGGGAGAAAAATTTGTCGTCTGCACGGATTCCTCTCGCCAAGGGTTAGGATGTATTCTTACACAGAATGGAAGGGTGATCGCTTACGACTCCAGGCAGTTGAAGAAACATGAGCAAAATTACCCTACTCACGACTTAGAGTTAGCTGCAGTTGTATTCACTCTGAAAATATGGAGACATTATCTGTATGGAGAGCAGTTTGAACTATACACCGATCATAAGAGTCTAAAATATCTATTTGACCAAAAGGAGTTGAACATGCGGCAAAGAAGGTGACTAGAATTTCTAAAAGACTATTACTTCGACATCTGTTACCATCCGGGCAAGGCAAATGTCGTGGCCGATGCTTTGAGTAGGAAGAAACAATTATTGGCCGCAACCCTCGCCATGCAAGAATGAAAATTGTTAGAGAATGTCAGGGACTACGAAATCCAACAATGGGAAAATAGCACTATGGCCTTTCTTGGAAATTTGACGATCCAGCTAACATTAGTGACCCGAATCATAGAAGCTCAAAAGCAGGACACGTGGCTCCAGGATCGAATTTCAGTTGTAGCCGCCGATACAGCAGTTGAATGGAAAGTAGGGGCAGACGGAGCAATCAGGTATCGAGGAAGAGTGTGCGTACCTGACGTGGAAGAACTAAAGAAAGAAATTTTGGAAGAAGCTCATAGATCAAAGTTGACAATACATCCTGGAAGTACGAAGATGTATAGCGACGTTCGTAGGACATATTGGTGGAATAACATGAAGAAGGAGATCGCAAATTTTGTATCCAAGTGTTTCACCTGTCAACAGGTTAAAGCTGAACACCAGAGACCTTCTGGACTACTACAACCATTAGGAGTCGCAGAATGGAAATGGGAACGTATATCCATGGATTTTGTTATGGGTCTGCCCAGGTCGGGGAAAAATCATGATGCTGTGTGGGTAATTGTAGACAGGCTAACTAAGTCAGCTCATTTTCTACCGGTGCGAATGAATAACTCCTTAGAAGAGCTGAGCAAGTTGTACATCAAGGAGATTGTGAGACTTCATGGGGTGCCTGTTTCGATTGTTTCCAATCGTGACCCTAGATTTGTTTCTCGATTCTGGCAAGGTCTGCAAGCAGCATTGGGAACTAAACTGGATTATAGTACCGCATTTCATCCACAGACTGATGGCCAGACGGAAAGAGTGAATCAGATATTAGAAGATATCCTCAGGTGTTGTATTATCGATTTTAAAGGTAATTGGGACGACCATCTTCCTCTGATAGAGTTTGCATACAATAATAGTTATCAGTCAATTATCAGAATGGCACCGTTCGAAGCACTTTATGGTAGACCTTGTAGATCCCCTAGCTGTTGGACAGAAGTGGGCGAGAAAGCTTTATTAGGACCTGAACTTATGCAACAGACTTCTGAGAAGATTGCAGTTATAAAGGAACGTATCCGTGTCGCCCAAAGCCGACAGAAGAGTTTTGCAGATAACCGAAGGAAGGAATTGGAATTCTTCGTGGGCGATCATGTATTTTTTAAAGTTTCTCCGATGAAAGGAGTCATGCGATTTGGGAAAAAGGGAAAGTTAGCTCCAAGATATATTGGACCATTTGAAGTATTAGCTAAGGTTGGCACTGTGGCATACAGACTGGCCTTACCTCCTCAGTTATCGAGTATTCATAATGTTTTTCATGTTTCCATGTTGCGAAAGTATGAACGAGATGTCTCTCACGTCATCGACTGGCAGCCTTTGAAAATTCGAGAAGATACTACATACATTGAGAAGCCAGTTAAAATCCTAGACAGAAAGGAACAAGTACTTCGTACCAAGACGATACCACTTGTGAAAGTACAATGGAGTAATCACGAAGTTGAAGAAGCTTCTTAGGAACGCGAAGATGAAATTCGAGAAAAATACCCAGAATTATTTTGAGGTACGTTTAATTTCGAGGACGAAAATTTTCTTTTAGGGGGGTAGAATGTAACAACTCGGATCCTTACAATAATAATAATGTGATTTACTTAAAAGTCCTGGAATAATTTTATTGGTAGATTAATTGAGTAGTTGAGCAACTACATAACTATAACATTTTCAAATTTCATGACTTAAGTTATAGGACCATTTGCAAAAATCATGATTCCTGGTGATCATTATCGTACAAAACTCTATATACTAGCTCTAGGACACGATTCAACCATACATGTCAAATTTCAACCCTCCGATCATCATATAAACGCCCTAATCAGAAATCGGGCCATAAGTGGGCCATCTAATTTTAGAAATGTCTCATTTTTAGTGTCATAACCTAAAATGATGTGGCCTACCTGATGATTGGAGTGGATGTTGCATGTACATCATGGTGGGACCACGTGCATAACATGCACGTCGCTGGTCCGGTCAACCAGCGTTGACCGCGAAACTGAAGAAGAGTTCTTCTTCTTCTTCGTTGCAGCGTTGCTGCGAGCGGGCACTGTCCGCTTGTTTCATCCCCGCCGTCCGATGATGACCATTGCAGGTGGGCCCCACATGAAAGCGGAACACGAAGCTCGAGTGTACGTGCGCCGCACGTAACGGATTGTTTAAAGAAACTCATCATCATCCGCTTCTTCACCCGCTGAAACAGCGGACGCTGTTACAGCGTCCGCACGCTCTTGTCAATGGGACCCCATGCGATCATCGAGATGGGCCCCATAGTTCGATCCATGCTGTCCATTCAACTCACCTCCACCGTACGACCTTGTATACCGGACATCACCCTATAACGTTACTCGTTCAGCGTACGTGAAACCGTTGTTTTCAACCGTTTCGAGTTTAGATCGCCAAGATCCGGATCTTTTCACTACCACACGATCAAGATTTGATTCTCGAGGGTCGTGTGGACCCCACATATCATTTCAACGGTTCCCATGTGGAGTAGGTAGCAAGAAAAGGGAATCCAAGTTTCGCTTGGAAACGGAAGCTCAAACCGGTTGCAGCCGCGACCGTGTTTTCGCTGTACTCGGCTATATAAGCCATCTTCATCTTCTTTTGCTCTTCAGAACACGTCAGAGAGAGTGAGGGAGAGAGTGATCCGTTAGGAGGTGTGGGCCGTTCGGATAGAGAGTGAAAGAGAGCAGCGGTAGAGAGAGAAAGTGAGAGGCTGCTGTTGCTGCTGTTGCTGCCGTTACTGCTCTTGCTGGGGCAGTAAGAAAGGGAAAGGAAGAAGAAAAAGAAGAAGAAGAGAAGGAACGAGAGAGAGAGAGAAACGAGAGAGATAGAGAGAGAAGCGGTGAGAGAGAGAGAGAGGGAGGTAGCTGAGCTGTTGCTGTGGGGACGGCACCCCCAGTCAGCAAGAAACAGAGAAGAAGAAAGAAAGAAGAAAAAGGAGAAGGAAAGAAGGAAGAGGAAGAAAGTTTTCTCTAGACCAATCCGAGTCGACTCGTTGAGCGACTCACTGAGCCAACTCGAAATCTAGTTTGGGCTTGTGGGGAACCTATAGTTCATCGTACTGTGAGTGATTCTTCGCATGGTTTTCCGTTAATTTCTACCAAATATTTCCTTTTAGCTATTGTTCAAATCTGGGTTTGAGTTATTTAAATTTTAAGTTATTCTCAAGTCTTCAAATTGATCCTAGGTAAGGGATTCCACCTTTTGTTGTATTCTTCAACTCCATATTTACATTCTTTACTTTTCTTGTAGATCTCTCTCCACTTTTCTACGTAACCCTACCTAGAGGTTAAACATAGGTTGAATGTACTTCCTTCAAATTCGCCTCGTAGGTTTCAAATATAAAAACTCTAGCTAAACGAAACGTAGATGCACGATACATTGGTGTGGGTACAACACGTTATGTAACTTTAGGTGACTTACTTCTTTAACAACTCTCTTAATATATGATGAATAATTAGATGAACAATTATTTAATTACAGATGACATATGCATGGTGTGATTGGGTTTGACTGATGATATGCATTGTATGCTTGAAGATATGTTTCCATGATTCATGACATTCATATACAACTTTTATACACAACGACAGAACAGGAGCATGGTTGATTTGGCTCTTGGCGTGCATGGTTGATTTGCCGCCTCGCTGTACCGGTTAGGTGAGCATGGTTGATTTGCGACAGGTTCCTAATGTTCAGTGGCAGCGAGTTCTGGTCTTTTCACTTATTGAGCATGTTTGATTTGCTCGGTTGGATCAGTGGTGCATGGTTGATTTACCCACTGGCGTGCATGGTTGATTTGTCGCCTCGTTGTACCGGTTAGGTGAGCATGGTTGATTTGCGACAGGTTCTTAATGTTCAGTGGCAAGGAGTTCCTAGACGTTTGTTGCTCTCACACGTATCATAACATACATGACATCATGATAATCATGTTTCATTCATAATAAGACATAAAGTGTGTTAATCATCGCCATAGCCTTGTATATTCGTATGATTCTAGTTGTTGGTATTTTACATCTAACATCTTATTAACTGGAATATTACCTGTGATGGAAATGACCTCATTGGGCTTTAGCTCACCAAAATCACCACAGTTCCTGCAGGATATCAGGAGGACGGAGGAGCGGCTGAAGCGGAATATCTGGACGATTATTTTTATTAGAAGACTTATTCTAGATTAGGTGTTTAATTTATTCCTTTTGGCAGATGATTGAAATAGACTCTAGTAGATTTAAATATTTTGCAGAGCAGACGTAGTTGTTTGATTTAAACTTTCATTTGAGATTAAGTGATGTTTAATAAAGCATTTTAGTTGATATCATCGTGGTATGTGGAATGAAATTTCTCTACAGGTTATATTTGGATTGAATTCACACTTTGAAACTCGGGCCTTGAGTTGTTATACTCGAGTCTCGGATTTCAGGGCGTGACACTATCCTTGCAAATTCACGCCCTTTACCGCTCTTCTCATGTGGCCCTTGGGCACTTGCCACGTACGAGCAACCGTGGATCTCGTTGCCGTTCCCACAGCTCCACCGTGAACTGTGCTCCCGATCAACATGTAAAGATGGCCACACCTCCGTGCCTTCATACACACGAGTGCCCCCTTCATCACTTCACAACAATGATCGCGGCCGATAAACACGCACCCTTTCGCCTCGAGTGCACCAAGAGAAATAACATTCATCTTCATCTTGGGAACATGCTTCACATCTTCCAGGACTCGTTCGACCCCATCGAACATCCTGATGCGCACAGTACCAACACCCACAACCTTATGAGCAACTCTATCGCCCACAAACACTGATTCTCTACCATACTCACTGTATGTCGTGAATGAACTCCGGTCAGGACAAACGTGACATGAAGCCCTTGAATCAAGGATCCACTCACTACCGTGAGATCCCTTGCCAGATACAGTCAGAACTTCACAAAAATCGCCATCGTCCTCTACGGTATTGGTTCCATCCCCAGAAGAATTTCTATACTTCTCTTGCCTAAACTTGGGATTCTGACAATCCCCTCTCATGTGGCCCTCCTGACCACAATTCCAGCACTTCACCTTAGACTTACCTTTGCCCTTGGCCCTCGATCCCGATTTTAAATATCCTCCATGCTCAGAACTTCTTCCCCTCATAACCAGTGTCTCTGAGGAATAACGGGAAGCCACGTCACCGCTCTTCTTTCTCATCGCCTTCGACTGGAGGGTTGAGATAACGGTCTCGACACTTATGGTTTCCCTTCCTGCGCACACAGAGTCCCTGAACGACTCATATGAATCTGGAAGAGAATTCAACAGGATGCATGCCTGGTATTCATCCTTCATCGGTTCATCGATCTCCACCAACTTACGAACCAGCCTATTGAACGTGCTCAGGTGGTACTCCACCTCAGTTCCCTTAGCCATCCTCAAGGTGAACAACTGCATCAACACGTACATGCGATTCTCTAGAGATTTCTTAGCATAAACCTTCTCTAGCTTCGCCATCGTTTCAGCCGCAGTCTTCTCCTTCATGACATGATAGAGAACATCATCCATAAGGTTTAACAGGATTGAGGTTCTTGCCTTCTCGTCGAGCCTCATCCACTCATCATCCTTCATAGCCTTGGGTCGCTTTTCAAGAGCTCTATCAAGCCCTTGTTGAACCAGGAAGGATTCAATCTTCACCTTCCATAGCTCAAAGTTATTTTTTCTAGAGAACTTCTCTATATCGAACCTTGCGCTCGATCCCATCTTCTCGTCTCAGATTCGAATCTACTTCACCCCAACTTTAGCTCTGATACCACTTGTTGGGATAGAAGCCAGCAACGGAAGCAGAACACCGAACACGTAAAGCAATGCAAAATCAAACGAGTAACAAGATGCAATCAATCACACGCAAGCACACCACAAGAGACTCCGAATTTTACGTGGAAAAACCCCAAAATGGGTAAAAAACCATGGCACAAAGCGATCCACTATGAATATCAGAAGATTACAGAGATTGACAGCCCACAAAGCAAGGAAACACGGAGAAAATCCCAAATTCTCTCTCACACACACCTCTCCCCTCTTCCTAGTACGAATAGGAAACCTTGGACACCTTAGGATACCTCTCTAGGTCGGATTACAATACCTTAAATAGGAAGAAATTCGAAAATAGAAACACCTTGTGCAGTACTGCGGACTGTGCAAGAAATCCGTGCGCACGGCCGGCCGGTCGGCCGACTGGTCGGCCTTCACAAAAACAGTCCAGGGAGAACATCACATGTTTCTGCCTCACAGCCGACCGGTCACCCGACCGGTCGGAGCCCACTAACGACCGGAGGGCCGACCGGTCTGGGCACAAACTGCACATGGGGGGGCTTTCAAACTGTATCTGGGTCAGGCCGTCCGGCCTGTCGGAGCACCCAATTTGTGCATCGTTTAAAGACTCCTCAACAGACCCAAGGTGGGCCAAAGAAAGAAGAAACCAAGGAGAGGAGAGAGGAAGAAAGAAAGAAAGAAATTGTGGAGAAAGGAAGTCTGGCCGATCGGCCAAGGGAGCCACGACTGGTCTTGACCGCTCGGCCACCCTCCTACCCCTTTGTATAGGTCACTAGAGCAAGGACCAGTGTGGTTCGACTGGTCAAGACCAGTCGGCCCCCCTCTTGTGCTCTCTGGACTCCCCCTGGATAGGTCCGACTAGTCAAGACTGGTCAGCCAGCAAGCTTGATAGGTCAAGAGCGATCGGCCAACAGGTCGACAGTGTATTTCTGCACAATTACAGCAGCATCTCATAGAAGCTTAAAAAATTCATGCGTTGTGCGTAAGTGTTGCGCAATTTTGGAAGTTTCGGAGTCGGTGGGACTCTAAATATATAAAAGGGCACCTAGGGATTAAAGCTAATGCATCATAGAAGATCAGGAACTTCGTGGGAGGTGAAGAGGATCGTCGTGGAGCGTCTGCAACTCTCCCGAATCTGATTTTCTATGCTTTTAGTTAGTTTTTCATTGTTTCTAGTTAAAGCATGATAATGCTCGGCTAGAATCTCTTAGCTAAGGCTAAGAGGTGAAGCTTGTGGGTAAGTATCATGTTAAATTCGTTTTAATTCAAGTACTTTACTTTAAGTTGAATTTTAAGTTCTAGTTTGAATAAAAGTTGGTATTTTTGGATGTTTTATAAGAATTTGTGTGCTTCGGATATGGGTTCATTGCAATTCTATGAGATTATCATGTTTGGATTGTTTATATTCGAATTGTAGTAAGCTCTGAGCGTACCATAGTCCATTAGCATGGTCTTTACTTCGAAGGCTACATATTCGACTTCTACATGCTTCATTAGAACTAGAATCTTATTCTTCAACTTGAGTAGGGGATTGCTTTGTTAAATGTTGAACCTTCCAACTAGAAGAGAGATAGAACTTCAATTCTAGTTGTGTTTATGTTTGGATGAATGAATTCACATGAGACTACTACAAGTGGATCCTTGAGGCCTTAGTTCCGTTTAAATTACAGATTTTACAAATTACTGTTCTAAGTTAGTTTATGAACTTGAACCTCGTAATTAATTGAATTTGAAGTTCTTAGAATAATTAGAATTGGTTTACCTAATTCCCTATGGATCGACCTCGGTCTTACCGAGAATTATTACTACATCGCAAGCCTTGCACTTGAGACGAGTGAACAAGCTAGTTTTTGGCACCACTGCCGGGGAATCTAGGTTAAACAGTTCTATATTGTTTTAGTAGCTATAGAAGTAGAAATAGTTAGGATTTACTATTTTCTTAGGACTAGTTTTTCTGAATTTTAGAACTAACAAGCTTTGTTTTGTTTTGTAGGAATTCTTCCATAGTTCAAGTGAATCGGGTAATATCCTTCTAACTTAGTACTTTTTACAGATTTTCAAAATTTGGTTTAAATTTTATTTTAGAACTTAAGATTAGATTAGATTTTTGTGGTTTATGTCCCTTTGGGAATACGACCACAACGATCATCTCCAATCCGAGGGTGGTTTAGTTGGACCACTCTCCGTTCATAGACGAGTCCGAAAGTTTGTAGCACATCGAGAAAATTTGAAAAGTATGGATCGAACTCCATTAGGAAATTCTCCCCACCCTACTCCAACCACTAATTCAAATCATGAAGGAATAGGAGAGAATGAGGTGCAAAATGCTCCTCTAATGAGAGCTTTACGGGACTACCTACAACTGGCTCGTACAACTACACCCTCTTACGTGGTCTTCAACCACCGGGGGGAATATTGATATAAAGCTGAGGGTAATTCAACTTTTGCCAAAATTTCATGGGTTAGATTTTGATAGCCTATATCTACACTTGAAGGAGTTTGATGAAGTTGTTGCTACCTTGTAATACAATAATGTTTTAGAGGATGTCATCAAACTTAGATTGTTTCCTTTCTCATTGAAAGAAAGAGCCAAGAGTTGGCTTCATTCTCTAAGACCGCATTCGATAGGGTCATGGACTGAGATGACTTGGGAATTCTTCAAAAAGTTTTTCCCAGCTTATAAAACTAACACCCTTCGAAGATCTATAATGAACTTTATGGGAAAGGAGGGTGAGTTGTTCTTTCAAAGTTGGGAACGGTTTAAGGAACTCTTACTCACTTGCCCACATCATGGATATGAAAGTTGGTGTATTATCAACTTATTTTATGATGGATTAAATTCCAACATGCGCCAATTTGTAGAGATAATGTGCAATGGTGAGTTCATGAGCAAAAATTCAGATGAGGTATGGAGTTACCTAGACATGTTGGCCAAGAGTGCCCAATCATGGGATACCTCGGACAAATCTAATAACCTCAAGCCTCCTCAACAAAAAGAAAAATGAGGGATTTACATCCTTAAGGAGGAAGCTGATGATGTGAATAAAAGGCTAGCCAACCTCACAAGAAAAGTCGAGGCTATGGAACTAAGTAAAAGTGGAGTTTCTAAGTCCATGGAAGCTATTGAGAATATGTGGCTGTGCCACTAATAAACACTCTACGCAAAATTGTCATACAATTCCTGTGTTTTAAGTGTTGTTGTAAGAGCAAGCAAACGCCACATATGGTTATCAACGACCTTTCAACGGACCGATAGGTAACACGTACAACTCTACTTGGAAGAACCACCCATGGAAGAATGCTCCCACGGGCAATCCTACCAACTCCCAAGGAGGGCCACCCATGTAAAACATGGCCCCACCTCAAAAAGGAGGATACTCTAAAGGCGTTTATGCAAGGGCAAATGCAAATAAACCAAAGGAACCAACAAATGTTCCAAGAGCTTAAAGTCTCAGTTGATGAGATTAAGGGATGCTTGAATGCTAGGGAAGGGACCTTTCCAGCCCAACCTCAGCCCAATCCTTAACAAGTATATGAAGTAAGCATCCCTAATCTTCCCAACCAACATGTGGAGCAAGCAAAATCCGTCACCACTCTTAGGATTGGTAAACAAATTGATAAATCTATCCCGGTGAAGGTCAACGAATCTAATTATCCAATAAATTCTGAGAATGAGGATGGATCTAACTCTGCCCCACAAGAAACGAAACGCGTTTAAAAGCCCATCGCACCATTCCCTTCGAGATTGGTTGCTCTAAAATCTCTTCCAAACTCTCATGATATTCTAGAGATTTTCAGACAAGTCAAGATCAATATTCAATTGCTTGACGCTATTAAACAAATCCCGTCTTATGCCAAGTTTCTAAAGGGCTTATGCACAACTAAACAAAAATATAATGTGCACTAAAAGTCCTTCCTAAATGAGCAATCTCATGTATCATTAGTGACTACCGGATTGAGCATGCATTGCTAGACTTTGGGGCAAGCGTAAACTTGATCCCATATTCGGTATACAAGCAATTGGATCATGGTAAATTAAAACCCACCAAAATCATATTGCAACTCGCTGATAGATCCATCCGTGTACCGAGAGGGATAGTTGATGATATATTAGTCCAAGTCGACAAATTCTACTATCCGGTGGATTTCATCGTCTTGGACACGCAACTGGTTATGGATACTAGCAGTCAAATACCGGTAATTTTGGGTCGTCCATTCTTGAATACATCAAACGCAATTATCAATTGCCGGAATTGGGTGATGCAATTGTCCTTTGGGAACATGAGATTAGAGGTGAATGTGTTCCACTTGGGCAAAAGGCATAGGGATGATGAGGATGCACTACGCCAAAATTGCATTTTTGCGCGCAATTCTGTATTAGCGACGGACTTGGTCCGTCGCATGGGCCGTCGCAGTTTACTATGTGGCAAATTTTAAGCGACGGATTATGTCCGTCGCTTTTAAACGACGAATTACGTCCGTCGCTAAATTATGTAAAGCGACGGACTTAGCGACGGACATCGGTCCGTGGTACAAAATTGTTGCGACGGACATCGGTCCGTCGTTAAATTTATGGGCGACATTTATTTAGGAATTTTAGCGACGGGTTTGGTCCGTCGCTAAATTTTCTGAACGCACACCTATTACGTTTGAATTTATTTTTGAATCTATTGCACCTGATAGTCATCCAAATTATTTAAAACATAAAAAAATTAAAACCTAACAAATCATAATTATATCATATATGAAACTTAAAGTCCTTACATTTCTAGTGAAAAATAATATTAATATTTGTTACAAATCTACACATTGAAGTGAACCATTCTCCATAGAATGAGCAACTAGGCTTTATTTTGTTCCCAATATTGAAACCAATCTCTTAACCATACGTGAAGCTAGCCTTCATTTCTAATCTTTCCTTTGTAGCTACTTCCACCTCATACGTTAGCAAATCCATCAACTGGTCCACCTGCAAAATCCAGAATATAAAACATAAAGAGTATCAGTATTATAATGTAAGAACAAAAGTTATATGAAACATACATAATGTTTTCTTCACATATGTGATTAAGAATCAAAATCTTAATCGGGCTTTCCTTGATCTCCGTGTAGTGAAAAAGATAATCATAAATTTGTATTTGAAGAAATTTCATTCTTAAAAATTTTAAACTGACAAATTTTGTTATGCTTCTGCTGAAGAGCCCGATGGGAAAGAGTAGATGACATGACAGGTTAGAATGCAGCTCACAATAGGTGTTCACTTCTCTACAAGGAATTAATTGAAATCCACAAATCCGATGGTGTAGACAGCAATCAAATGGAGTTTTTCCTTGATCATCAGATTGCCAAAGTTGAACCACACATTCCTCTCTCTATGGTTGCTTGGAATTTTGTTCCTAGCATTTTATTTCCCATGAAAACCATTAACAAGTTAACAAATAATAATTTAAAAAAAAGTTTAACAACAATTTTGAATTAGAAATCTTAGATCATGTTAACGCTAATTATATACCAGAGAAGATTAATATTAACTAAAATAAGATGAACTTAATAATAGGCATCCACTGAACGGGGCTGATCTTGTTTCCTTTTTTTTTTTCACTGAAGATACCTCTACCAGATAAGAGGCAATCATACTCGAGAGATCTGAGCCATTCACTAAGTGAAACGCTTGAAGTATGGGCCTGCCTAAATTTTGGCCCATGACATTATAACTATTGATCCTAGCCATCTGACTAATTGCTAGGAAAGTAGATGGTTAAAGCCTTCAGTTGTATTAAATCATTAATTATAACTGAAACTTAATAGTATACGGCTTCTATGAATAGCTCGAAATGCTACATCTCTTTCAAGAGCAGGACCCTTTACCGTAACTTTTGCTAGCTCTTTGCATACCCTGATCCACAACGGTACAAATAGCATTTTCTGCTATGGTTTGAGTAGCAATCTTTTCATTAAATAAAAAATCAGATGCTAACATCCAAACAGCAAATTATAACTATTGAGCTCTTGCTGAACCGAATACGATTCGTGCCTTGAAAGCCACCACAAAGCCTATGCAGCATCTACACCAGATATCTAGGCCATTCACTAAGTTGGCCATCTTATCAAACTCCAAATCGTATCTGTAACAGAAGATATCACGTGACTTGTTCACATTGGTAAAAAATACACCAAGATGACATGGTTGAGAATCATCAAATCCTCATATTTTAAATATTTCATCACAATTAAGAAATATTTAAGTTGCAGCTATTTTAACATAAGCTTTGAGAGAGAGAGAGAGAAACTTGCAGCTATTTTATACAAGTTTTGATTCTTTCAGAGAGAGAGAGAGAGTATAAAACATAAGATTCTTCACGCATTCGATCTTTAGAGACATGTTATTACAGATTCCCCTAAGTCAAGATTGGATAAATTATTCACTCACACCATCTGTGCCATTAATTAGGTGGGGTCTACACTAAATATGTCACGGCCCAAAATATCAGTCCATCCACTCACCATGAAGGCCATGGAATGCGAGTTTGATTGATGCACTTGTGGCCCACCTGATTAGCGAACTAGTCTATTTTTTCAGGCCATGGAAAGTTCATGGAGGGACCCATTTAAGGAATGGGCCAGATCATGGGAATCACTCATTTAAATCTTCTTCCTAAAGCTCATAGGTGATTCCTACCTTCACAATCCGTCCATCCAAACAGCAAATTATAATGGTTTTAGTTAGGATTTAGGAGGGCATTTGGAGATATTTGGGTTATTGGATTTGTTTGTTTTTATTTATCTTTTTTGGAATGTAGGTTTACAGTTTACTTGATTTGACAGACAAAGTTACAAGGTTGGGAGCCTGATGTGATTACTGATGCTTTTTTAGATGTAGGTTGATTGTTTATGCACAATTGAGTCACAATTGACTGCAATTTTGTAAATATTTATTCTTTTGGTTGAGTCTAACCTTTCTACATGCAAAATAGATTGGTTAGGAAATACACCAGCAGTCTCACATTCAAGAAAAAATATCAAGATTTAATGGTTTGGATCAAGTTTTTTGTTACGTTCATCCATGATGGGGTACTTCCTAACCAATGTGAATCTACCATCCTATGCATCTTTCTGTTTGGGAACTCTATCTGGTTTTAGTTTATAGAAAGTTTAAATAGACTACTTGAAAAAGATGGCGAATGGCAGTACAACAATATTGAATTGTGTAGACATTTCAAGTGATCTTACAGATTCAATGTAGGGATTCCCATGGCATTCATGATAGGCCATTAATAAAAAGAAAAGGTCATATGAGCAGCTGGATAGTTGAATAGGCAAGGTGGACTACGAAGTGTATAGCATGAGTAAAAACCAGTTCATTGCTACAGAGCAAATATGAGCAGGTGGATAGTTGAATAGGCAAGTTTCCAGCAAAATGGCCGAAAATATCATTGCTATTTATTCAATAAAAAAAAAAAACCAATCCAACTTCTCCAAACAGGCCTCTACCAAAACAGCCATGGAAAACTAGTCCTTCATGTTGTTTTTCATGTAGGCCTCTCCACCAAAACAGCTATGGAAAACCAGTACTTCATGCTAGAAGTGCTTCTTTTCAACTTCTGTTCTGCCTCAGACCAGAAGTATATCTCAGCTGTGGGTGACCTAGTCATACAAAGAGATACACTTGCACGCACGCAGCTTGTATCAAACAGAATCTTAACCTAATCTCAGTTTCAAGTGGGAGATGGAATGAAATGGAAGAACTTGGAAAATGAAGCCCTTGATAGACAATAATGATTAAGGAAAAAAAAAAAAAAAACTTACCACATGGACAGAGCACCCAACAAACAAGGAAAGCGGATCTCCCTTTTAACATGTCTTCATTCAACATTCCAGATAATCAAACACAATTCTTTTCTCAGATTCTAATCTAGGACATTCTAGGTAAGGGCCATTTCGAATGAAATGTTGTTTATGCTATGGTCTTAAACATATGCAACTATAAGCATCATTACATTATGAGACAAAGCTTCGTAATTTTAGTTTTAGAAAATCATCTCCGATTCTCTCAGTTTATAATTGTTTACATTTGTTTCTAGAACTTTTTTTTTCCATCCAAGCAACTATAGGTTGCATCCCCTGCCTGTTGGGTCACAAAAGCTGAGTCTTGATGGTGGCTCAATTGCGTGCGTGCGTGCGTGCGTGTTTGGCATGTGTTCAATTAAGTATCAACCATTCTTTCGTAAAAATGTTGTCTATCAACCTGTCACTTTTTTTCTTTTTTCTTTTCTACTTTGACCTCTTTGATGTTAAAGCATGAAAATTAGGAAGTCCTAATTTTTAGTGATTCTTGATTGATGATCGATTTAGACCATCCCTGATTCATTAAGTATACAAACACCAGTGGGCCCACATACTAAATAGTTGGATGTACAACTAGTTGTGTGTGAGCATTTCTCGTTATGTAGAATCACCAAGCAGAAACAGCAAAACAGAGTTATCAGACAAGATTCCCCACCTATATCAATTATGGGCTACACTCCTATGTTACTTATGCACCATTTAGAAAATGGTAGCAATTCTTCCAATGTACATGGGATAGTTGAACAGCTAATCCGGACCTTACAAAACGTTGACCCAACTGTGAATGGAGCATAAATAAATAAAAATTGCACTGAGAAGACAACATTAACCATCTTATTTTCACTACAAATTTGGACCTCCCCCCCACCACTATTTTACTTTTAACCATCTATTTCATAGCCATTAATTGGATGGTTAGGATTGCATGATCATCCGCAATGAGACCCACAGTTTGTATGGTCTGGATAACCATACATCAGCATCATATCTAAGGAGGATGAGTCACCACATGTATTTAATATTTCTTTGCAAAGCCCATAACAGAGTGGTTTCAGCAAACAGGAGCCATAAAACATGCATGCAGAATGTAACTTCTACATATGTTATTAGAGAAATTTTAGGAACATGGATGAAGATACGAACCTGTGCATTCATGTTAGCCCCATCCATATAGACTTGCCCCCCATTATCATGAATTATCTTGCATATCACATCAATGCCTTCTTCATAGACTCCATGGGTTGAAGGATATGTGACCTGAAAAAAGGGTTATAAATCAATACTTCGAAATTGCCAGTGATTGTTCATAGTATATTCTTAGCAGTTTCAGTAAATTTGATGTGTAACATGATTAAGGATTACTCACTCCATCATCATCCTCGAAGCCTCATCCCAATTAATTGGGGCTGGCTACAGGAATCCTGTTAATTCCACTCTATCAAGGCCATATAACTATCGTTAAAACCATAGGTAATCAAGTCCTTTCTTATTACCTCCACACACATCCTTTTGAGCCTTCCCCTTGCCCTTTAAGAGCCTTTGACTTGTACCAACTCACTTCTTCTAACCCACACCCCATTCTTGGTCTCCATTGCACATGACCAAACCATCTAAGTCTACTTTCCCTCATCTTATTACCTATTGGAACCACTCCTAAGTTCCCTCGAATGGATTCGTTTCTAATTCTCTCCTTTCTTGTCTTGCCACTCGTCCATCTGAACATCATCATTTCAGCTACACTCATCCTATAATATGTTGTTCCATAACTGCCCAACATTCTGTCCTATAAATCATCACATCTTATAGCTATCCCCCTTTCAATTTGAGTGATTACTTCATGGTAGAACTAGAATACAGCTATGGATATGGGTGCCTGGTACCACAGGTGTAGTGTGGCAAAACAGAAAATTCAAGGTTAAGTTGGTAACAGCAGCACTAGTATGCACATCTTTACTAAAAATTTCCTATTGATCAAGGAACCACTCCAAGAAATAGCAGTCTGGAAAAAAAAAATGGCCATAATTCTGGTGCATGTTGAGGTGCCCATAAATGTGGTGGAATTTATCCCTAGCTTTGCAACTGGGCTGGAAGAAATGTCAAGCCCAGCCCATAAGATGAAGACCTGAGTCCAGGCCTGGCCTGCCAGCCTGTGAACTAAAAAGTAAGGGTCAGGTTGGTTCCCATCCACTAGTAAATACTCATCACACCAATGTTAATAAATCAGTCTGAACTGACCTACTTCAGGACTTCAGACAAGCAAACAGATCAAACCCAATTATTTATTGGCCTAAAACTCAGGCATGGGTCCAGCGCACAGACCTCGAGGCTCAGCCCAAACCCGTCCTAGGACAGGCTGGACAAGGGCCACGCCTGGGCAGTGCAACCTAGTTGTCCCCCATTCCACCGCAATTATCTGGCATGTGTCTGTCATAGATAGGTCTCCAGCTGGACTGTGCCCACCCATGTGACATAGAGCACATCAGTGCAAAGCATAAATTGATATTTTTTATAAAAAAATACTGTTCAAGGGATTTCCAGTCTCAGATTCAGTGCAGAATCCACAGCCAATTCTTAGAATGCAGAGTTTGTACCATGAGAGCAGATAGATTGTCCCTATTTGCTTCAGCAGCTTTCCTTAGCTCCTCAATGTTGATGTTTTCCTTTTCATCAGTTCCAACAGCAACAATTTTCATTCCACACATAGCCGCACTAGCAGGATTGGTCCCATGCGCTGAGACAGGTATAATGCAAACGTTGCGATGAGTGTCTCCTCGTGCCTACAGTTTCACCAAAATCAGATAATAAATATCCTGATCTGGCAGTGGGATAAGCCATGCATATTCAAAGCCTCCATTCTCCAGGACAATAATACACAATTCAATTGCAAGTGAGTCTGGATCACCTACCATATGGTATGCACGAATAACCATCAGCCCAGCATACTCACCAGCAGCACCTGCATTGGGTTGCAAGGAGAACGAGTCGAAACCAGTGACGGTACACAAGAGGTCACCCAAGTCTTTGAACATTTCCTTGAGTAAAAAAGAAAAAACCATAGTAATCAAGATCAGGATCATTCCTGAACAAGAAAATCCAATTAGATCAGAAATTTCACACAGAAGACTGCAACTACCTGATAACCCATAGCTTGTTCAGTAGGTGCGAAGGGGTGAATGTTTGCAAATTCAGGCCAAGTAACAGGCATCATCTCCACTGTTGCATTCAATTTCATTGTGCAAGATCCCAGAGGAATCATGCTGTGGCACAAGGAGAGATCTTTTGACTGTAGCCTATGAATGTATCTGAGCAGCTCATGCTCTGTGGTACCTGAAAGGAGGAAGAAACTATTACACAACTGACAACAAGCAACTCGCAGAGCTGTGAGTTCATTGAAAAAGGCCATATGTTTGTATACGTATTGAATCTAATGATAGATGGTCGGAAGTAAGAGGTTCGCTCTGCCCACACACCCATATATCCCTGCTGCAAACGGAGTAGAAGATCCACGTATGGGGCCCACTGCGATGTGGCACAGATCAAAAATCGCACTGATTGAAAGGTCTTGATCCGTATTAGGGTTTCAACATTTAATGTTGGAGAGAGAGAGAGAGAGAGAGAGAGAGAGAGAGAGAGAGAGAGATTCCATACCAGCTGCAATGGCGTCGAAGCTTGGAAGCTGCAACGGGAGTGGGGATGGGAGGCGTCGAAGCTTGGAAGCTGCAATGGCGATTTTTGGGGAGAGGGAGAGAGAGAGAGAGAGAGAGAGAGAGAGAGAGAGAGGAGGGGCGGGAGACGATTGAGAGGAGGGAATGAGGATTTTGGGATTTTTTTAGGGTAAGGGGATGGGTTAATCAGATTGCACGGTCTTACCGTGCGGAGTAAACTCAGTTGGGCCCACCTAGAATGCATGTGCTTTATCTATTCCGTCCATATGTTTTTCCAGTTCATTTTAGTGGTTGAACCCAAAATTTAAGCATATCCAAACCTCAAGTGGACCATGCCATGGGAAACAGTGGGAATAATGATTTAAGCATATCCAAACCTCAAGTGGCCCCACATTGATGTTTATTTGTCATCCAACCTGTTCATAAGATCACATGAACATGGATGAAGGGAAAAACACAAATATCAGCTTGATCCAAAACTTCTATGTCCCCCTATAATTTTTCAATGGTATATATTCAGTTCACACTTTCCCTGTGGTGTGGTCCACTTTAGATTTTGATATGCTTCGTTTTTTGGCACCATACCTAAAATTATTTGTTAAGATGGATGAACAGAGTGGATAAAATACATAAATCATGGTGGGCCCCACAGAGTTTACTCAGCACGGTGAGCCCCACAAAGTACTGACGCAATCTGCGCTAGAGGCCTGATGCGCCAGAGGCGTGAATTAGGTGTTACACGGGAACAGCTGAGTGGGTGTTACCCCCAGCGTATGGCCCACATGGATGATATTTTGTATATCCATGCCGTCTATCTGTTTCTACGGCCCATTTTAGGACGATTTTCCAAAAATTATGTAGATCCAAATTTCAAGTGGACCATAACACTAGAAATAGTGTGATTGAGTGCCCCACCATTAAAAATTCCAAAGAGCCCATCGTAAGGTTTTTGTAATGTTTATTTGCAATCCAAGCTCTTGATAATGTCAATAAAGTCTTGATGAAGGGAAAATATAAAGATCAGATTGATCTAAAACTTTTGTGGCCCACAAAACGTTTTTAATGGTTATACATCACTGTTTCTAGTGATATGGTCCACCTAAGATTTGGATCTTCTTAGGATTTTGGATCACATCCTAAAATGATATGAAAAAAGAGATAGACGGTGTTGATATATAAAAACTACAACAAGATGGGCCCCACACGGTTAGGTTAACACCCACTAAGCTGTTCCTGGGGTAATACCTAATTCGCACCCGTTGGCTATGGGGCCACTGGCCGGTGCTTTGTGGGCCCCTCCATGACGTATGTGTTTTATCCACACTGTCGAGCCATTTCTAAAGATTGTTTTAGTGCTTGATCCAATAAATGAGTCAAATCTAAATCTCAGGTGGACCACACCACAGGAAAATAGTATTGATTGAATGTCCACCATTAAAAACCTCGTAGGGCCCACTATATTAATTATTTGACATCCAACCTCTTAATTAGGTCATACAGACCTGGATGTAGGTAAAAAACAAATATCAGCTTGTTCCAAAACTTCCGTGGCCCTCAATAAGTTTTAACAGTGGGTGTTCAATTAAAATTGTTTCTTGTGATGTGGTCCACTTGAGATTTGGATCTACCTCAAATTTGGGCTCATACCATAAAATGATCTACGAAAATGTATGGATAGAGTGGATGAAACACATTCATCATGGTGGGGCCCACAGAGCACCGATCACTTGGCATTGACTGGTGACCCTGTCACTAACCAATCCATCTGATATATTTTATGTATATCTAATCCATCCATCTGTTCTTTTATATCATTTTAAGATGCAATAGAAAATATTAGAAAAGATCAAATTCTCAATGGCTAGATTAGAGTTTGGGGTCCAATGACTATACATTTATTAGGTTTTCATGAGGTCAACAAGTTACAGCGCAATTTGGACCTAAAAATTTGGCCTAATTTGGAAATCTAATCCATTCACTCTATTATATTCATCAATAACTCTGATTTGACTGGTCACTTGCCCTGATCAAGTTTAAGATGAGAAAGATACTAAATAGATAAAATTGATCAATGATGGGCCATATCTTGTAACCTAACCATTAGATTTGAGTGAAATTTAATCTAAACATCTAAAGTCATTTACTTTTCAATTTGGACCAATCAGATTGTCCAAAATTTGTCTAGCTCTAGACAAATTGATTGTACACATTTAAAGAGTCTTTTATACGGATATGATTCGGGCTTAATTTTGTTTTCAATAATAATTACCACGTTCTAAACATATCTGACCATTCATATCAAGTTTAGGATGACTTGATCATAGAATTTGATCAATCTCATTATTATAAATTTTCCTTGCAATTAATTAACATCATTACATTAGGGCCTTCATTTTTTGCACCAATGAACATGTATGTATGCATAAACCAATCTGATAACCAGTTAATTGAATGAGTGTAATTTTTCATTTTCAACTATCCAATAAATGTCCACCAATAAATTTGGCCCACTCATTTCAAATTTCTCGCTTTTATTTAAACCACAATTTTTTTCCAACATTTTTTTTCAAAACCGGTAAAATCTCTTTTTTTTTTTTTATCAAATATCTCAACTTTTATTTCTTTTGAAAATATCATTTTTTTAATCAAACTTCTTAATTTTTTCGAAATACAAAATCTTAATTTCTTTATAAAAATTTCAATTTTTTTACGAACTTATCAATTTTATTCGAACTTCTCAACTTTTTTCAAATGGTCATTTTTTTTTTTTTAAATCTCAATTTTTTGAATCTTATTATTTTTCTAAATCTCAATTTTACTAAAAAATTGTTAATTTATTTTCAAACCTCTCAACTTTTTTTGTTTGAAAATCACAAATTTCTTTTTTAACTTCACAATTTTCTTTTTCAAAATGTTTAATTTTGTGAAAATTTGAAAAGAAATTTCAAACATATTAATTTTATTCAAATTTCTCAATTTTGTTTTTAAAATCTCTTAACATTTTCTTTCAAATTACTAAATCTGTTATTTTAAATATCAAATTTTTTAATTTTTAAAAAATATCAGTTTTTTTCAATATCTCATTTTTCTTAAATTTTATTTTTCGATGGACCTTATTTGGGGGCATCTTTTCGGGCTGGGATTAGCGACGAGCCAAATCCGTCGTTAAATAGCGACGGGCTAAGTCCGTCGGAAATTAAAATTTTGCGACAGACTATGTTCGTCGGTAAATCCCGCGACGAAATCCCGCCTTAATTTCGCAAAAGCGACGGAATATTTTCAAATACGACGGATCAGGTCCGTCGTTAAATCAAGCAATTTTTGCGACGGTCAATGTCCGTCGCAAAATCAGTCGCAAAAATGCGATTTTGGCGTAGTGATGTCAATGAGGTTGACATGATTAAATCCATCGTGGAAGAGGAGTTCGTTTTAAATTAGAATCTTGATCCTCTAGATGTTCTTTGCTTCCATCCTTTAGAGGATTATGACGATGATGATGGTCCTCATGAGATAAACATGATAGAATCTAAGGAGGATGGAGAGTATGTCCAACCCAATCTACCTGAAAGCTTGGGGACATGTTTGACATATTCCAAGGATGAATTCAATTCTATTATTAATAAGACCTTGGAAGTGTCAATTTCTGAAAATTTACTTAACAAATCACCAATTTTTTATTTATACAAATTTGTTATGCAGGAGTTAGAAGAATTAGTGATTGACTTGCCTACAAAGAGGCCAATTTTTGAACGTGTAGAGGTTGAGGACCCACTCCAACCTACACAAAAGTCTGAGAAGGAGGAAGACATAAAGGGTCCAAATCTGAAAATTTTCTTCCCTGAGGTCTCCTACACTCTAGAGGAGTGTTTGGCTTACTTTAAAGATTGGGATGATCCCATGATTCAGGACATAGTGCATGCCTTGAAAGAGATTCCTCTGGTGCTTAAAAAGCTTCCTTCCACAAAGTGTCAAACTGAAAAATTAATTGTGGAAGAACCAGTAAAAGATAATTATGTGGAGACCATCCCAATTTGTGAGGATGAAGCGAATGAAGTCTCTACATCTCTTTGGTTTGTTCAAATCGAAGAACACCACTTCTGGGATGACCCATATTTGATAAATTTTTGCCTAAACAAGATGGAAAGGAGATCCATATTCGATGCTTTCCAACCAATGCAATTCTCCTTTCCTAGTATATGTGACAATTTTATTGAGGAACCCGATGAAATTTTTCAGCAGGATTTTTAATGGGTTAGAATGGTTATTGTCACCAATGTACTTTCCAAAGAAGGATGGTGGATAGTTTTACTAAAAAATCTATTACACCACTTAATGATCCTGCTCAACTTTGTCCTTTTGGATGTTACAATGATAATCGATCTCCTAGTCTGATGGAGATCCCCTTTCTAAAAGGACGGGTTAGGTATCTTTTCTTGCTTTACGTAGATCAGGTTTAGTTGTTTTTATATTTCTGTTTTATTGCTTTAGTAGATTTAGATGCCAGAGGTAGACTTCCATGATCGACTCTCTCAGGTGATCTCGTTCTCACTCTCCTTTATTTTTATTATTGCTTTCATGTTCATGCTCATTGCACATTTTTTACATTGAGGACAATGCAAGATTTGGTTGAGGTGAGATGAGATTTCTCATCTAACAGTATTCAATGGGTGAGCACACTAATAAGTATGGTCAGTCTTGGTTGGGCGCGCGATATTCAGATGATTGAGACAGAAGTCTCTAAAGTGTTCTGTGAACAATTGGGCGCCCGACGATCAGCCTGACCGAGCGCCCGATAATAGGCTAATTTGGCCTATAGCTTACTGGACGTTTTTTTCTGATTAGGCAGGCACCCGACCAAGACTGGCGGGCGCCCGACCGGCCGTGACTTGTAAGTGCTGGTTTCCTATTTTGAATTATATTTTCTAGTTTTGCTATATAAAGGAGTGTAATGCAGGATTAGGCCATGAGATTAGGGTTCTATGCGTCCAAGGTGAGAAAGAGACGAGATGTTAGCAAAAAGGGCCATTTCTGTGCATGGGAGCATCGGAGAAAGTGAATATTATGCTTGCAACTTTGTCTTCTTCATAGTGAAAGTTTGCACTATAGTTTTTACCCTTGTTTGGGGTTTTTCCACGTAAAAATCGGTCTTGTGGTTTGTTGGTTTACTTAGATTCTACTTCTAGATTATATTTCTTCTTGTTTATTGTTTGTGAGTGAGACCGAAGATTGGATCTCGGTTCACCAGCATTGTTGGCGTGCTGCACAACAAAGTAACCTTCCAAAAGAAAATTTCAAATCTACATATAATAAGCAACATATTGACATGAAAAGAAAAGGCTAAGCGTTAAGGCGGTTTTCCTAACCGAATGAGCTTTCAAAGGTACGTCTCTTGGAAGACTTGGCTGAAGTTTTCTAACCCATTCACTTGTTTCCAATAGTCAGTCTGCATGGTGAGTGGACTAAAACCATTTTTGGGAAAGATGTAGAAGATCAGATCAACCTGATTGGTGGATTGGATCTTGCACCAATTAATGTAGGGCCCATATTTGATGTGGGCAGTCCACTGTGTGAGCCCCACCTTTGATGGGACAGTAATCATGTGGGGACTCCTTTGACATGGGCGGTCTGAGAGAGCAGTAATTGAGTGAACCATGAGAGAGAACTTTGATATGTAGCATGACTCTATCTTGGAGGGTGACTAATTAGCATTGGAGGGTGACTAACAGTGTGGATGTGTACTAATTTAAAAAAAAAAAAAAAAAAAAAAAAAAAAAAAAAAAAAAGAGCAAAAGCGTGACATGAGAGAGATAAGTAGAAAAGTCAAAAGTCAAAAAAACTAAAAGAAAAAAAAATACTTATTAAGATGGGTAATTTTTAAAAGATAAGTTACTTTTCAATTATACTTACCAGCCGAACTTAAGAGCCAGAAGTAACTTAACGTATTAAGTTCAGTCTAAAGGTAACATATTTGGTAGTGTCCAAACGGGCCCATAGAGAGTGGGATACGCAATTTGAATGGTTTAGATTGAGTTGAAAATGAAATGAGTACGTTTTTTTAGTGGCTGTGTATCAAGCGTCCTCTCCTAGAGTATCAAATAACTCCGCTTTCGTGCTGCGGATTCTCGTCACAGTTACGTGCAGGAGTTTTGATGGCGGCGAGAGTACCGCTACGTGGTGATCTATGATTGGTCCAGAGAGTTCCCCGAGATTTGATTGGACCAACAAACGACTTTCAGATGGACGTCACGCTAGAAAGTTTTGATTGGGCCACAATCATGTGGTAGAAAGTTTGAACTGAAACAATGGGTGTTCTCACCACATGATTTCCCTCATCTTCATACCAACTAAGATACCCATAATTACCTATATAATGACTGTTTACTATAACCGCCGCCATGTCAATCTCGGCACACACCCTAAATCCTTGTTTACTGTATTTACGGTCAAATTTCAAGTCCTGCGGGTACACCACAACTTTCATCCCGGTTGGCACTTTCACGACCGCACG
>PVNU02003516.1:0-20666 GCA_003013855.2 Liriodendron chinense | reverse complement strand
GGGGTTGGACGGCTGTAAAGAACTTTCAAACTTCTTGTATGGCCTAATTCATTACAGCAACCTACTTCTAATAAAATCAAATCACCTTTTGTCGGGCGCATACAGACAGTAGGCCATAGCCAACTGAATCAAACTTTGAGATGTGACTTGGCGATTCCACAATTAGTGTGTTGATTTTGAATTCACGTATGCCCAGTTCTCAATTTATAAGTACATGCATATCGAGCTCCTGGCTTCACGATGGGCTACGGACTGAGCTACCCTTTGTGGCTCGCGGGATGTACGGGTTTTATGCACGCCCTCCATCCAATTTAACATATCATTTTAACCATCAGACAAAAAATGATAATAATAAATAAGCAAATGGGTCCCTACTCATGGCTCAGTGGTAGACACTGGTTGAGCACCCATTGTGGCGTGTGTGGGTGCCAGGGTGTGTGTAAAAAATAAAAATTTTAAAAATCTAAACTCAAGTTTTGAAGGCCCACCGAAATGTTTATTTGCCATCTAACTTGTAAGATCACATGGACTGGATGAAGGGAAAACATAAATATCAGCTTGATCCAAACTTATGTGCCGTTAGATGTTTTCAACGGTAGGCACTTCATCCCCACTTTTTCCTGTGGTGTGGTCCATTTGAACCTTAGGTCTGCCTCTCTTTTGGGCTCAACCCTAAAATGATAGTCAAAATGGATGGAGGGTGTGGATAAAGCACATACACATACATGAAGGTTGGGCCCACATAGCCCCTGCTAGGACTGTCTGTCCCTGCCAGGCGGGTTAGTACCCAATCTGCCTCCCCTAGAATCTTAGTGCTAGCCCAGCAACAGTTGTGTTGAACGGTATTCGTGTTGTGTCAAAAATTTGCTCACTCAAACCTAATCCGTTAATTAACAGGTTGAAATCTAGAAACTCAAACTCATTTGTTAATTTAATGGGTTACCCATAATCTAACCCATTTAACCTATTAGGCTAGTCTACTTATAAGATGGCCACACCGTTGATGAGGACAACTGACAGTCTAACCCAACATACAAATGTAGTCCACCTAGTAGGCCCATTCTATCACCAGAAATAATAAGATTCACTCATGAGACTCAAGAGGAGGAATCACTTGTACATTGCAATATTGCATATGATGGAGTGCCAATGTTCATAGGTGGGCCATGGTTTGATGATTTAGACCATTATGTTAACGGGTTAAACAGGTTGGTTAACTTGACCCGTTATGGTAATGGTTCTTAATGAGTCGACCCGTTAATGACCCGACACGATAAGCCTCGACTGAACATTGGTTTTTCCGTGCGGGTTAACGGTGGTGTTGAATTTTGTCAGGCCTACTAAGTGCCGCCGAACCAGAACCGTTGATATGCTGGCCCCCATAAGGTGAACATTAGTCACCTAGATGGTAAGATTCCCAGATAATAATGCATAGACGCCTATGGTTATTCTGGTGAGGATTCATCCTCCTCGTACTCATAATCGGCACTCATGCACGGCAAAGCAGACCAACTAAATTGTGGGTTCAATTTCTGATCGAGCAATCCTAACCGTCCAATGGGTGGCTGAGAAATGGATGAGAGATAAAAGAAGTGAGTTGTTTAAACTGGATATGTTTACCATCACCTTATCAGTATATCATTTGGGCTATGCTCCATCCACGATTGTCCCAGCCATCTGGACGTCTGGATTGCCGAAAAACTATCCTATGCGTACGATCGAAGAGTGGCCACCATCTTCAAACTGGTGTGAACTATCACATGTCTAGCCGGACTATAAAATATCTGGCATTGTTTGATTGGATAATATCAACGGTTAGACACTCGGGCCGAGGAGTGTATGATACCTCGTGTGAAAGGGGTTTGGGAGTCAAAAGCGGAGTTGGGAAGGTGACTCGCAGGACTACCCCAAAGTGAGCTCCGCTTGGTAATATCTGGGCCAGTTGCCAGGAAAAATCCACGTTTCATGTTTCCTAGCCACGGAATCAAGCCATCCCGGATCCAGATGGATGCACGTGTACGAAGAAAACTGACATTACTCGGGTTTCAATTTGGTAGAAGTAGGGCTGATGATTCGAAGATCCAGACCGTTGGTATAAGAAGCCTAGCTGGAGGACGGTTCACCAAAGATAACCCGGTTGAAATATTGTAGCTACCAACATAGGTCTGTCTCAGTTAAATGTCGACCGTTGCTGCATTTCTCTTCACAACCGTCAATGTGCAAACCACGAATTTATAGGTGAAAATTTATAAGAAGCCTAGCTGGAGGACGGTTCACCAAAGATCACCCGGTTGAAATATTGTAGCTACCAACATAGGTCTGTCTCAGTAAATGTCGACCGTTGCTGCATTTCTCTTCACAACCGTCAATGTGCAAACCACGAATTTATAGGTGAAAATTGTCTTAAAGAAAAACTGACACGTGGTCCATCACAGTGGGTCCACCTGTCCAACGGTCTGGATTACTTACCCCTGGGTTGCACACGTGCTAACTGAAACTCGAGTACAATAGCAAGTGTGTTCTTTGTACGTGTCCTTTAGTAGAGTATCGTGCAGATTCTTTCAATGACATGGTCAATTTTCCACATTCATCGGCCTGACTTCTTGGCTGGAGCACGTGAACAGTGGGGTCCACTTAAAGGACATTAGTCGCGTGAATCCCAGATGCAACGACATCCCCATGAAATTGCAGTTCAAAGGACTGCTAAGGTATATGGGGTACACTCTTGGGATTCGTGACCATCCGAGCGGTTGGATGATTGGGTGTGGTCCATCATTGGGAATGTCCGGTTTCGATTTTCAAACGTGGCCATGTACGGCGGATGACTATTCAAAGTGTGACTACAATTTAGTATGGTCAGTAAACTATTAAACTCTTTTCTTCCGAAATCTAGCATTGAGGAGGCTCGTATTGGGTACTACCCCAATAGGACGGGCGCGAATTAGGTGTTACCCCCGTCACAGCTTCGTGGGTGTTACCCCTACCGTATGGCCCACATGGATGATATTTTGTATATCCACTCCGTCCATCCGTTTATACAGCCATTTTATGATAAGGTTCCAAAAATTATGCAGATCCAAATCTCAAGTGGACCATACCACTGGAAACAGTGTCATTGAGTGCCCCACCATTAAAAATTCCAAAGAGCCCATGGTAAGGTTTTGGTAATGTTTATTTTCAATCCAAGCTCTTGATAATGTCAATAAGGTTCTTGATTAAGGGAAAATATAAATATCAGATTGATCAAAACTTTTATGGCCCACAAACGTTTTTTAATGATTATTAATCACTGTTTTTAGTGGTATGGTCCACCTGAGATTTGGATCTTCTTAAGGTTTTGGATTATATCCTAAAATGATATGAGAAAACAGATAGACGGCATAGATATATAAAAATACATCAAGATGGGCCCCACACGGTAGGGGTAACACCCACTAAGGTGTTACCAGGGTAACATCTAATTCGCAGCTGGAGGTACGTATTCTAAGGGATGTGTCACTTCAGCGTTGTAGGAGAGTTGGTTAGATTGGCTTATGTGACAGGTTTGTCAGCTCTCTACTATTCTTGAGGTGCAAGTCACATCTACTCTCCACCAATACAGAGGTGACACACGCACCTGTTTACCTCCAGCTATATCCTAAGGGGGATAGTACCTGATCGGAGCCGCCCCAGCACTATACATGATTTGAGTAAGCTTGATTAACTTCCTTCGCTCAATTAAGAAGTTTAACTCGTCTCACATCGAAAGTGGGTTTAGGCCAAGTTGAGTTAAAATTTAGGTGCTAATAAATTAAAGTAATTGTGGTTACACTTGACTCAATTTAACTTGACAAGTGGCTTGAAATTGACTTCGTTCGTCTTGTTTACTGTTGGCTTAACTTGAGTTTGGATCCTCTCTTGGCAACAAAGCAAGGAATCCTTGCTTACTGCCTTCTCATTGGTCCACATCACACTGCATGATGTCAATGTAATCAAGTTGCACTAAGGTGTGATCAGGTTATACTAAGGATGTGACATTGTTATAGACTCATGTGATTATGTGGACCAATGAAATGACAGCAAATAGAAATTTCCTACTTTGCTGGCAACGGAGGATTTGGATTTGCTTGACTTATATAATTATCCTCTAAAAATATTTAAATCTAATTCCTAAGTATAATAAGCCTGACTCGAGCACCTCCTCTCGGTTCGAACTTGCTTGGTTTGTTGGCTAAGCAGGCCATGCACCACCAACTCAAGTCGAGAATTAAGCAAGGACAAGCTCGACTCAAGTGAACTTGTGTACAGCACTACCTCTGCCGACCAACTCAAGTCGAGAACTGAGCAAGGACAAGCTCGACTCAACTGGACTGGTGTACAGCACTACTCCTGCCTATTGATTGGCTCTGGCTATATTTTACATCGATTGCACTATCTTATCCATATGATGTATGGAGCTTTCCTCACCTAATGGGAACCGTTCCTGATTTGTGCCTTCTAGTGTTCATTTGTGTTCCACCATAAAGGGCTAGAACCTTCCAAACATTCCTATCTTGGGACCGTGGCCTATTCACTACTGGAAATAGAAAATTAACGGTTTAGATCTCATCCACATGTGCCATGTGATATCCTCGTGCCCTCATTGTGTATAAGGTACGGTACTTTGACCGTTCTTATATAACAACAGTTGCTGTTGTTTTAGGACAAGGTCTGAAAGTCCGCCCGGTAAACAACTTTTAACTAGTAAGTGCATGTGAAATTCAACCTTTCTGATGGATTGGCCACAAAATGAGTGTAAACTAGTACAAAAATCAGTCAGATCTACTCATCAGGTGGGCCGCACCACAGAAAAAATTGTAGCCATTGATAAATAAAAAAAAAAATTCTGCCCACTTGATAAGTGGATGTATCTGATTTTTGCAGAAGCTAGTCTTCATGTGGGGCCACCTATTGGATGAATGGGATGTCTAACACACATGAAAGGTTGGAAGTTATCCGTTGGGTATGGTCCAGCGGGTTGGACTTGATACCTTCTGTTTTTTTTTTTTTTTTTTTTTTTGATGAATCTGTGTCCATCTGATGGTTGCATCAGCCAGATTTTATTGCAGAGCACTGACTGGCATTGCAGCCATGCAAGCTGTCCACTGGCACTTCTATTGTATGTAAACCGGGAAACATTGAAGCCCAGCAATAATAATGATGTGGCAACTAAATAATCAGGGCAATCCGACATTTTAGTGGGTCCCATCACCTTTAAGTTGGTCGCTGGATGGAGGGCACTTTAAGTGGGCCACACTTTATGCAACTACCAAATCCACGCGGCTTGGGTGAATACCTCATTGTGGAGCCCACCGTGATGTATGTGCCTTACATCCACGCCGTCCATCAGTTTTGAAAGCTCATTGTAAGGAATTATTCCTAAATTTAAGCAGATGCAAATCTCAGGTGGACCACACCACAGAAAAAAGTGGCGATTGACCATTAAAAACTTCTTGTGGGCCACAAAAGTTTTGGATCAAGCTGATATTTGTGTGGTCCCTCCATCCAGGTCTTTGTGACCTTATCAACAGGTTAGATGGCAAATAAACATTCTAGTGGCCCCCAAAATATTTTTAATGATGGGTATTCGATCACCACTATTTCCTATGGTGTAGTTTACCTAACATTTGGATCTGCTCCTATTTTAAGATCATGCCTTAAAATGAGCTTTCAAAACGGATGAACGGAATGGATATAAGGAACATGTATCATGGTGGGCCCCGCAGTTAGGGATCCACCAACCTTGATCCGCAAAAGCCATGCCCCTATCAAACCGACCCACTATTTAAAACAATTGGTCTCAATTCTCAAATTCAAGTGTTTGAACGGTAAGTTATGTTTAGTGAATTACTTCCAACTTTTTTGGATTTGTTCCACATCCAATCTGCCCAATAGCCAATAGGTTAGCCTCATCATGAGGGTCGCCCCATCCATTCATTCGGGTGTACTACACTTATATTGTCCTATTTAACAATAGTTAGATGCATTTCTATGTTGTGATCCACCCGACAGGTAGATGCGCCTGCTTTTTCTTAGTGGGGCAAACACATTGGGAAGGCTTAAATGTCACATGCATTGAACAAGTTGGAAGTCATTCATTAGGTATTACCACCCTAGGGCTGATGTTGACAAGTTCAGTGTCTTGGTGCAAAAGGGAGATGGGGAAAGCATTTTGGGCCCAAAAAACTATGGGGTCCACTGTGATGTATGTCCTGTCCATGTTGTTCGGACGCGGGTTGGCTGGTGACGTGAACACCAATCACGAAGCTGGTGTCAAAGCTCTGTGGGTCCCACCATATTTTATTTGTTTTATCCACACCGCCAATTTATTTGTAAAGCTCATTTTAAGATGTGAAATAAAACAAAATAAGGCAAATAAAAAGCTCAAGTGGACCACACCACAGTTAGGAGAATGATGTTTACCGTCGAAACCTTCCTAGGGCCCATAGTGATGTTTATTTGTCATCCAACTCGCATTCATGTTGTAAAGTGGCACAAGTAAACAAAGATGCCACCACTCACATATCCATGGTACACATGACATGCTAATAATGATCGAAAACAATTCAATTATTGGTTGCATCACTAAAATCACAGTAATAGAGTGATCAAAACCATCCAAAGGTTGACCATCTAAATGGATGGTTAAAAAACGTCGGCAAGTTGCTTATTTGTGATCCTTATGTTTGTGGCCCACTCGAGACTCATATTCATTCATTTTTGTATAAAGTATATATTTTAATGGGCTTATTATAATCATTCCATTAAATATGACATAATGCACTAATTTGAGTATTAAAGCTAATTTAGGATATTACATATGTTTCTGTGAGTATATTTAAAATTTAGATACATTCAAATTCCTCCCATTTACTTCCATCCAAATAAAAAATTTTAATTTCAAATGCGTTTCATTTACTCCCATCCAAATACATTTGAAAAGTCATTTACTTCCAATTTCATTTCTCATTCACCTCCATTTACAAGCTCCCAAACAAGCTACAAGGAAAATGCAAGAGAAAGCAACAATGTGTCATAAGGAGAGTAATCTGGCATTAATACTAGGGAACAAACCCTATGTGCCATACTATTTTGCTAAAGTTTTCCTTCACATTTGCAACGCCCATTTCTTTTTCAAACTGTTGCAAATGTTTAATTTAAGCTAATTACATTTCCCAGATTGCATTCTATCTAAACATGCTCTAACACTCAGGTTCTCATTGATTTCTTCCATCCAATGCTTGAAGCTACGTGGGCCCACCACAATGTCCGTGAGAAATTCATTCCGTCCATCAGTGCCCCTCTGCATGTCCGTGAGAAATCCACTTCATACATAAGCTTCCCCAGCACAATCACCACGGTCTGAGTTTGGGCCTGTTTTTCATGGGCCTGGTGTGAGTTGGGGCATAGGTTGTACTTTGTGGGCTGCTCTTGGATCCCTACTTGTAAGGACGAAACAGGTCCCACCCAAAGGGTTCAATTCACACTGTTTCCTGTGGTGTGGTCCACTTGAGCTTTAGGGCTTGAGAAATTCTTGGGACCATTGAAGTTTTGTATTAAACTGATATTGGTGTTTTCCCTTCATCCATGTCTGTGTGGTCTTTTGAACAGGTTGGATAACAAATAAACATCATTGTGAGCCCTAGCAAGGTTTCAATGGTGGAAATCATTATTCTAACTGTTTCCTGTGGTGTGGTTCACTTGAGATTTTGATATCCTTTAATTTTGGGATCAACTCCTAAAATGCACTGGAAAAACGGATGGATGGTGTGGATAAATGACATACATTCAAGGTGGGCCCAACAGAGTTTAGCCCACCTTTAATAACTCAGTACGCAATCCGATTTCTCAATTCAGGCCAGAACCATTCTGGCCCAGAGCATTTGCATCCTTGATCGGATCTCTTCTCCTCGGCAGGCTGGAGGTTGGTTTAGGCCCGCATTTTGAACTGGTTGGGCTGGTCCATCTCAAAAAGATTTCGCCTGGCCCAGCACTGGTCCAGATACAAAGATGGCGGGGGTTTGTATTGATTGGCTGGCCCACTTGTTTCTTGGTGCCAACGAGAAGGGACCCATGTTGATTGGTGGGCCCACCTCATGACTCTTACAGTTAGTTCCTCTGCCAGGCGTAAGCGGAAGTATCCAATGGGTTATGCACATAAACGATGTCCTTAAGTATGTTATGCGTCAGGACCATAGCCGTTTGATCTTTGTTCCATTTTCAGTGATCCAAATCGTTTATGTCATGGGCCACACAATTAGTGTTGGTTGCCTGAAAAAAATTCAAGATTTGAAGATCATCAATGGCCCAAAAAACAGTGCTTGTGGAGACGGTCAATATTCAAATCAATGATTAGAGGGTTGAAATATTCGAATATTACTGTCTTTCACTGTCATCCCCCATCTTGGATGAGGCCCATTATGTAAACGGTTTGGATCATCTAATATTCTACCTGTATATGTGCGTGCTTACGTGTGCTTATGCATGCGCATGATGTATATAAGGCTTGACCGGAAACGCCCGGATTTCCTACGAATTACGATAGAATAAGTCGAGACCATGCCCGTTGGAGCAGGGTACTTTTGAATGATCTGAGCCGTTTACTATATAGGCCACAACATGGATGGGGTACCCAAAAATCTCAGATTGATATATTGGACCCGTTGATTATTCCAAGGTCAATCCGACCGTCCATATTCGAAGGAAAAGATTCAGATGATCCAAGGCTTTGAATCCATTACTCCAGTGATCTGAAAATAGTATAAATAAATCCAAATTTAGGACGGATTGGATCATACAATCAGTCTGAATTTGAGTGGTGGACCATGAATTGTGCTTCTGAAATTAATGGACAGTTCAGATAGATTGATTGAATTATCTAAGTGAACGGATGCAACTAGGAGCACTATAACTTAAGAGGGTCTGAGAGAACTCTTTATCCTTAAGTATATCAGTTTAGATCGGATGACTCCAAATCCAATAGCTTAAGTACCGATGGGATACGTAGGGATGGGGAGCGGCTTGCCTGTGACCCGGGGCTGTGTGGGGTCCACAGATATGTCCGTGACAAATCCACTCCGTTCATCTGTTTTGAGAGACCACAATAGATCAGGATTCTAAAAATCAGGCAGATCCTAAACTCTTGTGGGTCATACCAACAGAACAGTGGGAACAACAATTTCCACCGTTGAAACCTTTCTGGAGCTGACCATAATGTTTATATGCCATCCAAACCATTCATAGAATTATTACCACTCAGATAAACTTGGAGGAACAAATATTATGCTGATACAAAACTTCTGTCACCACCAGGCATTCAATCTCCACTGTTTGGTGAGGTATGGCCCACATGAGTTTTTGATCTCCCTATTTTCATAATCGTGCTCTATTGAAGTCTTTCAAACACAGACATCTCTCTAGCCCCACACGGGCCCAGCCCTGGTTACAGAGAACTATTTAATACTGTTAGAAATTAGTCAACACTGAGGTCTTGGTATCGAATCCAACGTGAGGGTGGCTAACATTGGAGGGTGGCTAACAATTTGGGTGTGTGTAATAACAGTAGGGCTGCTCATGAGTCGAGTCAGCTTGAGGAACTCGATCGACTCGACTCGGAAAAACTCGCCTCGTCTCAGTGGGACGAGTCAAGCCAAGCTTCATTTATGAACTTGAGTCAGAAATCAAGTCAAGTTTGAGCACTGGGTCACTCGAGTCGACTCGATTCAAGCTCGATTTGGCTCGACTTGTGTTATATAGATAGTTGTTAAAAAATATCATAATCTTCTTATTTCTTGGCTCTCTCTCTCTCTCTCTCTCTCTCTCTACACATTGGGGTCTAAGCTTAGGACATATAAAACCCTCACACGTTGGGGGTTCTTAATCCTACTATTTTGTTAAGGTAAGAAAATTCCTTGTTGAGCATACCAGATGGATTGAGTAATTTCAAGTAGAAAACACGGTGAGCACACAGTAGTTGTGTGTTTTACACGTTGCACAAACAGGTGCTATGTGAGACCATATACCATACACATCTACACAACAGGGGCTATGGTAAGACCAAACACCATATGGAGCTATTTATTGCAAATTTATAAGGGAGGTGGTGTATCTAATCCATGAATCAGCTGGGCCTCATCATGAGATGGTCTACACAATAATCACGACAGTATATTCATGTGGTGAGCTATGCATGTACTATGTTAATTTTTTGTTCAGAAAATGTTACTAGTGATCTGCATTCAATGCATGTGTGACCTGGTCGATGAAAAAACTAATCATAGCTAGGCCATTAAAATGGTGGGGTCCCACTTGTGGAAATATTATTCTCCCTTAATATATGTGTGATTTCTTAAATTTAATGTTGTTGACTTTTAATTTGTATTTTGTAGCAAAAAAATATAATAAATTGAGGTGGGAGCAAGCTCAGTCAACTCGACTAGAGGTAAGCTCGCCTCGACTAGATCCACTAGCTCGCCTCGAAAGTTTTAGCAAATAAGGCAAGCTCCAATGATAAGGGTGAGCTCGAGCTCGAACTTGAGGAGAGCATGGACAAGTCAAGCCAAGCTTGGCCTACCTTGACTCGACTCAGCTCGATGTACAACCCTAACTAACAGTGGGATGTGTGTACTAACTTGAAAAAAAATAAAATAAATAAACTTCTGATTTTAATATACATAGTTAAAAAGAATGTAAATAAGTAGAACTCGGTCCTAACCTTACCTGACCCAGTTTAGCAAATAGGGTGAGGTAGGATTAGGGTTGACCCTTTTACAAGTAGGGTAGGGTTGGGGTTGAGTCAACCCAACTTAGACCAAAACATGAGCCTTTAAAATATGTTTAGGGTTTGGTCCAAGATTGGGCCCAACCCAACCCGTGTAGATCCAAAACTCGAGTGGGCTACACCAAATGAAATAGTGGGAATGGAAATGTACATCATTGAAAACTTCTGTTGTACTATTTCATTTGATATGACTCACACGAGTTTCGGATCTCTTACATCCGGCTGTTAGTACACACCCACTCACATTTCAATGTTAGATGAATCGATACCAAGACCTCATTGTTGAAACGAACTTCGCTCAGTCTCCCACTGTCCCAAAGGTGTAGGTGTAATCCACTACTGTGCTACCAAGAGATTTACCAAACCTTGATGCGTGTAAAAGGCTTGTCATGTAAACCACGCACATCTGCCGTAGAACAATTTTTTGAGACCCAATTCATTCATTAGAGTACTATCATCATTTACGAACGCGGATTGCATCCTACCCCGACCCTTCTCCGGTTGGGAACCGGCAGGAACTTTGAGTTACCATTATTATCTATGGGTTTTATCTACACCGTCCATCCATTTTTTCGTATCATTTTAGGATACAAGCCCAAACTGAGGCAGATCCAAGACACAGATAGACCACACAATCAAGATTAAATTCTTACCATTGAAAACTTCCTAGGGGTAATAGAAGTTTTAGACCGAGTTGATATTTGTGTTTTCCCTCATCCAAGTCTATGTAACTTCATGAATAGGTTGGATGACAAATAAACATCACGGTGGGCCCTAGGAAAGTTTCTACGGTGAGAATCATTATCACCCTGTGGTGTGGTCCACTTGAGCCTTGGATCTGCCTAACTTTTGGTACTATTCCATAAAATGCCACGAAAAAAGTGGATGAATGGTGTGGATAAAACCTATACATCACGGTGGTAACTCAAAGCTCCTACATGTTGCCAGCTAGAGACGGGCAAGGGCAGGACGCAAACCGCGTACATTCATTTTTCTCGTATCATTTCACGATATAAGCCTACAACTGAGGCAGATCCTAAGTAGACCACACAATTGGTATTAAATTTTACCATTGAAAACTTCTAGGGCAAAGAAGTTTTGGACCCTGTTGATATTTGTATTCTCTTCAACCAAGCTTATATTACTTCATGAATAAGTGGGATGACAAATAGACTTTACGGTGGGCTCTAGGAAAGTTTCAACAGTGATACTTATTATCATCGCTGTTTCTTGTGGTATGGTTCACGGAAAAAATAAATGTAGGATGTGGATAAAACCCATACATCACTGCGGTCATGCCCGTTACTAGCTAGAGACGGGCAGGACACGACGCAATCAGCGAAGAATAAGGTTTTTCTTGTCAAGTGGCCCATATTTTATAAAACAAATATACAGCTGAAAAACTTGGATAAAATATTTTTAGCCGTCCGAATGGTTGTAAAGTCATAGCCTATCTACTAACGTACCAGATTTGTTTTCATGAAATAACATCCACAGGGTAAAGCCCACTTGATGGACGGGTTGGATACATTGCTACCGTGTACAGTGCCGGTACACACGCAAGGGCGTGTGCACGAACTACATTGCACCCACGTGTGATTTTTTACAATCCTGTCCCAGTGGCTAGTGTGTTTTTTTAAAACAGATGGACGGAGTGGATTTGTCACGGGCATCTTTGTGGTCCCACACTAGGGCTGTAAATGGTCAGGTTTAGCCGAAACCAAACCCACCCATTTACTAAACGGGTATGGGTCCAAATTTTAGACCTAAACCCTTTTACTAAATATGGGGGGGGGGGGGGGGGGGGGGGGGGGGGGGGGGGTCAACTCATCAAATCCATTTATAAATGGGTCCGTGTCGGGAAGAGGGAGATCCACCTAGACCCATTTATAAATGGGTCGGGTCTAATGGGTCCGATTCTAGCTTAAGTATGAAAGCATTTTACAAGGCTTAAAACTGGGGTTGGACGGGTCTAGGCTGGACGGGTCCCTTAAAACATAAGCCCAATCCACCCACTTACTAAATGGGTTCGGGTCGGGTCGGCTCGAGCCTAATATAAAGGAAACCAGACCTAGACCCGTTTAACAACGGGGTCTGTTCTTGGACCCAAACCCGTACCATTTAACAAATGAGTTGGGTCTAGGTTGGGTCTAAATGGGTTGGGTCCGAGTACCCCATCGGGTCCGCTGACCCATTTACAGCCCCGCCCCACACAACCCATGTATCAAATCCAGATCCTCTGCTCCAACCAAACCTATGCTGCTCCCTCTCTAATTGGTAGATTACAGCTGTACTCTGAGCTGGACCAATCAAAGAAGTGAAAAGTAGGATTTTGCTCGATGGGAGCAGAGGATCTGGATTCCTACTAAATCTGTTCTAAGCTCAGCCAAACTTCAGCTGAATCCTTACCGTGTGGGGTCCAACTTAATGATTCTGTTCTATATCCATGCCGTCCATCCATTTTTAAAGCTCATTTTAGAGTGTTATTAAAAAATTAAGCAGATCCAAATCTCAGGTGGACCACACCACTAGAAAAAAAGTGATGAATGTCTATTAAAAACTTTTTGTAGGCCACCAAAGTTTTGGATCATTCTGATCTTTGTATTTCTCTTCATCCAGGTCCTTTAAACCTTATCAACGGGTTGGATGGAAAATAAACATTATGGATATACTTATGGTGGGCCCTGGAAGGTTTTTAAGTGGGCATTCAATCACCACTGTTTCCTAAGTTATGGTCCATCTAGGATTTGGATCTTCTTAAATTTTTGGACCACGTTCTAAAATGGACTGGAAAAATAAGTGGATACATGAAAAATCATCAAGGTGGGCCTCACGGTAAGGGTAACACCTAATCCATGCCCACTTTAGCTTCATTGCAGGTTTTGATAAGATATGGTGCCGTGGATTTCCACTCCCAATTTGGAACCGTTCATTTTCTCATTAGTACAATATAGAAGGTATAATTCTATAATCATGCTTAATTGACGATCCTGACCTTTGATGTTGAATTTCAATATAAACCATTGAAAAAATTACTCTTCAATGTTACAGATTCATCTTCATAGAGAATCAATCAACCATTCAATAATGTTTTTACGAAGGTTCGTAGATCATAGAATTTAGAATATGGACCGTTGATATCATCATCTAAGATGTAATCAGGGTGGAAATCTGCCCGTTTATGGTACTGCGAGAATGGGAGCGGATTAGGTGAGACCCCGGACCCACCGAGGTGGCTGGGACCCCTGAATGTGGGGCCCACTGTGATGTATGAGTCTACATCCACCCCGTCCATCCGTATTAAAATCTCACTTTAGGGCATGATTCAGAAATGAAGCAGTTCCAAATCGCAGGTGGACCATAGCATAGAAACAGTGGTGATTGACCATTAAAAACAAAATCTGTGAATAAAGACAATATATGTATGCTCCCTTCATCTAGGTGTTTGTGACCTTATCAACAGGTTGGATGGCGAATAAACATTTTGGTGGAATTTATAAAGCTTTTAATGGTGGGAATTCAATCACGACTGTTTCCTGTAGTGTGGTCCCCCTAAGATTTGAATCAGCTTCATTTTTGAGCTCATGCCCTAAAATGATCTTTCAAAATGGTTGGACGGTTGTGGATTTAAGGCAGATATATCACTATGAGACCCACAGTCAGGGTCCCACCCACCTCGGTGGATCTGGGTCTCACCCAATGCATCTTATAGCGAATTAGGTGAGACCCCGAGCCCACCTTGATGTATTTATCATGTATACATGCCGTCCATCCGTTTTTTCGTATCATTTTTAGAGATATCTCCAAAATGAAGCAGGGTCAATTTATGGTGAGGTCACCTATTTTTGCCAATCACTGGAAGTTGAAAATTTCTAGGTCAAAAATGCTCCTTCGATCCTGAGAATGGTGGATTTTCCTGAGCATTGTGTATTCTTCCATGCAAAGCAGGTATTGGGCATTGGACTTGTAAAATAGCGACACCTTGGGCTATTTAGTAAAATTCCCCTCCATAGTAAACCCAATAGGAGGCGGATTGTGTACTTCCCTGCTCGTACTCGGCAGGTATTATGAGTGGCCACCGTGATGTATGGGTTTTATCCACACCGTCTATCCATTTTTCGATAATCCCAAATCTAGGTAGATAAAAGACTTTAAGTGGACAACACCACAATAAGCAAAGGTGATAATAAGGCCTATAATTGAAAACCTGTGATATTTATTTGCCATTCAACTTATTCATAATGTCAAATAAACCTAGATGAGGGAAAAATCAAATACCAAGCTCGTCATACTTCTTCGTCGTGCAAGAAGTTTTTAAGAGTGATCATTTAATCCCTATTGTGTGGTCTACTTAAATCTTGGATCTGCTTCATTTTATGATTATATCCTAAAATAATATGGAAAAATGTTTGTATGGTGTGGATGAAACCCATACATCACGGTGGCCATTCATAGCCCCTGCCAGTGCCTAGTTGGGGACAGATGGGGGGGTAGCCACCAAATCCGCGTCCAATTCGGAGGATGGTAAACCCATCTGGCTACAGTACACGTGGTAGATTGACATTTGGGACCATACATCTACAGGGACCTACAATCGATGGAAAATACTCAAGAGACACACATGCCGATTGATTAAAACATCTGATGAAAGGCCTGAAGATCTACCGTAGAGAAGAAAAACTTTTAACGGTCAATATTAAGCCATTGAAAGTGATTTCTATGAATGTCTGATTAGTGCGATTTTTCACAAGTGGGGCATCTATGTTGAGGAACGATAGATGTACAGTCCCGATTATCAGTTACAATTCCATGTGTATGGTAGAGAAATGGATCTATCTAATCCAAGTACTTTCGATTCTACCGTATCAAGCTGTTAGGATGACATTGCCGCCATTTTTCAAGGTAACGGACTTTTGAAACCTTTCCTCGAGTAGCGCGGATTAGGTGAGACAGAGGTAACAGCTTGGTGGGTTGAGGTCCTGACCGTGGGTCCATATCTATGTATCTGTTGTGTATCCACGCCGTCCATCCGTTTCCCCGGATCATTTTATGACATGGTTCCAAAAATGAGGCAGATCCAAATCTCAGGTGGACCACACCATAGGAACACAATTGTGATTGAATGCTTACGATCAAAAACTTCCTAAGGGACCACTGTAATGTTTATTTTCCATCCAACCTGTTCATAAGGTAACATAGACATGGATGAAGGTAAAACACAATTAGCTCTTGATCCAAAATTTCTGTGGCCCCCAAGAAATTTTCAATGGTGGAAATTCAAATCCTAATGTGTGGTACATCTGAGGTTTGAATCTACCTCATTTTTTGGACCATATTCTAAAATGATCTAACAAAATGGATGAACCGGGTTGATATACAACACATACATTGAGGTGGGCCCCACTGTCAGAGCCTCACCCACTCAGCTGTTACCCCTGCCTCATCTATTCCGCGTCCTATCTCAGAAGGCAGAGCAACTAAAACCAAGCTCCTCCTCCTCCTCCTCCTCCTCCTCCTCCTCCTCCTCCCCCTCCCCCCGCCCCCTTCCCCTCTCTCTCTCTCTCTCTCACACACACACACACACACACACACACAGAATCCATGGATTGGTTTCGAAATCTGCTCTGATGTGGCCACCAAACCCCCGGAGCCGACTATCACAGAATGGCGACGTGGGTGCCATGGGACACCTGCAGCCATCTCTACCTACACCAGTGGCTCCGTCTGCAATGATAGACTGTTCCAGCAGCTCTGGCACATCTCACCAACCATCTGCACCATTGGCGACTGGCAGTCCGAGTGGCACCGCCTCATTGCAATCGATATCCACAGAACCATCAAGAAAACAGTATGGATTGGTGCAACCTGTACCAGTGGCTCCACAACAGACCCTGCCGATGATGACCGACGGTTTCCAGCTGCGCTGGCACATCTCACCAACCATCTGTGCCGTTGGCAACTGGCGGTCTGAGCAGCACCGCCTCAGCACAATCGATATCCATGGAACCAGTCAGAAAAAAGTATGGATTGGTGCAACCTGCACCAGTGGCTCCACAACAGACCTTGCCGACGGTGACCGATAGTTCCAGCAGTGCAGGCACATCTCACCAACCACCTGCACCGTTGGTGACTGGCGGTCTGAGCGGCACCGTCTCATTACAATCGACATCCACGAAACTGGCCAGAAAGCAATATGGATTGGTGATGGAGAATGGTGTCACAAGAATCATTCCCTCGCCCACCTCCATTTTTCTTGCTAAAGTGCAGTCGAAAGAACCCAATTTGAACATCCCCAGCTCATCATCTGCGACTCTTGAACGGGCCATGAGGATTCTTAAGAACACGAGCACCAAGATTCCCCAGAGCTCTCAGAAACGGGCTGCCCACCAGCGTCTACGGAAGATCATGCTGCCGCTGGAAGAAGAAGACGCAGGCATTGGAGATGGTGATTTTCTCCATCTCAGAAGTGGGGTTAATCCGATAAGGCCCGCCTCTCAGCAGACCACTACACTGCGCCATTCTGATAATGGAGATGGGGGAATAGAATGTGATAATGCATCCCTTCACAGAGGTGGAGATGTTCTGACAGAGCCCAACTCTCCGCACTGCTCGCAGACTGTGATGCCACACCCTTGTGACAATCTTAGGGATGACAATGGAGATGACGCATTCCTTCTCAGTGCTGGAGATATTCCGATGGGACCCACCACTTCGCACCTCTCACATACCACGATGCCACACCCTTCTAGCAATGAAGGTAGGGGCCGCAATGGAGATGACACAATCCTTCTTAGTGCTGGAGATATTCCGACAGGGCCCACTACTCCGCGGACTCTCGCAGACACAATGCCACACCTTCCAGCAATGGAGATGGGGGCAGCAATGGAGATGATGCATTACTTTCTCAGCATTGGAAATGTTCCGACAGAGCCCACCACTATGCACCTCTGGCAGACCACCATGCCACACCCTTCCAGCAATGAAGGTCGGAGCAGCAATGGAGATGACAGCAAACACATTCCATTGTGGCAGTACACATTTTTCCTCAGAACTCATCTGGGATGCTGAATAGAAGTTGGTTGCCTCCGGTAATTCCAAAACACTGCTGCAATTTCATTGAATTTTATGATAATATTGGGATTTGATGTTTATTTAGCTTGTTCTTCCAGCTCCGGTTAGGAATTATTAGCAAAGATTGTGATATATTGGACTTCTCAAATTTGAATCTGGTTCTTGAATTGAATTCTCGAGATAATTGGGTTTTTCTGATACTCTGTCTCTTGAGTTTCGTGTTGATGATTGGATGGGATCTTTATTGAATTCCATTCTACAAAGCTGAGTTAATGTTCAGGAACCTTTTCTTTCTTCTGTTGAATTCAGGTTTGCTAATTTGTGAGTTCGGCAGACACCTGGGAATCTTTTCTTTCTTCTGTTGAATTGAAGGTTTGCTGATTTGCTGTTTCTTGAGCCTATTTTGAATTGGACTGAGAGGAGGAATCTTCCAAAAATACTGCGATATTTGGAGTTTTGTGTGTTAATTTAAACTGATTTTCTTGAATTGAATTCATCGAAGGATTGGATTTTTTTTTTCTTTTCCTATTCTTGTTTTTCTTTTCATTTTTTTAGAATTGGGGAGATCTTTTGCATCTAATAGCACTTAGATCTGTCTATGAATTGACTCAGTAATGAATGGGCATTTCCATTCGGATTAACACTCTGTTCTGGTCTTTAAATAGTTATTTGAAAATTAGATATAGCCAACAGTTCATTTACAATGTTAAGAGATCCACTAATCAGATGGCTATGATTTTGGTGGATATTTTCAGTTCACTCCCATGTGCTGTACGGTCCACTAACTAGACGGTCCGGATCACTACAAGATAGCCCCAACTGTTTGGAATTGTTTGCCAAATGAAAGTACTGATAATTATGATAGTTATGGCTGACCATTGCTATTCACGCACAAGAGCAAATAGGTGCATGTGTGAAAGATTCAAGCCACTTATCAGGAGGGCCCAACTATGTCTGTCGCGAACGAATGGATAATTGAAATAAACAACTCCTTTATCAATCCATCACTGCCCTCAAATCCAGAACTTAGAATTCTGTTGGGCAGACTGTTGGATATGGTATGATCCATGGTGGGGCCATCATGATGAGTGGCATGGATCTCACACAATTGTGCCCTCTTCGCACATTCATTCTATTCGCTCTTGTGTAAAGATTAGCAAACCTCAGTTCTGTTTAGTAGAATATATTTATTGGACCTTTTTCCTTTTTCCACATAATCAACTCAGTAGTTTGCTAATGGATTTTGTTGTATTGTTTTTTAGTTAGATGAAGTTCCATCAATTCGTGCTGCTGCTGCAACGCCTTTACCATCCAATACAGAACCACCAAGGGTGAAGACTTCTACACCATCCAATACAGAAACACCGAGGGCCGTAATTTCTACGACATCCAACACAGAACATCTGGGAGCTACAACTTCTAAACCATCTAATACAGAACCATGGGGGCCCCTGATTTCTACATCACCCAATACAGAACCGCTGGGGGTGACGACTTCTGCACCACTGAAGGAAACTTGCAATGAAAACCAAACAGATAAAAAGTAAAGAAATCTATGTTGTGTTGTTTAATGGATTTTCTTCTCCTTTAATGCAATGAAATCTTTCGAGCATTTCCTCACTCTCAAGGCACCAAAACAGTCACATTGAATTGCAACACTCACAAATAGTATGTACCTATCTATTCGTGCATCTTTTTAGATGTGTGACCGAATATTACGTATACATGTATATATGTAGGCATCCATATGTTGGGATGTACTGATTTTATCTGTAATCAGAACACCATATATTCTAATTCCATAACTGTTGAAAAATGTTACAGTTCCCATTCATGTGTCATGATGCTCTTCAGTGGATTTGCATCCACTCTCTCTCTCTCTCTCTCTCTCTCTCTCTCTCTCTCTCTCTCCCTCTCTCTCATGTGAGTGTGTTCATATGCATGTGTTTTTCATTCGTATAATTTTTATTCTAAAGGGAATTTGCAGGTCTCAAGGATATGTGGGCCATATGGAAGAAAGCCGTAAAGCTTTTCGAGAGACGGTATTTAACAACGTCCATCGATGTTTTTTTTTTTCCTTGACCTCTGAAAGTAATAGAAGGTAGACAACCATCTTATTTAAGTTGGGCTTAGAGACTCCAATACTCATTTTCCAGTAAATACTTTAATCAAGGGGACATGTGCATGGTTCACATGGGTTAAGTGTGCTAATCCAGACAGTCTAAACTGTGGGCCCATTATCATGGATCTTGCTTCAAAGTTACGGTGATTGGAGGATCTAAACCTCAACTGTCTTATTGCGCTGGTGACGATCAATCGGATAGTTAGAATCGTCCAAACAGCATGGTTCTTTATGCTATGCTCCATCAACAAAGGGGGCGTATGATTTGAACTGCCTGGCCCATGTAGTTGTTTAATCTTTACTTGTGATTTAACTGCAGCTTGATTGTCTACAAGAAGAGTACGAGATTATTTCTGAGTTGGTGCGTTTTTCTTTATATCTCGATGAGTCAGTGAATCTTTTTCTAGCAAATACATGTGTAATGCCACGTTTAAATGTTTCCTGCAGCTTTTTTACACAGAAGAGCAATGGGCAATAGCAGACGCTGTAGCTAAGAAATATAAAAATCAGGTTAGTTTTTATGTTGTGATCTGTGATCTAAGTGGAGCTGAACTGCCACCCAGATGAGTTATTTTGTAGAGACCTAGCTTAGTAGTTGTAAGATTGTTGTCCTTGAGGACTATGGCCCACCATTGATTGTGGAAACAGGGGACATGAATCCATCACCTTCCAGGT
>PVNU02003515.1:0-28562 GCA_003013855.2 Liriodendron chinense | reverse complement strand
AATGCAATTCTCCTTTCCTAGTATATGTGACAATTTTGTTGAAGAATCCGCTGAAACTTTTCCACAAGATTTTCAATGGGCTAGACTAGTTGATGTCACCAATGTACTTTCCAAAGCAGGATGGTGGATAGTTTCTACTGAAAACTTTGTTACACCACTTGATGATCCTGCTCAACTTTGTCCTTTTGGATGTTATAATGATAATCGATCTCCTAGTCTGATGGGGATCCTCTTTTTCCAAGGGACGGGTTAGTTATCTTTACTGCTTTTCGAAGATTAGGTTTAGTTTATCTAGTTTTACTGTTTTAGTAGGTTTTAATTGTTGAGTTGGAGACTTCCACGATCGCTCTCTCAGGTACTATTGATTCTCACTCTCTCATTGTCACCATTGCTCTCATGTCCATACTAATTGCATATCTTTTACATTGAGGACAATGCAAGATTTGGTTGGGGGGTGAGATGAGATTCCTCATCTAGCATATTGCAACATTTCGAGCTTCATATGCACAAATTTTTTTTCAAATTTTCTAACATCTCAAAAATCTTTTAGAAAATTGTGTTTCTATACATTTGAGATGCTATGAGTATAAGAAGAGGAGATACGAAGTGTGTGATGTTGTAAGTCTTGAATTTCTCCCAACATAATGGTTTTATATGTTAATTCCCCTATTGTTGTGATTGATAGAAAATTTGAACACCTTTGCACCAAGTTCACATTACACGATTTTCATGAGTGACAGGGCTATGTGATTTGTGGATTAGCTAGACTTTGATTTAAAGGTGTTGAGCAGCCAAGCCGGGGTATTTTATTCCTCTTGTCCATGGAAAATAACAGAAGATATGGATTTCTAAAAAAATCCTATCTAATTTAAAAGAAAAAGGAAAGAAAGGATGAAATCGGGAAGGAAAGAAAAATGGTGGAAAATTCCGAAAAGGGCTACCTATTACCAACCGGGGATGGTCGAACCGTAACCAAAGCCAGAAATGGGACGTAGTGTGAAAGCCGTCGGAAGGACGGTAAGACAAATTCCTGTCATAGGCTTGTTGTTACTCGGTGCACCTTGAAATCTATAGTTTAGTTGATCTATGAAGAAGATAATCCCCGGAACTCATGAGATGAACTTTCACTATGCACACTAGGTTGAAGTTGTTCGAGTCCTTCTATTTATCAATCAATCAGCGGGAGTTTCATGTAGGCACTTCTTATGTTTTGAGAATCCAAGGTTTCAGCTTCTAGCACCTAATTTTTCCAAATTTTATACTTATGCATCTTGGAATGGATAGAATCATGGGTTCTGAAGGAGAGTTGGGTTTGGAGGTTTGAAATTGTTTTATGCATGTTTTGCTTGGGACTAGCAAAAAGCTGGTTGGGGGGTGTGTTGAACCTCCAATTTATACATTGCATTGCCCATTACACGACAAGGTTTGCATGGTTTTCATGGTTTAAAGGCCCACCTAACACATGTTTTGTGGTTATAGGGATGAGAGCGGACATCATTCAATTACGAGCCAAAAGAATGCATTTGGAGCTTTTGTATGAAGGACGAAAGAGGACCGAAGAAAGAAGAAAGCAAGGAGAAGTGAAAGAAGAAGAAAAAGGAGAAATGGAAGAAAGAAGACCAAAGTGAAGACAGGCTGACCGGTCACGACCGGTCGGCCATGCACTGGAAGATGGACAGAGGAGCCCGACCGGTCATGACCGTCAGCGTATACGCTGGAACACACTTCAAATTGGTCCGACCGGTCATGACCGGTCGGCCACACTTGCTGGATGAATGGACAGTCCACTCCGACCGATCATGACCGGTCGGCTGTACCCCCTGGATTGCTTAAAAGGTCTGTCCGACCGGTCACGACCGGTCGGCCCTGCGTAGGAAGAGTCCTTTCTAAATCTGGACTCCGAAAAAGCTGCGCACTGCGTAATCTTTCGCAGAATCCGACGCAAGGGAGGTTTATTGCTATAAAAGGACACCTAGGGCTCTTCCTAGGTTATCAGAGAAGCTAAGGAACGAGGTTCTAAGGAGGGAAAGCGATCGTGGAGTGTCTGCAACTCTCCTATTCGGGTTTTTCTGTTTTTATGCTTTTATTTAGAGATTTTAGTTGCAGCATGACAATCTCCTAGGGTTTTTCTGTTTTTATGCTTTTATTTAGAGATTTAGTTGCAGCATGACAATCTCCTAGAACCTCTCAGCTAAGGCTGAGAGGTGAAGCTTGTGGCTAATTCTATGTTGGATTCAGTTTAATTCAAGTATTTTTCAATTCAAGTTTGGATTTTTCTTATGTTTCAGTTCCAAAAGTGGTAGTTTGAGATGTTTTATGAGAGTTCATGTACTCAGGACATGAATTCCTTGCAATTCTCTGAGATTATCACAGGTTGCTTGTTTAGATTTGAATTATAGTAATCCTTGAGCAGGCCATAGTCCATAGGCATGGCTGTTACTCCGCAGGATATGGATTTGAATTCTACATTGATTGAATAGACTAGAACTTGGAAGTTCAACTTGATTTGGATTGAATGTGTGTGAATGTTTTATTTTCCAACTAGATGAGAGATAGGACTTCAAATCTAGTTGTGTTCTCTACTTGGATTGACTGAATTGACATAGGATTGCTACAAGTGGATCCTCGAAAGCCTTAGTACTCTATATCTCTGATTTTTCATTAAGTTGTTGTTTTTAATTAAATACCCAATTGAATCTGAATTCCTTCCATAAACTGAGTTGCTGGAGTAGTTTGGAAGCTTGTTTCTATTTCCCTGTGGATCGACCTCGGTCTTACCGAGTTTTATTACTACATCGCAGCCTTACACTTGAGGCGAGCGAACATAGACTTCCATGATCGCTCTCTCAGGTACTATTGTTCTCACTCCCTTTTATTTTACCATTACTCTCATGTTTATGCTCATTACATATCTTTTTACATTGGGACAATGCAAGATTTGGTTGGGGGGTGAGATGAGATTCCTCATCTAGCATGTTGCAACATTTCGAGCCTCATATGCACAATTTTTTTTTGAATTTTCTAAAATTTCAAAACTCCTTTATAAAACCTTATTTCCTTGCATTCGAGATGATACGAGTATAAGAAGAGGAGATATGAAGTGTGTGATGCTGCAAGTCTTGAACTTCTCATAATATAATGGTTTTATATGTGAATTCCCCTATTTATATGGTTGATAGAAAATTTGAACACTTTTACACCTAGTCCACATTACACGATTTTCATGGTTTGAAAGGATTATATGATTTGTGGGTTAGCTAGACTTAAGTTTTTGAGGTGTTGAGGAACAAAGCTGGGGTACTTTGTCCATCCTTGTCCATGGGAAAATAACGATATGGATTTCTAAAAATCCTATCTAATTTACAAGAAAAAAAAAAGGAAGGATGAAATTGGGAATGATGAAAAATATGGTGGAAAATTCCGAAAAGGGCTACCTATTACCAACCGGGGGATGGTCTACCCGTAACCAAAGCCGGAAATGGGACGTAGTGTGAAAGTCGTCGGAAGGACGGTAAGGCAAATTCCCGTCATTGGCTTATGGTTGCTCTGTACACCTTGAGATTCGTAGTTTAGTTGATCTATGGAGAAGATAATCCCAGAAACTCATGAGATGAGCTTTCACTATGCACATTAGGTTGAATTTGTTCGAGTTCTTTTATTTATCAATCGATCAGCGGGAATTTCATATAGACACTTTTTATGATTTGAGAGTCTAAGGTTTCAACGTCTATCACCAAATTTTTCTGAATTTATGCTTGCATGTCTTGGAGTAGATAGAAACATAGTTTCTGAAGGAGAGTTGGTTTTAGAGGTTTGAATTTATTCACGCATGTTTGCTCGGGACTAGCAAAAAGCTGGTTGGGTGTGTGTTTGTTCACTTCCCCAAGTGTAGGGTTGCGATGTAGTAATAAACTCGGTAAGACCGAGGTCGATCCATAGGGACTTATGTAGGAATTCACAAACACATCCAATAGTTCTGTTAAGAAGCTAACAATCAGATTTTGTATGAGATTGATGTAAGTAACAACTTTAAACTAAATTGAAGGTAAACAATTATAAAAAGGCACTAGGGGTTCAAGGATCCACTTGTAGCAATCCTTGATGCTCAATTCGCTGTGGTTTCTCACTTTCTCACTAGAATTCGATATTAAGATCTATCTAGCTGGATGGTAGAACTGTTAAACCAAACAATCTGTCATAAGTAAGGCCAATGTATATGATTCACACATTGCAAGCTAGGATAAGCATGCTCAATTGCATAGGTCAGTCCCAATTCCAATAAACTAAGTCATAATCATGATCATCATTAAGTCCTGTCACCAGACAAAGCTAGATCATGATTTGAACTTGAATCACATCACATGCACAGTCCCATGCATAAATTCAGAAAACCAGAAAAGTAGAACTTGGTAGGAAGTTCCCACATGAAGATCATAGTACTAGAGCGTACTCCAATTCCTCGGATCATACAGGTCTAGACTAACATTCAACCATTAAGACTTAAGTAATTCTCCCAAACATCCATGAGTCATCATAAGACTGAGGAAAGCTTACTTAGAACTTGTATAAACTTCAAACCATTGTTCATAAACATGAAATTCAATCTTAAAACCAACTTAGAACGAATTGAAACATCTTAGATCTACTACAAGCTTCACCTCTTAGCCCCAGCTAAGAGGTTTAGCCATTCATGATCCAAGGAAACATGAAACAACTAAGAAAAACATAAAACAGTACAAACAAACTAGAGAGTTGTGGAACTCCAAATCCACTTCCGCCACCTCCAACCTTGCTTAAACTCCTTTAAGATACCCTAGGAACGATCCCTAGGTGTCCTTTTATAGTGGGGAGGCTGCGCAGCATCAGAATATTCCAGAAATTATGTAAGCTTTCGCAGTGTGCAGCGAATTTCGGGACTTGTAGAACACGTTTATTAGGCAGACGACCGGTCGCACGACCGATCTCAAAAGCGTCAAATCATCCAGAGAGTTTTAGGATTTTTCAGCCCATAAAATATATTCAAAGACCGGTCGCACGACCGGTCTGAGTGTTGAGCTCTTAATTGTGCATATTCTAACCCCAATTCATCACTCATTATGCATGGTTTACACGTTTAAAGGTCTACTCTAATGTATGATTTGTGATTGTAGGGACATGATGAAGATTTCACTGATTCAAGGCTAAAAAGAGCACTTTATATACATTAAAGATCATAGAATCAAGTGCAAAATGATGAAGAAAGAAGTAAAGGAGATAAAGGAAAGAAGGAAGAAAACTGCACTCACGACTGGACGTCCAAAGCCTAGGACCGATCGTTCGACCGGTCTGGCCATTCAACAGAACGAGATCTCTGTGCAAACATCACTGGGCAGAGGAATTGTAAAGTCCGACCGGTCGTGACCGGTCGGCCAACCCAGTCCGATCGGTTAAGACCGGTCGGCCAGCAGGTCGCCTCTCCACTGCACACGCTGGACTGTTTCTTAGTAGGGCACGACCGGTCGTGACCGGTCGGCTAGGCCAGTCCGACCGGTCATGCGACCGGTCGGCCATGCAAAACGGGGCAATTTCTATTTTGGGGCGCCGAATTTCTCTGCGCAAGTGCGTATCCTAACGCGAAATCTGGAAAGTTCTTGCGCAATGGACACCTCCAAGCTATAGAAGGACTTCTTCTCTTCATTCCAGAGCATGCTAGGACGTGGGGATTGCTTGGGAGACGGATTCTACTTCAAGTTTTCTTAGTTTTTCTCCTGTTTTAGAAGTTTTTTATGTTTTTGAGGCTTCTAGTTCAAGGATGTTAGAGATGAACTAAAACCTCTTAGCTAGGGCTAAGAGGTGAAGCTTTTGATTTGTTTTTAATGGATTGATGCAACTTAGGTTTCCTTTTATGTTTTAATTGAAGAATTTTAGTTCATTATGAGTTTGAATTAAGTACTAGTTTGGTTTTACTTTGATCTCTTGATGACTCCGGGCTCATGTGATTCTTAGTGATTCTAAGCTTGATAGCTTACCTTCTGAGCATTGTTTATGCTTGTGTAGTTCATTGATCTATCATCGACTCCGGGCATGGTAGACCCTTTGATTGCCTTGTATACAATGGCCCGATCTTCATGTGGGAACTTGTTCAACTAAAGTTCTTATCTTTTTATTATAATCTGAAATAGCTGTTTGCTGATTGATTTTGATTTAATTAGAGTTCTAATAATTAGTTGTAATCAAGTCTAGTGACAGGATTTGATGAAAGCTATGGTTGTGAATCTCTACTAGATTGGAAAGAGGCTTGGCCTACACAATTGAGTGTGCCTAAGGCTTAAGTATTATTGTGGGAATCAAATCAATAAATAAGCACTTGTTTTGGATAATTGCTGATTGAACCGCTCTATATTCCAATCGGACAGAGATATGAATTCGATTCCGATTGAGTTATGTGAGATCTAGTTGTGTTGATGCATTGAAACTTATCAAAAGTGGATCCTTGGCGCTCTAGTGCCTTTTTAGATTGATATTACCTTATACATTCACTGTTTAACCCAAATCGTTATTTTTCAGCTTTAGTTATTAATAAATCTTAATTATAGTTGTTTTAGTTAATTCTGAGAATACCCATTCATAAATCTTTGTGGGAACGATACTCGGTCTTTCCGAATTTATTACTACTTCGCAACCCTACACTTGGGGAGTGAACAAGTTTTTGGCGTCGCTACCAGGGACTTCTATGCGGTATTTTTAGAATTTTCTGAATTAACTTTTAGTTGAGATTGTGTTAAGATAGGTTTAGGATTTGTTTTGCTTTCTAGGGTAGGTTTTCTTTTAAATACTAACTTACTTTGTTTTGATTTTTGCAGGATTCTAACATAGGTCTAATTCAGGGATTTTTAAAAAGTTGAAGAAGAAGTAGGCATCTTAAGTCACAAATCAGGTTTTATCATTCTAAATTTACTCTTCTTCTTCTCATACTCATTCCTACCATATTCATCTCTTGTTGAGTGGGTGGAGACTCCTTTGGATCTCTGATAGGTTGGCCTTGTGCCGCCTGGATTCCTATTGGTCGGCTTTGCCGTCTTAGATCACCTTGTGCTCAAAGATTTCTCTTCTCAACCTTATTCCTCTTTCTTCTTTTTCTGCACTTTCTCAAAAGACTCAAAGAGTGGGTGGGGAGTTCTCTGAACCCCTATTGACCAGGAGAAATCGGTCTCTATCCTTGCTTCTGGCTCAGCCATTGCAAGACACCTTGTGCTTCGGTCTTAGAGAGAAGTAAAGGAAGGAAGGAAGAATTCCTTTTTGTTTCATTCTTTTTGGATTTGCATGCCACATTGGGCTCGGAATTCTAATAACCGACTTGTTAGTGATGGAGTAATTGTTGAAGGGATTGATAGAGAGCCTCGTGTTAGAAAACGTCAAAATTTTTCTGAAATTACTAGAGAGATGGCTGAAAATCAACCAAATCAAGGGGCTAATCAACATCAAAATCAAGCCCTAAACCTTACTGAATTGGATGAGAATGAAGTGGGGGATGTACTTCAACCTAGAACTTTACGTGACTATTTACAACCAGCTAGGACGAGTACTCCTCTTGCATAATTTTTCCTCACAATGTGGGAAATATTGATTTTAAACCGGGGTTGATCCAACTTCTTCCTAGATTCCATGGACTTGACTCTGAAAGCGCTTATTTACATATTAAGAAATTTGAAGAGGTTATTGCCACAATAAACTATGACAATGTAACCAAGGATACTATAAAACTTAAATTATTCCCTTTTTCCTTGAAAGAGAAGGCCAAATCATGGCTACATTCCTTAAGGCCAAGGTCTATTGGGACATGGGCTGAGATAACTAGGGAATTTCTAAAAAAATTCTTCCCTACTCATCGAACCAATGCACTAAGAAGGGCCATAACGAACTTCGCCCAAAAAGAAGAAGAAACATTTTTCCAATGTTGGGAAATGTATAATGAGTTATTAAATGCATGCCCACATCATAGCTATGAACAGTGGAGGTTGATTAGTTTCTTTTATGATGAATTAAACTCAACCTTGCGCCAGTTTGTGGAGATGATGTGCAATGGGGAGTTCATGAACAAGGAAACGGAGGAAGCTTGGGATTATTTTGACATGTTAGCTGAAATCACACAAGCATTGGATACATCTAAGCCAACAAGTTCAAAACAACCCCAAGCCAAGGAAAATGGAGAAATTTATGTTTTAAATGAGAAGGATGATCTAGGTTCTAGAGTGGCTAATCTCACACGAAAGGTCGAGGAGATGGAACTAAAGAAAGTGGACACAACCCAACAAAGGGGGGCTGTTGAAACTATTTGTGGTATTTGTGCTTCCAATGTGCATCAAACGTCGGATTGTCCAACAATCTATGTGTTTCGAGAACTTTTATTTGAACAATCGGATGCTTTGAATAGTTATCAACGACCTTTTAGTACTCCAAATTCAAACATGAACAATTCTAGTTGGAGAAACAGCCCTAACTTGAATTGGGCGAATGGAAACACGGCTAACCAAAGTAATCTTCAAAGGAGGCCCCCAATGCAAATTCCTATGGCCCCACCTCAAATGCCTATAGAGGATACTTTGAAAGCATTCATGGAAGGTCAAGCTCAAATAAATCAATCCAACCATACGATAATGCTTGAGCTTAAAAATTCGGTAGAGGAAATCAAGGCTCGCTTAAACGCAAGGGAAGGGATTCTTCCAGCCCAACCCATACCAAATCTGAAACCACAATGCTAAATAAGCGTGCCTAGTTCTTCTAACCAACACATGAAACATGCTAAGGCCATCACTACTCTTAGAAGTGGTAAATTATTGAAAAATCTGATCCGGTGAAGGTTTCAACGCCTAATGATCCGGTATCTTCCAAAGAGGATGATGGACCTAGCACCGCCATGAATGAAAAAGAGCCATTGAAAGAATATAGGCCCGTTGCTCCATTCCCCCAACACTTGATTTAAGCCAAACCTCAAGATAAATATCAGGAATTTTTGGAGGTTTTCAAGCAAGTCAAAATCAACATCCCATTGTTGGATGCCATTAAACAAATACCATCATATGCTAAATTTTTAAAAGACCTTTGCACGGTGAAAAGAAAAATACATGTGCAAAAGAAGGCATTTTTGACAGAGAATGTAAGTGCCATTATAAATCACGGGATGCCTAAGAAATACAAATATCCCGGTTGTCCGACAATATCATGTGTGATTGGAGACTACCGGGTGAAACATGCTTTACTTGATCTAGGGGCAAGTGTAAACTTAATTCCCTTTTCGTTTTATGAACAATTGGGTTTAGGTAAATTAAAACCCACCAAAACCACATTACAACTTATTGACCGATCGATTCGTATTCCGAGAGGGGTGATTGAGGACGTCCTTATCCAAGTTGACAAAGTCTACTACCTGGTGGACTTTATTGTCTTGGACACACAACCCATGGTTAATATTGGCCCTCAAATTCCTGTCATACTTGGCCGCCCATTCCTAGCTACATCAAACGCTAACATAAAATGTAGGAGTGGGGTCATACAAATGTCTTTTGGCAATATGACGATTGAGTTGAATGCTTTCAATATTGACAACCAACAAGAGGATGAGGATGAGGAGGTCCACGAAATAAACATGATCAATTCTATCGTGGAAGACGAGTCCCTCTCACCTTTTTACTCCGGTCACTTAAACGAAGAAGTGACTTACTCCCTTGATGCGAACGATGATATAATAAGGGATATGGTCACACTTTTCGAGCCGGTATCGGCATATGACGTTAGCCAAGAGAAGGATGTGGAAACAATACCTTTTTGTGCTGAGAAATCAATTCATATTTCCACACCTTTGTGGATCATGCATACCGAACTCCACCAACCCTGGGATGATCCATATTTGCAATACCAATGCCCAGGAAAATCTGAATGGAGACATATTTTTTCTGATAAATATAATGTTGTCTCCCCTTATACATGTGGTGAACACACTAAGGAACCTGCTGATATTCATTTTTGAGATTTTCAGTGGTTTATCTACACACATGTATATTGTAAAGCAGGATATTGGATGACGACGTTACTGCGAAACCTTTAGTCTAATGGAGGATGATTTTAAATATTGGATGACGACTTTTAGTGATTCTGCTTGACTTTATGCTTTTGGATGAGTTGTGGGGATTAACCTCCTAGTCTAATGGAGGATGATTTTAAATAGTTTTTCTAGAATGATATCCCATTAGGATTTGTTTTGACCAGTTGATTTAGTTGAAGTAATCCATCTCCAAAAGTTAATCTTGCCATGAAATATATGCTTCAGGTGATATCTCTCTTTCTCACTCCTTTTGTTTTGTCATTGCTCTCATGTGTTGCATTCATTGTACACGTTCTTACATTGAGGACAATGTGAAGTTTTGGTTGGGGGGTGAGAGATTCCTTAGATGAATCTACTTGTTTTTGTGACAGTTCGAGCAATGAGGTAGAAAATTTTCAATTTTTCAAAAATTCAAAACTCTTTTGGAAAACTTTGATTTTATGCATTCGAGATAGCATGAGTATAAGAAGAGGAGATACGAAGTGAGGGATGTTGCAAGCTTTGAACTTCTCTTAATATAATGATTTTATATGTGAATTCACCTATTTTTATGATTGATAGAAAATTTGAACACCTTTTGCACCTAGTTCACATTACACGATTTTCATGATTTGAAAGGATTATGTGATTTGTGGATTAACTAAACCTTGATTTAAGGTATTGAGAAACCAAGCCGGGGTACTTTGCCCATCCTTGTACATGGGAAAATAACGAAAGATATGGATTTCTAAAAATCCTATCTAATGTAAAAGAAAAAGGAAAAGGAAGGATGAAATTGGGAATGATGGAAAAATGGTGGAAATTTCGATTAGGGCTACCTACTACCAACCGGGGGATGGTCTACCCGTAACCAAAGCCGAAAATGGGATGTAGTGTGAAAGCCGTCGGAAGGACGGTAAGGTAAATTCCTGTCATAGGCTTGTTGTTGCTCTATACACCTTGAGATCTATAGTTTAGTTGATCTATGAAGAAGATAATCCCGGAAACTCATGAGATGAACTTTCACTATGCACACTAGGTTAAATTTGTTCAAGTTCTTCTATTTATCAATCAATCAGCGGGATTTCATATAAACACTTATTATGTTCTGAGAGTTTAAGGTTTTCAACCTTTATCATCTAATTTCTCTGATTTTTACGCTTATGTATCTTGGAATGAATAGAAGAATAGTTTCTGAAAGAGAGTTGGGTTTTGGAGAATGAAACTTATTTCACGCATGTTTTGCTCGGGACTAGCAAAATGATGGTTGGGGGGGGGGGGGGTGTTGAGCTCTTAATTGTGCATATTCTAACCCCAATTCATCACTCATTATGCACGGTTTACACGTTTAAAGGTCTACTCTAATGCATGATCTGTGATTGTAGGGACATGATGAAGATTTCACTGATTCAAGGCTAAATAGAGCACTTTATATACATTGAAGATCATAGAATCAAGTGCAAAAGGATGAAGAAAGAAGCAAAGGAGATAAAGGAAAGAAGGAAGAAAACTGCACTCACGACCGGTCGTCCAAAGCCTAGGACCGGTCGCCCGACCGGTGTGGCCATTCAACAGAACGAGATCTCTGTGCAAACATCACTGGACAGAGGAATTGTAAAGTCCGACCGGTCGTGACCGGTCGGCCAGCAGGTTGCCTCTCCACTGCACACGTTAGACTGTTTCTTAGTAGGGCACGACCGGTCATGACCGTCCGACCGGTCTTCCGACCGGTCGGCCATGCAAAACGGGCAGTTTCTATTTTGGGGCGCCGAATTTCTCTACGCAAGTGCGTATCCTAACGCGAAATCTGGAAAGTTCTTGCGCAATGGACACCTCCAAGCTATAAAAGGACTTCTTCTCTTCATTCCAGAGCATGCTAGGACGTGGGGATTGCTTGGGAGACGGATTCTACTTCAAGTTTTCTTAGTTTTTCTCCTGTTTTAGTATTTTTTTTAATGTTTTTTAGGCTTCTAGTTCAAGGATGTTAGAGATGAACTAAAACCTCTTAGCTAGGGCTAAGAGGTGAAGCTTTTGATTTGTTTTTAATGGATTGATGCAACCTAGGTTTCCTTTTATGTTTTAATTGAAGAATTTTAGTTCATTATGAGTTTGAATCAAGTACTAGTTTGGTTTTACTTTGATCTCTTGATGACTCCGGGCTCATGTGATTCTTAGTGATTCTAAGCTTGGTAGCTTACCTTCTGAGCATTGTTTATGCTTGTGTAGTTCATTGATCTATCATCGACTCTGGGTATGGTAGACCCTTTGATTGCCTTGTGTACAATGGCCCGATCTTCGTATGGGAACTTATTCAACTAAAGTTCTTATCTTTTTATTATAATCTGAAATAGCTGTTTGCTGATTGATTTTGATTAATTAGAGTTCTAATAATTAGTTATAATCAAGTCTAGTGACAGGATTTGATGAAAGCTATGGTTGTGAATCTCAACTAGATTGGAAAGAGGCTTGGCCTACACAATTGAGTGTGCCCAAGGCCTGAGCATTATTGTGGGAATCAAATCAATGAATAAGCACTTGTTTTGGATAATTGCTGATTGAACCACTCTATATTCCAATCGGATAGAGATATGAATTCGATTTCGATTGAGTTATGTGAGATCTAGTTCTGTTGATGTATTGAAACTTATCAAAAGTGGATCCTTGGCACTCTAGTGCCTTTTTAGATTGATATTACCTTATACATTCACTGTTTAAACCCAAATTATTATTTTTCAGCTTTAGTTCTTAATAAAATCTTAATTATTAGTTGTTTTAGTTAAATTCTGAGAATACCCATTCATAAATCTCTGTGGGAACGATACTCGGTCTTTCCGAATTATTACTACTTCGCAACCCTACACTTGAGGAGTGAACATCTTTAATGGCATAATATTCACAGCAGACCCGTCATCTAGCTTGCACCTTTTAACTTCGGTGTCCCTGATTGTTCCTGTGACCATCAACGGTCGATTGTGGTCTATTAATTCGATCGTGCGGTCTTCTTCTGAGAAAGTGATTGTTGAAGGATGGTTAACATGCATGACTTGTGATACTGGCATATACCCCTCCCAAAATTTGTCTGTATTATTCATTTCTTCTTCTATCTCTATCATCATGACTTCCCTGACTTCACTGTCAAGTAGGGCATTGATTAACATTTCTTTGTACACTTTCGAGAGACATAAAGCATCGTATATAGTTAGCCGGGCGAGAACTTTTTGTAAGTGCGACACAACATCATACGCTATTGGTCTCAGGCTTGGTTGACTAGTCGCGGCTTCACCAACCTTCTCTTTCGACTTTTGTATGCGAGGTCTCCCCTGCGGCCTGTCAGGGACATCGTCTTCTTGCATTGGGTCGTCTGGTCTTGGAGGGGTATGGTCAGGCATTTGCTTTCCTGATCGTAAGATGACCGTGTTAACTTCTCCCTCGACTGCTTGTGGGGTAGCTTCGGACAATGCTTGTTCGACGAACGACACCATTCCGCAATATGCCATGCTTGTCGCGGGTCGTCTCTGTAGTATTTCTCTCCTTCCTCTCCCCCTGTTCCTTCCTTGGTTAACGAGCCTCTGTCTGTTCTCGAGTCTTTTCTCATTACTGACTAGAGTCCATGGTTCCTTCGGCTCAGGGAATGAAGTCATTTGGTGGGTGCCACCTTCTATTGGGATTGCTGAAATTGCCCCAGCTGTCTCCCTTGCTGTTTCGGGTACCTTCATGCTGATGACCCCTTGATTGATCAACCCTTGTATCCTTCCTTTCAAGGAGAAGCAATCCTCTGTCTTGTGGCTGACACATTGATGATATTTGCAATATTTAGAACCGTTTACTTGTCCAACTTCATGGGGACGGACGGGCTCTGGTAGGCGCATTAAGCCTTCCTCGATCAATTGTTCCATGATCGGAACCAGATCAGCCATATCGAATGTATATGGGCCATTAGCCCTTTCTCTTTCAGCTATTGATACTTGTTTAGGTACATAGGGTCTCTTGCCCTTGTCTTGTATGACTGTTGTCTTCATCTCCGGCCTATGATCCGCAGCGGGACGTTTTCGGTCTTTCTGTTCCCTGCTCCTGTCGACCTGGTGGGTTTCTACCACTCTTCCTGTTTCTCTCTTCTGTCTCTCGGGTCTGAAGTTTACCCGGGAGGCTGCTTCGTACACCAGATGGGCTTTCGTCGCCAGTTCGCGAAAGGAGTTGAAGGTATTACCTGACAGTCCGTATGATATCATAGGGTCTAGAGCCCTTAGGCACATCTTCATTTGCTCGCCTTCACTAGGTAATTCACGGCATTGAGTCGCGGTAGTTCCCTATCGGTCGATGAATTTCTCGACTGGTTCACCATTCCTTTGTCTGACCAATGCTATGTCTGTTAACGAGATTTCCCTCTCGGTCACAAAGAATTTTGAGATGAAAGTGTCCTGCATTTGCTCCCATGTCCTTATAGAGCCGGCTGATAGTGACATGTACCATTGAAAGGCCTTCGCTGTGAGGGTAGATCCGAATAACCGCATGCAATACTGCGGGACTGCGGACCAGTTTCCCAACGTAGTCAAGAAGTGGGTGATGTGCTCTTCCGGTGATCCTCTGCCGTCGAATTTTTCGAAGTCGGGGCATCTGAAATTGGCCGGGAACGGCACCTCTTCCACCTCTGGCGGGTATGGGACCCTATATTTATAGCTGCCCCTCTTCTCTTTCTCTTTTTCTTGCTGCATCATGTGGGCTATCGTCTGGGATAAGTCTTCTCGTGATACGTGAGATGCGAAAAGTGGTGCGCGCTCTATTGGTGTGACCCTGAGTTGGACTGGCGGTTCAGGCTTAGCCGGACCTTCCGCTGCCCCTTAGGATTCCTTTGCCGACTGACGGGTGAGCGGCGCGATACTTCTAGTGGCATTCTGCGCTATTAAGGTGGTCAAGGCTTCTTGAATAGCCCTCATCCGATCGTTCGTCTTGCGGTTAGCCTCGACCAATCTATCGATCTGATCTTGGAATGGAGGCAATTCTTCTACCTCATATGGACCTTCTTCTTCTCCTTCGGCCACCTGAACCATCACCACTTGTGCTAACGGGATTTTCTGAGCTGATCTCTGCTTTGGTCCAAGGGTTGTTATAGGCTTGGCTTTCTTTACATGTGCGGGCCTGGTAGGTTTCCGAAAGGCGTGGGCGACTTTGGACAACGGCGGAAACTGCTTGGCTGTCATTTCTGGTACTGTGGGTTTGGCTGTTATGACCTGGCCGTCGATAGGGATCTTCTGCCCCTGCTTTGACTGCCACTATTTCCTAATCACGGGGCGAGGTCTTGCAATGTTCGCCTTCCCATATGCTGCTATGATGACAGCTTTCCTCTGTTCCTTCTTCTGCCTTTGGGTCTCAACCAACTGCCACTCTAAGCTTGGTCTTGCAATTGCTGTGAAACGGGGGAAACTGAAGCCTCCGGCAGTGAGGAAGGTGCACAAACTCGTCATGGAGCGTGCCATTTCTTCCGTCTGTGTTACTATTCTGCTAATTCTGCTGTGTCAGGAAATCATTAGAACAGTTCATAAACGCAGCTGGGAGCGTGAACCCATCGATCGCGGTGAATAAACTGATAGGAATAGGCAAGAAGAAGACAAATACGTGTAGTTGTGGGGGTTCGTGGCTTTGAAAACCTTTTACTTTACAGTCTATTGCCTTAAAGATGAAGGGAAGAACGTTCCCATTGAGAGTCGCCAGTTTGGCGCCCGAGGATGCCGAAATATTATGTCTCGCGATAAATCTCCTGTGTACACATTCGTGTCTGTGAATGATTGATCTTAGAGCGTTTCTATACTCAGAGCTAACTAGAGATTCTGGGTTCGTTCCCCAGCAGAGTCGTCAATTTGTTAGAACTAGAAAAATGAACTTCAAGGACATTTTCCTGAAATGTGGCTATCGTTGCTCTGGGGTTCTGAGTAATGGAAACATTCATAGACAATCATAAGCATTCACAAATGTACACAAGAAGAGATATCGCAAGGCGAATTTTATTCCAGAGATCCTGAGATCTTGTACATTCCAGGCCGTGATCTGGCACGAGCCCTTAATTACATCGAATGATCGATGACCCTTGATTAAAAGGCAAAAGACTAGTCAGCAGGGACTATAGTCTTAGAGTTTGTGGTCATAGAGACCTGTATTTGTTTTGTTATGGACTGAACCACCTTTGTATTAGTCAGATGTCTATGTCCCATGTTTTGACCGGAGATCCGAGCTGAGACTATCAGGGTTTATGACTAAGAAGGATGACTCTGGCCCCGCGCCTGTCCATGTATCGACAGGTGACCTCGGGAAGTCCATTCTACAGTTGTGTGTACCTGCGTAGCCCAACCAACGGATGCCGTTTGAATGGGTAGGGCATCGACTGTTGTGTTGTAGCAGTTCATAACAATTGCTTTGTAGAGAATTGAAACTCTTTTAATATGGTTTATTGTGATAACCATAGTCCCGTTTGCCTAGCTTTCAACCCGAATTAGATCACATCTTTACAATAGATATAAATAATGACATATTTGCATAGTTCTGGATGCTGGCAGCTCCTTTTCGAGAAGTCATTTCATTCAATGCGTTGAACCGGGTCGAACCTCAAAGATACGTAGTTTTGCTCGTTGTTAGAGATCCTGGAACGTCCATTTGACCATTCTATTGCGTCCGGAACGCTCGAAATACCCAAAATAGGCTCAAGTGGAACTTGAAAACACTTAAAATTGAGTCCGGAGCACCCATGAACATGTTCTGTAATTGGTTGATTTTCTGGGTGCGTGGGACTTAATTTATGGGTGCGTTGGCTCCAACGCACCTTTAAATTAAATGCCTGATTTTTGTTGAATTTACGGATGCGTGGGACAATTTTCGGGTGCGTTGGGGTCCAATGCACCCTGAAAATACAAGTCCGAATTATGTTGAATTTTCGGGTGCGTCGAGCTATTTTCGGGTACGCGCCCACACTTATGATTTTTATAATCCGGACCTGCGGCGGTATTGGTCAGAGTGATCTTCTCGCGGATGATCGGAAAGGGATTCCGGTTACCGGGAAAGTTTTTCGGCGGTCGGAGCAGGATTCCGGCGAGGGTTTCCGGCGGTAAATCCCGAATACTCAAGGGATAATAGCTCTCTCTCTCTCTCTTAATCTGTTTATATCTACAAATGAATAGTGGGAGGGGTATTTATACCCGAAAATACCGGACAGCGACCAATGAGGGGCTGCCACGTATGGCACATCCCATAAAGTCTTTGACGTACCCCCAAATAGGCGCATTGAAAAGTGCTAATTTTATGGGTGCATCGAGCTATATTTTGGGTGCGTTGGAGTCCAATGCATCCAAAAAATACCATGCTGGTTCTTGGTGATTTTATGGGTGCGTCGAAGGTATTTTATGGACGTGTTGACGATTTTGGATGCGACAAGGTCCAATGTACCCTGAAATTGCAGTTTCGTATCTTCTGAATTTATGGACGCATTGAAGGTATTTTTCGGATGCGTCAAGCTATTTTTTGGATGCGTCAGAACTGAAATACATCCCGAAATGCTTTTTGAATTTTCATGAATTTAAGGGTGCGTTGGGCTGAATAAATGGGTGCGCTTGACGTACTCGTGTTTTGCAAAATTGGGTTTTGCGAAATGAAGGGCTTGCGAGGCCCGCTTCTTGGCAAATCGTCATGGACTGCTTATCATAATTCATAAAGAAGGTGTCTGCCTGATTCTGGACGGTTTTGATCATGGTGATTCATGGGGCCCACCGAAGAAAATGGCTAAGTACTTTGCAAATCTGGATATTTGGGTGCGTCGGATGGTATGTTGTGGGATTTCCTCGAAGCACGTGCCCAGTTGATTTATTTTTGAGGGTACTAACTTTTAGGACCCCAACACATACAATCTGTCATATGTGTGATTTATATACATGATTCCCTCAATTCAAGTTAGGACTTGAGCACACTCAATTGCATAGGTCAATCCTAGTTCCAATAGATTAAGATCACAATCATAATCATCATTAAACTCTGTCACAGAGCCTAATTAGATCATGACTTGAACTTATTCAAATCACATACACAATTAACACATAATGCAGAAATTAGAACAAAAAGATAGAACTTTGGCTGAAGTTCCCACATGGAAATCCAAGTCTATAGCGTATGAATCCGATTCCTCGGAGCGTATAGGTTTAGAACTATACAAAACAATTAAGAACTAAAGTAATTCTTCCATACATCCATGAGCCATCATAAGATTAAGAAAAACTACTTAGAATTTTATTCAAACTTCTATAAACCATTGTTCTTCAATAAATCCAACTTGAAACCAAAACAAACGAATTATAGCATCTTAGATTCACTAAAAGCTTCACCTCTTAGCCCTAGCTAAGAGGTTTAGCCATTCATGATCCAAAGAAACATGAAAACAACTAAAAACATGAACTAGAAAACACAAACTAGAGGGAGTTGTGGAACTCCGAATCCGACTTCCGCCGCCTCTCACCTTCGTAGATCTCTTCTAGGATACCTTAGCTACAATCCCTATGTCCTCTTTTATAGTGGAGAGGCTCTACGACCTCAGAATATTCTAGATTTGCCTAGCACTTACGAACTTGCGCACAAAAATCGGACCTTCAAGAGGAAGCTGCTAAATTCCCACTGTAATACACTGGCCGACCGATCTAGTCCGGTCGGACTGCGCTGGCCGACCAGTCACGACTGGTCGTACCCTTCTGTGGAGTGTCCAGCGTGCAGAAGTGTGGGGGCTAGGTCCTGGCTGACCGGTCAAGACCGGTCGGCCTCTTATATTTGGTGTCCAGAGAGGTAAAGGGGGAGTGGCCGACCGGTCTAGACCAGTCGTGGCCCTCTTGGCCGACCGGTCATGACTGGTCGGACCTGAGTTTCTGCATATTTTCTTCTTTCTTTCTTCTCTCTTTGCTCTCTTCTTTCTTTGTTCTCTCTTTGGGTCTTCATTCAAGGCTCCTAAATACAATCTTTTAGTTATCGATCGAGTGAACTTTCTCTCATTCCTGCAATCACAAAACTACGCATTAGAATAGTCTTTAAGCTTGAAAACCATTTATAGTTAGTGATGAAATGGGGTTAGAATATACACATTTAAGCACTCAGCACCTACGAGAGAACACAGATCAGAACTTAATCCTCCACCACAAGGGGAGGGTCGTGAGTCCGCTATTGCTCGCGACGCCACTCCTGGTCGTGAAAGACCTGCTCACTTGGGAGTTGTTGGAAGAGAGCTTGTTGTAGCTCAGCCTTCTGGAGTAGGGACTTTTGTTATTTCGGGTCATTTGCACCCAATTTGCAAGTTTTTTTTTTATTATGTCACTCCTCAATCCCTTAGTCCTCTCCCTGAGCCAAGCCCTGAAAATCTCACCCTGAGCGTTGGAATGAAAACTGCTTAAGTAAGAAAGTTTACAGCGTTACATATATCTGAGTAAACTCTTCACCCCTCAAATACTTTTATCTTTTGTATTTGTGTAGTGCTTGGATCTTATCATAAGGATAAGGTGTGATATTTTGTCTGCCCGTCGAGTGATAAAGAAGGAGAGGATAATATAAAGCTTCTCGAGCAAGCGATCCAGGGGAGAGACAACATTATGAAGGCTCGCGAGGCCTTGATTGAGAAAAACAATGAGGAGAAGAATATCCTCATAATAAAAGTTCAAGTATTAACTGAATGATATAAGAAGCTGGATCAGGAGCACGCTCGCCTTGGCGAGATGAAGGAGAAGATCGCGAGAGAGAGCGAAATCTTTCGTCAAGATAAGATAATGTTGGAAAAGAGGAACGCTGATCTGGGGTTGCAGCTTAAAGAATCCAAAAAGGATTTGAAAACAGAAAGAGCAGCTCTTTCGGGGTTGACCACAGAAAAAGAGAACTGGGAGAAGGAGAGAATAGCTCTGTTTGCGATGGTCACAGATGAGGGTCCATGCGCCGTTCAGGAATTCCGCACTTCACAGCTTTATAAAGAAGATCGCTATGAATCCTATGATGTTGGTCGCAACTTTGCTTTAAAAGTCGTCCAACTGATGGTCCCAGAGCTCGACTTGGGGGCTTCGAGAGCATTGCAGACAAGGTCATAGCTGAAGAAAGAGAGGCAAGAGAAGCTGCTGCTCGTGAAGTTACTATGGTAACGGAGGCCACTAAAGCTGCTAGAATTCTTAAGGCTGGGGCTAAAATTGAGAGTTGAGCTCCTTCAACAGTGGAAGATACGCCATAGCAAGCGATAAAGAATTAAACTTTATGTCATTAAACATTCTCTTTTTTTATTTGAATTATTTTAAGAATTTGAACTCCTTTTAATTTCATTGCTGGTTGAATGAAAACTTGTTTTGATTCCTTTATAATTGTTCAATACATGAAAATGAATTATCCTTAGTCAGGGAGGCTTAGGTAGCTACATCGGCATGGAGATAGATTGATCTATTGACTGAGTCTTTGGCTTTGCTAAGCAGAAGTCTTAGTTAAGAGAATGTTTAGTATTATCTTCAGGGTTATTCAGGTCCTTAAACATGAGTAGCAACTAAGTTGTGAAAATTCTTAGCCGATGGACTAGAATGAAATTTGCCTTTATTTAGAGATAATTCACGTGTTTGATACATGAATATTTATGGATAATAACGGAGCAAATGTTCCACATGCCAAGGGCGAAGTAAGGCTCTTCCTCACATGTCTTCCAAATAATAAGTACCTGGTCGAACAACTTTAATAACCCGATAGGGGCCTTCCCAGTTAGGATCTAAAGATCGAAGGTTGATCCAATGTTTTGTCTGAGCACCAAATCGCCGACCTGAAAAGTTCTAGGCTTGACCTTTAAATTGTGATATCGAGCTATCCTCTGTTGGTTAGCTACTACTCGAAGTTGAGACGCGTCCCTTCTTTCTTCTAAAGATCTAGGTGGAATTTCAAAGATTCTTCATTTTCGCTTGGATCATAATGACCTACGCGATAAGTAGGTATTTCAACTTCTACTGGGATGACCGCTTCCGTGCCAAATGTAAGGGAGAAAGGTGTTTCTCCTGTCGAAGAGTGAGTCATTGTCCTATAAGCCCACAAGACTTCTGGTAGGCATTCTGGCCATATGCCCTTGCACTCTTCAAGCTTGGTCTTCGAATGATATTTGATAATTTTATTAATTGCTTCCACCCGCCCATTAGCTTGAGGATGATAAGTTGTTGATTCATCACCAGAGATGGCTTAGAACCAATAGTTCATTATCTAATGGATCTTTCTATTCTAATACTCCTTAGTAATCTCTTATTTCAGTTCTATGCGAAGTGACGAGTATCATAGGATTTCCTATAAACATAAGTTTGTTATGTGAACACATTACGTATCTTCCTTTTTTCTAAAAATCTGTGAATATGGCTGTTGGGGCTCAAAATCTCACCCATGATAAAACAATGTACGAGGGTCAATCTACAATGATTCAGATCAATTTCAAGATTGAAAAATACTCGAAAAACGTGATCGAACGTCAATGCAGCCCTAACCCGCACAGTTGTGACCAAAATCTACTAATGACATTTCAGAGCAGAACTGGACATGCGTATTGCCACCAAATGATCCAAAACGCCCTAAAACCCTTGCAAGTTTCAAAGATGCGCGGTACATATCTTTACCTTTTGTTGGGGTCCCAAAAGTCAGGATCCTGAAAACAAGGGTTACAAGTGCACAATTTGCCCCATCGCTGGATTTAGGGTCAGTGCATCAGAAATCTTAGCAAAATCACAACATCAGACTTGACCAAAAATGAAAAATTGAGCCAGTGGTGGGTCCCACCATTCATCATGATCAGAACCCTCCAAATTTGGGAGGGTAAGTTCAATCATGGACAAATAGAGCCAGTGCATCAACACCCATCGCAAAGCGAAACCATCATTTTTGCAAGATAATCACAAATAAGTACGTTGGCGCATCAGAAAATTCATTGCCAACGCATCATGAAATTCATTAATTTTAGAAGTGAATTTCAGGACGCACTGACCTTCAGCGCATCAGGAAATTCACCTAGCGTGCCCAGAAATTCAGACAGTTTTACAAAGTGAATTTCAGGACGCCCTGACCCTCAGTGCATCAAGAAATTCACCCAACGCATCCAAAAAATCGAGAATTTCAAGACGCACTGACCCTCAGCGCGTCCAATAAATTAGGCATTTTCAGGAATTTCAAGACGCACTGATAGCCAGTGCGCCCTAAAAATCAGCATTCAAACTAAGGCATTTTAAAGACACGCCGAGTGATTTTCTCGACGCGCCGACCTATTTTCTCGACGCGCTACACGTGGCGGACTCCTATTGGCCGAATTTCGATATTTTTGGGTATAAATACCCCCTTTTTCGGTTCATTTGCAGGATCCAGAGAGAGAGGGAGTTACATCCTTTGGGCATTTTAAGAACCCGTCGGAATCCCTTGCCGGAAACCTTTTTCGGTCATCGGAATCCCCTTCCGATCGATAGAATCCCTCACCGAAAATCCCATCTCTGACCACAGCAGGTCCGGCGATGAAATAATTTCAAATTGCGCAAGTATAGTAGCACATCATGAAAATCAATCATTTTCAAAATAAAGTTATTTTCGGACGCATTAGCCCCAGCGCATCAGAAAAATACCCTCAGCGGATCAAATAAATCAATATTCCAAAAATAATCATTTTAAGGACGCACTGGATCAAGCGCATCAGAAAAATAGCCCAGCGCATCAGAAAAACACGCATCTTAAAACAAGTCAATTTTGGACACACTCGCCCCAACGCATCACAAAAATACCCTAGCGGATCAGAAAAATCAAATACTTTAATAATCATTTTTGGACGCGCTGGCCCCAGCGCATCATTAAAATCAGGCCAGTGGATCATGAAAATCAGCATTCTGAACGTCCATTTCAGCACCTTTAAGCCTTCATTTTACAATGTTTTCAATCCCCGTTTGGGCCTATTTTGGGTATTTCGAGCGTTCCGGACGCAATGGAGCAGTCAAATAACTCATCCGGGCAACCCAATGAGTAGAATGCAAGCCTTTGGAGTCCGATCCGATCCAATGCGATGAACGAATTAATTTATCGGAAAGAAGCCGCCAGTGCCCAGAATCATACTGATGTATCATCATTATGTGTACTATCATAATATGACCCGGATTCAGGTCTGGACTAAGCAAATGGGACTATGGTTAACACAATAAACCATATAGAGAGAGTTCTGAACTATTACACATAAGAACAGTCGGATGCCCTACCTGTTCAAACGGTATCTTCTGGTTAAGCTGCTCAGGTACATACAACCGCATATCGATCTTCCAGCGGTCACCCTTCACAAATGATGGGCGCAGGCCCAGAGTCGCACCCCTCGGTTAAAAACCCTAACAGTCTCAGCCCGGATCTCCTGTCAAAACATGGGACATAAACATCTGACTCGTACAAAGATGGATCAGTCCATAACAAAACACAATAAATACAGGTCTCCACGACCATATAAATACAGGTCTCCATGACCATACAAACACAGGTCTCTTCGACCACACGAAATATAGGTCTCTACGACCACGAACTCTAAGACCATAGTCCCTGCTGACTAGTCTTCTGACTTTTAATCAAGGGTCATCGATCATTCGATGTAATTAAGGGCTCGTGCCAGATCACAGCCTAGAATGTACAAGATCTCAGGATCTCAGGAATAAAATTCGCCTTGCGATATCTCTTCTCTTGTGTACTTTTGTGAATGCTTGTGATTGTCTATAAATGTTTCTATATTCAGAACCCCAGAACAACAAAACACCAGAAAACTGCGAAAGAGCAATTTTTCTAGTTCTAACAAACTGGCGACTCTGCTGGGGATTCGAACTATACCAAAATCTCTGGTTATATCTGAATATAGGAACACTCTAAGATCAATTACTTGCAAACACGAATCTGCACATAGGAAAGCTATAGCGAGGCGTAATGTTTCGACACCCCTCGGGCGTCAAACTGGCGACTCTCAATGAGAACGTTCTTCCCTTCATCTTTAAGGCAATAGACATTTAAAAGGTTTTCAAACTCACAAACTTCCACAACTACACGTATTTGTCTCCTTCTTGCTCATTTTCGTCAGTTTACGCACCGCGATCGATGGGTTCATTCTCCCCGACCGCATTTATGAACTGTTCTAATGATTTTATGACGCAGCAGAATTAGCAAAATACTAGAACAATAGAAGAAATGACATGCTCGATGAACAGTTCATGCACCTTCCTTGTCGCCGGAGGCTTCAGCTTCCCCCGCTTCACCCCAACCACAACAAGTATTGGCAACTCAGGATGGTAGTTGGTTGAAACGTGCCGACAGAAGAAAGAGCAGAAGAAAGCAACCATCTTAGCAGCATATAAGAAGGCGAATGTTACAAGACCTCGCCTTGCAATCAGGAAACAATGGCAGCCAAAACAGGGGCAGAAGATCCCTATCAACAGTCAGGTCGCATCAACCAGGTCCTCAGTGCCTGTGATGACGATCGAGCAGTTTCGACCATTGTCCAAGGACCACCTGTGTCACACGTAAGTCGACCGGGATCACACTTGTGAAGAACTCCAAGCCCGTGACAGTTCTCGACCCAAGACAGGGGAAGGTTCAGAAGGTACGACCGATGCTAGTCACAATGGTTCAAGTAGCAGAGGAAGAAGAGGGACCGTATGAAGCGGAAGAATTACCTGCAGTCTAAGATTAGATCGACAGATTAGTTCAGGTTAATCGGGAGATGAATGAACGAATGAGGATCATCCAGGAAGCCTTGACCACTTTGATAGCTCAGAACGCTACCAGGAGTCTCGTACCACCCACACGTCAATCAGCCGAAGAGTCTCAAGGGGCAGCGGAAGGACCAGCCGACGCCGAACAGCTTACCCAGGCCAGGAGAGTTTAGCGGAGCGAATGCCAGTCCCGACTACGCAAATGTCAAAGGAGGAGCTGTCGTAAACAATCATGAGTCTCATGTGGCAAGAGAAGGAGAAGGAAAGAGGAACCGGGTATAAGTATCAAGTTCCATACCCACTGGAGATAGAAGAAATACCATTTTCGGTCAACTTTAAATGTCCGGATTTTAAAAAATTTGACGGTAGAGGATCGCCGGAGGAGCATACTACTCACTTCCTCACAGCATTAGGGAATTGGTCGGCCGTCCCACAGTACAGTATGCGGCTATTTGGGTCGACGCTGACAGGGAAAGCTTTCCAATGGTACATGTCGCTACCAGCCGGGTCAGTAAGATCGTGGGAGCAAATGCGAGACAGTTTTATCTCGAAATTCTTCTCTACAAAAAGAGAAACATCAGTAACAAATCTAGCCTTAATTAGACAGAGACAGGGCAAACCGTGGAGAAGTTCATGGACCGATGGGATACGATAGCCGCTCAATGTCAAGAGTTACCCAGTGAGAAAGAACAGACAAAGATGTGTATGCGAGCCCTAGACCCAATGATATCATACAGGTTATCGGGGAATAGTTTTCATTCTTTCCGAGAACAGGCCACCCAAAGCACACCTGGTTGAAGAAGCCGCGACATGGGTAAACTTCAGGCCCGAAAGGCAAAGAAGAGAAGGAGTAAGGATTACAGAAACGCAGAATATAAACAAAGGCAAAGGCATAATGGATCGGAAGTGACCGGTCGTGGATTCTAAGACGGACATGAAAGCAACACCTACCCAAGACAGAGGCAAGAGGCCTTACGTTTCTCAAGGAATAACAATAGCCGAGAGAGAAAGAGTCAATGGCCTGTACACATTTGACATGGCCGATCTGATCCCCATCATGGAATAGTTAGTGGAGGAGAATGTAATCCGCTTACTAGAACCAATTCGTTCACATGAAGTTGGGAGGGTGAATGATCCCCTGTATTGTAAATACCATCGATGTCTGAGCCACATGACAGAAGACTGTTTTAGTCTAAAGGGAAGAATACAAGGGTTGATCAACCAAGGGGGTGATTAGTATGAAGTCACCAGAAACAACAAGGAAGGAAACATCTGGGGTAATTTTAGCGTTCCCCTCAGAAGAAAGCATCCAATTGCACATCCCGTTCCCTGAATCTGAAAGAACCTTGGACTTTGGTTAGTAATAGGAAGAGGCTCGAGAATAGGCGAAGACTCCTTAACCGCAAGAAGAAAGGGACGAGAAAGAAGAATAGCTAAGAGAAGAGCCGACTTATTGAGGCTCAGATACATTGCGCAATGGTATCGTTCACAGAACAGCCATCAACAGGAGAAACATCACGGGCAGGCGAAGAAGAAGTCAATGCCGTCATCCTCCAATTCAGAAAGCAAATGCGCGGAACGCGTCCTGCCAGAACCAGTCGACCCGATGCAAGAAGTTGGAAACCTGGATATACCATCAACAAGGACCCCAGGGCAGAAGTTGAAAGAGAAAGTTGTTGAAGCTACACACAGTCGGCCAGAGCAAGGCAAGGGGCATCACCAGTAGCATATGATGTCGTGTCACACCTGCGAAAGGTCCCGGCTCACTTGAGCATATATGATGCCTTGTGTCTCTCAAAGGTATATAGGGAGATGTTGATCAATGCATTGTTAGACAGTGAAGTTAGAGAAGTGATGATGACAGAGATCGAAGCAGAAATGAATGATCCCGATAAATTCTGGGAAGGAAATGCACCGATTCAGCAAGCAATGCAGGATAGATCACCCCTCTGTAATCACATTCTCCGAAAGAAGACCGCATGATTGAAGCGACAGACCACAATCGCCCGTTGATGGTCACAGGAAGAACGATTAGAGACACAAAAATTAAGCGATGCATACTTGACGATGGATCGCAGTAAACATCATCTCGTTGAAGACACTATAGAGGTTGGGTTACAGACCCTCAGCCCTGCGTCCCAGCACCATGGTTATTCAAGGGTTTAATCAAGATAGTCAGCGCACTTTGGGGTCGATCACCATGATGTTAGAAATTGAAGAGCTAAAGGCGAAAGTAACGTGCCAAGTAATCGACGCAGTAACTACGTATAATCTTCTGCTAGGGAGGCCATGGCTCCATCAGAACCGTGTTATTCCCTCGACCTATCATCAGTGCTTCAAGTACAACAGAGAGGGAGTTCAGTATAGAGTGGCAGCAAACCCGAAGCCGTATACGATTACAGAATCATTCCTGGCTGATGCCCGGTACTATGACTTGGTCGACGAAAGAGATGGTCATGAAAAAGCCCGATGTAACGCAGAAGGGGCAAGGGGCAAAACCTCGAGTCGATAAGTTTGAATAGAAAAGGAAGCCTCGGTTTATCATTAAGAAAGAACCACAAGTCATCAGCCGAAGAACCTCAAGGGACTACCAATAAATTTTATATAATCCGAGGCACTTGCGACAGCCAGGCAATCCGTCTAGAGATGATATCGAATCAGCAATGAGTGTGCTCAAATCTAGCTTCAACGTGCCAGTGCTGAAAATAGGAAGAGTTAAGCCTTTCCCAAGAGCTCCTAGTTAGTTTTTGGTACCACTAAGTGCCAATGCGAAGAAAGAAATCAAATTTTTATTCAGTACCAAACGAGCCTGGTGCAGTCTAAGGACTGGGCCGAAAAATCCTACTGTTTGCCTCAGCTGATGGAAGAAGAAAGATACAGTGAAGCCAGCCACAACATCATGAAGAATATGGGCTTCTATTACTCAAAATCGGCCTCGAATGGGAGAATGTAGCACCCTTTCGAAGAAAACACCGAAGCTTACCGAGAAGAGAAGGGTTAGGGGCAAAGATGAAGATAGACATGTCAACATGGTGACAATCAATCCCATAGAAGAGGTACAACCACAAGAGTAGTCGACATCATTAACCCAGTGCTGCACTTGCACAGATAGAGGATGGGGGACAGCCCACGATAGATGAGCTTGAAGAAATAAATCTGGGAACCCCAGAGGACCCTAGAAATACATACCTGAGCAAGAATGTCCCAAAAGGAGAGAGGGAGAAATACATCCAACTGTTGAAGAGAACAAGGATGTGTTCGCTTGGACATACTCAGAAATGCCAGGGCTCAGTCCAACAATTGCGATGCACAAGTTGGGTATCATAAAAGGGAAGAGGCGGTCAAACAACCCCAATGATGATTCCATCCAAACATAGTGCCTACGATCGAAGAAGAGGTCAAGAAGTTAATCCAAGCTGGGTTCATCCGAGAAGTCAAATACCCACGATGGATTTTAAATATTGTGCCGGTCAAGAAAAAGCGGTCAAATCCGAGTATACGTAGACTTTCGGAACCTCAACGAAGCATGCCCAAAAGATGATTTCCACTGCTATCACCCAGAACTACTGATTGACAGCACAACGGGATACGCAGTGATGTCCTTTATAGATGGTTACTCAGGGTATAATCAGATTCGTATGGCCCCGGAGGGATGAAGAATCGACGGCCTTCCGTACGACATTGGGCATATACTGTTACCGTGTGATGCCATTTGGGTTGAAGAATGCAGGGGCAACATATCAGCACGTGATGCAAGTAATCTTCCAGGACATGAA
>PVNU02003514.1:0-142563 GCA_003013855.2 Liriodendron chinense | reverse complement strand
CCATAAAGAGGTCACGGGTCTGATTCCGGACAGTTCTGATCACGGTGATCAGCGGGGTCTGTTAAGGAATTTGGCCAAGTCCGGGGAAGTCACGTACACCTCCGTTTTGCGCGCGCCAGAAGGCGTTCTTTGCGCGATTCCTTCAGAGGTATGTGGTTATTTGGCTTATTTTAAGAGTGTCCACTATTTGGGACCCCAACAACCCTAAAACCCAAAAAGAGTAGAGTATAGTCCTCACCATTACGCCTCCTCGTGCTCAACATGTTCGGAAATAGCTTCCCTTCCGCAGCATAATCCGCACTCGGGCTCAGCAAGCCATGTCCGACCACGAAGAAGAAACTCACCCCTTCCCCGCTCTTGAAATGACCGAAGCGCAACCTTCAGCGCAACAGCCCATTGATAATACGCCAATCATACAAGAATTGGCACAAGGAATGAGAGCAATGCAAGAAATGCTCCTGCAATTCATGCAAGCATAAGCCACCGCAGCAGCCAACAATCAGGTTGGCCCAGTTCAGCAATCGCAGCAGCCATGCCGGGTCCCTCCGGCCTCCAGTTCAAATCAAGCACAACCATCGGAGTCTGCCCAAGACTACCGACAGCAACCGTCTCAGCCCTTCGCTACGGGGCATCCTCCTCAATACCTCCCCGCGACGACAGGGCCATCTCAGAGCACTCACATCGCAGGGACTTCCAGTTAGCTTCCAGTCAATCTTGCAAACAACAGTTTCAGTAGATCTCAGCATGTCCCCACCGAGGGGACCCCTTTTCAATTTCAGCACATTCCCGCCGATGGGATTTCAATTCAATTTCCAGCAACAGGGACAGCACTGGCGAATGCCCACAATGGGGGTCAGTGTCAAGCCCACATCAATCAGCGAACAGTGGCGAATACCCAACAAGGGGGTCACTTCCCAGCATCTCAGCCTCCTGCAAACAGGAGCACTTTTCAATTCCAGCACATCCCCACCGATGGGATCCCCCAATCTCCAGTTAATTTCCAGTAAGTTCTAGTTCAACCTTCAGTACAGTCTCCAGTTCAGTTACAATCCTTTCAAGCACAAGTTCATCCGAATCCAGTTCAATCATCAAATCAACTTCAGCAACCCGCGGTTGCTTTTCAGCAAACCCATAGGGTCGAAGACATCGACCACTATGCCGAAGAAGAACATGCCTTACTCCAAGAGGCATCAGTCGCTCGAACAGATCAGTCAGGACTGGACGAGTTGCGGGAGCAGTTCCAAATCTTGCAAAATCAGCTTCAGCGACAACAAGGAATCGATCTACCTTCAACCAAGTTCAGAGACTTGTGTCCTTTCCCAGATGCTCAAGTACCTCAAAACTTTGAGGTACCAAAATTTAAAAGGTACGATGGCAACGGTTGTCCCACAGCACATCTCAAGGCCTTTTGTGGAGAGCTGAGTGCAATCTCAGGAAATGAAGGGGCCCTCATTCGTTTGTTCCAAAAATCTCTGAAGGGTGATGCCCTAGATTGGTTCACCTCATTGGACTGCCACTGCATTAGGACGTGGGAACAACTTTCCCAGGCTTTCGTCAACAGATTCGCATACAATCTCAACATGGCACCCAGAAGAGCCGACCTCGCAGCTCTCAAGCAAAGGAGTGATGAAACACTATCTGCCTACGTGGGACGTTGGCGAGCTATGGTAGCCAGAATGCGAACACCTATCGATGACGAAGAACAAATCTCATGATTTTTTATTCAACATATCCGGGCATATCTGGATATCTCATCTCGCATCCATACGCGAATTTCTCACAGTTGATCCATGCTGGAGAGCAAGTCGAAGCAGGAATCCGTGCCGGGATAATCTCCCCATGGCCTCATCAAGCCACTCCAGTCAAGAGGAACAGAGTGGAGGGAAGACCCATCGGGTATGGAAACCGCAGCGGTTCTCCTCCCCACCCAACAGAGGTAAACAACATCAACACCACTGCTCAGGGTAATCAACATGCTCCCCCATAAGGACGTCAACAGTATCAGCAGAATCAGGCTCAGCACCAACCTCAGCGGTATCAGCCGCAATCGAATCCTCAATCACAGCCACAACCACCTCGATAGCAGCAGCAGTTCAGAGGAAACGGTTAACACCCATACCAGAATAGGCAGAATTACAGGGAGCTCAGGAAGTTCACTCCACTTACCCAGCCACTTAGTCAAGTCATGACTATGCTGGTACAGAAGCAATTACTCACTCTAATGGCACCCAGGCCTCCTCCTCATCCTCTGCCTCCGAACTACCGAGAAAACGAGTATTGCGCCTACCATCAAGGACGTGGCCATACTACTGATCGATGCTTTACTTTGAAGAATGACATATAAGATCTGATTGATGACCACAAGATCGTCATTTCGGTCCCTGGAACTCCTGCAGCAGCTCCCACCAACATTCTTCAGAATCCTCTGCCTTAACATCAGACGGACCCCAGTTCATCTCAAGGTCCCACCGTCAACAACATAGAAGAAGGAGAACGCCTCGATCGCTTCTTCTCCCCCATCCAATCCATTCATGCCTACACCTATGGGCCGACAAATCCTCCTCCGATCATGCAAGGGGCAAGTCCCTTTCCTCCTCCAGTCCTCGAGCCAGTAGCACTCGATGGAACATTTCCATACGATGTGCTAGTTGTTCAAGGGGCATCTTACGGCCCCTCATGTTGGGAACCAGTCGTCCTAGGAAGGAGCACAATCATACATCGAGCCCACATACGAACCTGTCGTCTTGCAAGAGGCAATTTCAGCACAGGAACAATACAATTTGCCATGGAGAAACCATACTCATCAGCAGCAAGAGCCCATTGTCTTGGAGGGAGCTCCTCCAGTTGAGCCAGTCATATTGCAAGGGGCAAATCCCGGAGGCGTGTCAATCACACTACGACAGCTGGGACAAACAGAGAAACCTCCTACCATATCAAGAGGACCAGTATTCATTCCATGGGAGCCTCCTGCTCCAGGAACGGTCAAGCCAGGACCACAACCTTATGTGATCTATGAAGACAAGCCTCGATATTACTCCTTCAGCACAGGCAACAATGTAGTTCTCAAGGCAAAAGCTCCGTACGAGGAAGATCTAGTACCCACACTAGCACCATCGCAAGAACCGGTGGTCCTAGAGGGCAAAGGTGAGGAAAATTATAAAGAGGTCCCATGGCACTATCCAGAATGTGCGGAAGTAGGGAATATGAATCCTAATGGATGTTGCATCCGAAGAGATAATCAGAACAGAGGAGATCCCAAAGGCGCTCTTTCAGGCCTCGGCAACAAAAATGAAGCCGCATACGATGTGGCGACTCAGCTCAAGTCAATCCCTACTCAAATCTCAGTATGGGAGCTACTCTGCACATCTCGCATACACCGAGAAATGTTTACCAAAACCTTGAGCGATGCTCACGTCTCCTCCGATACGGCACCAGAGATGATAGCATTGATGATTGGACAACTCCTGGCTCCACGCGCCATCACCTTCACCGATAATGAGTTACCACCGGAAGGACGCGATCATGGGCGACCCCTCAACATAACCTTACGATACAAAGACCTCTACGTCCCACTGGTCCTTATCGATAATGGCTCAAGCTTAAATGTCTACCCACTCAAGACCGTGGAATGTCTGGGAATCAATCCTTCTTCATTCCGACCCAGCACCATATGTGTCAGAGCATTCGATAACACCCGCCGATCAGTGGAAGGGGAGGTCGACATAGAGGTACAGATAGGTCTGGAAGTCTCCACCATCACATTCCAAATTCTGGATATATCAGCCTCTTTCAACTTGTTGCTCGGACAACCTTGGCTGCACAAGGTTGGAGCTGTGCCATCAACCCTTCATCAACGGGTGAAATACATCTGTGGAAATCAAGTGATCTCTATCCACGCAGAGAAGGAGCTCATCATTCCTTCCAATGCTGCTGCCACTGAACCAGACATCCCGGTCATTGATATCCAGCACTCTGAAGAAGACATCCCATTTCACAGTTTCGAATTCGAGACTGTGAATTCTATCGCCAATCCAGAACCGATAAGGGTGGACCGTGTCTTTTCACCGGCAGAACGTCTGAGCCTCAAATACCGAATGAAGAATCATTTCAAGTCTAGAAAGGTACCGCTGATATATAACTAACGCAAATGGGGACTCGGATACAAGGCAATCTTCATGGACAAAAGAAGGAAGAAATTTCGGTGCTCACCCATCCAATTCGTCAAGCCAGGAGAACCTTGCAAAGATCCAGGAGGGAATCAACCGACTGCACTACACAGAGGCCTCCCAATGAGCCTAGTTTGGGCCACGTGGCCCCCCATTCGATGGGATCAGATTCTCGAACCATCTAAGCCTCCAGAAGAAGAAGGAAATGATGAAGATGAAGAAGGAAGTCAAATACAGCAGCTTCAGGACCAGGTTACTCTGACACCTGTTCCCAACCAGGGGCACAACCTGCCCGCTTCAATTCCAGCCAGTCAGGGGCACAACTTGCCCATCTCAGCATCAATCAACAAGGGGCACGACTCGCCCATATCAACATCAACAATCATCAGCCAGGGGCAGAAGCCTCCCATCCAATGGACCAAGAAAGGGAAATGGCCAGCCGTGGATTGGTCCGATGTCCAGATCCCAAACATGTGTCTCACTACGGAACTAGACGAACTACAATGCGGGTAAGTGATCCGGGAGGGACTGAGTACGACTCAGATCTCGAACCCGACCAGCGAGAAATCATGGTCATTAGGCCAGACTGTGATTCTTCGCCCGAATCATCAACCCCCACCTCTTCAGGGGAGGAAGTGTGGGGTCCTGAATGGTCATCCATTCCGCTAACTTTTGAATCAGCCAAAGAGCCATCTGAGGGCTCTGGCTTCCAAAAAAAAATGCCTGTTTAAGCAGCGACCGGAACTTTGGAACAAGTTGGGCTCAATCATGGTCTGCAATGCCCACTTGTTCAAAGTCCCGTGAATTTCAAAATCCAAAAAAATAAAAAACTTTCAAAAGCCAAAAACATCTATCATTTCCATTTCAGAAAAATCTCAAAAACTAAAAAACATTTCTTTTCCTGCATTCAATAGTGTGCCAAGTTCGTCTAAAGAGTCACATGAGTTTGAAGTCGAATCATATGATTTTGACATCGAATTAGACTTCGAGCTCATGGGCCTGGACAATGCTCGAGATGAGAAAGATGATGATCCGGCTCTTGAACTAGAGGATCTCCTCAAAAAGGTTCGAATCCAAAGCCAATGTTGTAGCCGATGATTTTGAGATAGTAAACTTGGGGACACCTGAGATCCCTAGGGAAGTACGCATTGGAAAATCGTTGCCTCCTGAGACGAAACAGAAAATGATTGAGTTCCTAGCTCCAAGATTGTCCAACTTCGCGTTCTCATATAAAGACATGCCGGGGCTTGATGAAGAGCTCGTTGCACACCATCTGCCAACCAAGGCAGATATGAAGCCAGTGAAACAGAAACTTCGAAGAATGAAGCCAGAATGGGCTCTGAAAGTCCGAGATGAAGTCATCAAACAGTACAATGCGGGATTCTTGGTAGTCTCTAACTATCCTGAATGGCTCGCCAACATCGTACCAGTACCAAAGAAGGACCGCAAGGTTTGAACGTGCATCGACTTCCGAGATCTCAACAAAGCCAGTCCTAAAGATGACTTCCCTTTGCCACATATCGACACTCTGGTCGACAACACTGCTGGATATAAGTTCTTCTCATTCATGGACGGGTTCTCAAGTTACAATCAAATCAAGATGGTCGTCAAAGATCACGAAAAGACGTCGTTTATCACTCCCTGGGGAACCTTCTATTACAGGGTAATGCCGTTCGGTCTGAAGAACGCAGGAGCAACATATCAGCGAGCAATGACAGCACTATTCCATGACATGATGAACCAAGAGCTTGAAGTATATGTGGACGATATGATCGTCAAATCTTGCACAATTGAAGGACACTTTGAAGATCTGAAGAAGTTATTCAACAGATTAGAAAAGTACAAGCTCCGCCTCAACCCTCAGAAATGTGTCTTCGGTGCAATGGGATGTAAGCTCCTCGGCTTTATGGTGAGCGAGGATGGCATCAGGGTCGACGAGACCAAAGCCAGAGCAATCATTGAGATGCCCCCTCCTAGAATAGAGAAAGAAATTCGTGGCTTCCTCAGCAGAATTCAATACATCAGTCGCTTCATTGCATAGCTCACACCTATTTGTGAGCCCATTTTCAAGCTCCTTCGAAAAAAAGTTCCAAAAGAATGCAATGATGATTGCCAAGTCGCCTTCGACCGCATCAAGAGATATCTCATGAATCCTCCAGTCCTAGTGCCGCCCACTCCTGGACGTCCACTGTTGTTATACATCTCGGTAGCAGCAGAAGCCATCGGCTGTGTCCTCAGCCAGCACGACGAGACCGGGAAGAAGGAACAAGCAATATATTATTTGAGCCGAAAGTTCACCGACTACGAGACCAGGTATTCCCCAATCGAGAAGACTTGCCTCTCCCTAGTCTGGGCAACTCAGCGACTCCGTCAATACATGATTGCATTCCCTATTCTCCTCCTCGCTCACATGGATCCGCTCAATTACCTGTTCGAGAAACCGGCACTAACTGGAAGGATAGCTAAATGGCAGCTACTCCTGTTTGAGTTAGACATCACCTATGTCACTCAGAAGGCAATCAAGGGACAGGCCCTCGCCGATCATCTTGCCACTCACTCTCTCCTGGATTATCAACCGCTCAAGACATTCTTCCCTGATGAAGATCTCTTGCTTATCGAATGGGAAGAAAAGAAGAAGAAAGATGAGTGGACATTATTTTTTGATGGCGCAGCAAATTCTAAAGGAAGTGGTATTGGAGCAATCCTCTACTCTCCAGATGATGTCCCTATTCTTATCTCAAGACGCATAGCATTCGAGTGCACCAACAACATGGCAAAGTACGAAGCATGCATCGTTGGCTTAAGGGAAGCCATAATCTTGGGCGTCAAGAAGCTACGAGTATTTGGAGACTCACAGCTTATCATCAATCAGACCAATGGCGAATGGAAGACCAAAGACAAGAAGTTGATACCATATCATGTGTATCTTGAAAATATGATCGAAGAAATCACATTCTCATACATGCCCAGAGCCAAAAACCAGTTTGCCGATGCTCTCGCCACACTCGCGTCAATGCTCGAGATCCCGAAAGGAGCTTTAGAATGGGAGCTCATAGTCAAAATTTAAAAGAACCTGCTTTTTGCCTGCAAATAGAAGAAGCCGAAGCTGTCCCTGACAAACCCTGGTATGCCGACATCAAGCAATATCTCGAAACCCAAGAGTATCCAGAGTCAGCAACAGCAACAGATCGCGGAACCATCCAGCGTTTGGTCGGCCAGTTCACCATCAGTGGCGAAGTTCTTTACAAGCGATCCTATAATCACATCCTCCTTCGATGCGTCGATGAAACAGAAGCTGCAAAGATCATGGAAGAAATACACGAAGGAATCTGTGGCCCACACATGAACGGGCACATGATGGCAAAGAAGATTCTACGACTCGGCTACTATTGGCTCAACATGGAGACAGGCTGTTGCTAGCACGTCAAAAAATGCTTCAAGTGTCAGGAGCATGCGAATCAAATCCATGCCCCCTCATCAGAATTATACAACCTAACCACCCCCTGGCCCTTCTCCATGTGGGGACTCAACATCATCGGTAAGATTAGTCCCAAAGCGTCAAATGGTCATGAGTACATACTTGTGGTAGTCGACTACTTCACCAAGTGGGTAGAGGCAGCCTCGTACACCACAATTGCAGCATCTCAGGTGATCAAATTCATGAAGAATAACATCATATGCCGATATGGAATCCCTAATGATATCATCACAGATAATGGGACCCCGTTCATCAACAAGAAGATGGATGACTTCCTCAGCAAGTCCAAGATTCAACGTCATCGATCAAGCCCCTACCGTCCCCAGATGAATGGTGGGGTAGAAGCCGCAAACAAGACAATCATCAGGATACTCGAGAAGATGGTCCTGACCTATCGAGATTGGTCAGATATGTTCCCATATGCACTTTGGGCCTATCGAATGTCTGTACGATCTGCTACGAGCGTTACTCCTTTCGAGCTTACTTATGGAATGGAGGCAGTTCTGCCAGTTGAGGTGGAAATACCATCACTACCAGTGTTACTCGAAAGCGGAATTGAAGAAGGAGAATGGTGACAGGCCAGGTTCGATCAGTTACAGCTAGCAGATGAAAAGCGTAGGCGTTCGCTAAGTCATTCCCAGTGTTATCAGAAAAGGATCGCTCGGGCTTACAACAAGAGAGTCCGAAAAAGAAGTTTCAAGGTAGGCGACATGGTCATGAAGAAGATTCTACCGTCGCACCTTCCGGATCCCAAAGGAAAGTTCAAACCCTCTTGGGACGGGCCACTGATCGTCAGAGAAGTACTTCCCGGAGGCGCCCTCAGACTCACCAGCATGAGAGGGGTGGATCTCCCTGAGCCAATCAACGCCGACAAGGTGAAGATCTTTCACGGGTAAGAAATTCTGACCTTATCAAGAGTTACTTTAATAGAGCTGAAGTCAAGAGGTCGAAGCTAAAACCTCTGAGAAATCATTTCCGTCCACCAACAAGTGTTTCAAATAAGGGGATTCAAAAGAAAAAGAAAAAAAGAGAGAAAAAGAATACAAAAGAAAAGGAAAAAAAATGGGAGAAAAAGAAAAAGGGAAGCTAAAGCAAGGCACCCGAGAAAAATCAACCCAAGAAGAAACACAGTCATCTATCCATTCATCTCAGAAAGGTCGGTAGCAAAGACCAACAGCTCTATCATCGTAACCTAGGATAAGGGCTGAAAGACTGCCATCGGCCGGCAACGACTGATTCCTGACCTCTAGCCGCCGTAGTTATCCAAAGGTCCAGAAAAAAAACAAAAAAAAAAGAAAGAAAATGTGTGCCTAAACAAAGAGAGCGGAGTGAAAACCCGAAAGGGCGGTCCAAGTAAAAACAGTGGGCATACAGCGGACTTGGTGAAAACCCGAAAGGGCGCCACGGGCAAAAATGACGGGAAAAGGCCGGCTGTGGTGAAAACTCGAAAGAGCGCTGCAGGCAAAAATGACTCAAATGGAAAAAGAAAAAAGAAAAATAATAATAATAAAAGTGCATGTACCAAGAAATCAGACAATCCAGATCGGTTCAAGCAGTCACAGTCCAAGAACAAGGAGAAGTGCCGTCAGGAACGAAGAGCTCTACAAATTCCGACAATCTCAGGAGGCAATAGTTTCCGTTGCCTACACCTCTAGGGAACCAAAGGATCACTCAAGTCAAATCTCGAGACATCGGTCAAAGCATTGGCCGAACCCCAGTTCTGATTCCTATATTCCGACACAAAATCCAGACACACTCACAAGACAAGACATGGCACAATAGATTCTCAAAAAAGTTTTCTTCTTTTTTATTAAAAGCATCATATTTCTTTTACACATATCATGGCATCTTTTTCAAAAAAATCTAAAAAATTCATCATCATCAATCATATATGCAAAAAAGAATGTGCAGGTGGCCAACACAATCAATCCTCAGCCACATCAGGTAAGTCCTCTGACTCATAATGAAATAGTCTCGCTCTGAACCTGCTCACCTCCATACGCAGGTAATGCACCTCATCGCGCTCAAGGGTATGGATCAGGGCATCCTCATCAGATAACCTCTGATCGGCAGCCAACCTCCTCGACATCATCTCACAATGATACCGAAGTGCAGAGATCTCAGACAGCAAATGGCCATGAGTGGCCAAAAGGAAACCAGGATCAATGAACGGGCGCTCCTCAAAGGGTTCATATGAACCAAATGAAGAGCCGGCATCTCCAAGGATATCCTGCTCATCCTCATCAGCAGTCTGGTGCCAGCAAGGGATACGTCGATACAAAAACTGCTCAGCAACTCAGTACTGATATAGGGCAGTCGCCATTGGAAAGGCCCGTAACTCAAAACCAAGCAGATCAGCAGACAGATAACTCGCCCAAGATCCATCGACCCGAGTCCTAAAGTCAGAGATCCTAGATGGAAGCGCTCGGTGCCCGATACACATAAAAACAAAAAGAGGAACATCCTGTTCGTACCCAAACTGCCGCAGGAACCGGGTAGGGTGGTAGGAAAAGTAAGATCGAAAGCCTACCAACATCAGAGGAAGGCGGTGTGCATCGCAAAGCACTGGAGGAAGTGAAAGCCAAGATGACTCCCAACGAACATTTCAGTCACGAAGATCAGTGAACATCTTGCTATACAAAGGCTCGCTCATCCTAGCTGTATGCGGAAGAAACTCCATGATGTGCTGCATAAGGTCTGGGCGACGGGTGTCAGGAAATGGTACAGGAACAGTCAGCAAAAGACGCTCCCATAGCCAGACTTGATCACAAGAAGGAAAATAAGTTCAGCTAGAGCAAAGGAATTTCTAAAAAGCAAGAAAGAAAAGGTACAGAAAAGATACCTGAAGAAATGCACAGCAGCCGCGAAGGACACGAGTGCGGCCCAGGGCACAGTCAGTCAGCCCATCAAACAGCTCGGCCAAGATGAGAGAAATGATCCCCTGCCAACGGATAGCTCCGCTCATCACCTCAAAAAGCAAAGGAGTCTGAGACCTGCGCCATCCCGAGAACAGCACCTCAGCTATCAAGCAGAACATCAGTGCGTTCCGAGCAAGGATAGAATCGGCCACACTCCGAGGACCTGAAAAAAGATCATACAGTAAGTCCAAGGAGAACACTACAGCATCCTGACCGGCAACTGCAGGACGAACAAGATAGGAGATCCCGAACCAGTTCTGCGGTGTGGCAGTCTTCGACGATGTCTTCGGCGAGAAATACTGAGTATAATCCCAAGGTAGGCCCGTCAAGCGTGCAAGCTCCTCCAAAGAAGGTCCCATCTCCATATCGTTGAACGCGAACAAGTTCAACGAAGGGACCCGGTCAATCAAGGCAACTACGAGCATCCTCCAATCAATGTCAACTCTAGCCATATGGATCAGACTGCCGAAGCCATAGGACTCCAAATCCCGAATCTCATAAGCTGAAAAACTATCAAGCCAAGCAAGCAGCCGTGGCGAGCAAGAAGGACGAGGAAGCAGCTGACAAGTCCTCACTGGTACCCCCTCCAGAACAAAAGGCCAGAAATCAACGACAGCTCATCGAGGATCAGAAGATCAACGGGCGAAGGAGAAGGAAAAGCTGGAACCTCTGCAGACTCGACAGCCCCTGACCTGCCCTCAGTAACGGCTATGTTTGATATAGTTGCATCACTGTCTGAAACTGTCATAACCTCAGCCGCATGAGAAGACTCACCCACCTCATTAACAGAGTGCGCAAAAGACCGACGATCAGGAGAAGGACGATACTCTCCATCAAAAGGGCTATCGGCAATGATCACACCACACATCGTGGCATCCTGGCCAATCTGTCCATAAAAAATGCATCTGAACCATCAAGAAGGGTCCCGGCTACCCCGATCAAAGAATCAACGGTCATATCTGGACCTGTGGCCCTCTCCAACAGGAAATCATGAATCCAGTCATCATCCTGGCCGATCAAAGGGATCATCGAGGCATCCACACCGTCCATCATCAGGGGGACATCATCAATGATCACATCAAGTCCACCCAAACAAGTATGCCACACATCCTGGCCCTCATCAAGAGCATCCAAACCGTCAAAGGTATCATCTGAACCATCCATCCCATCCAGACATGAGATCAGCCCATCTATGTCCATCATACCCCCATCACCACCATCAATCACATCATCTAGGTGGCCCACAGACAAGGGATGCATAGCCTCACCAATGGCCACACTCCCCATCTCATCCATACCATCCAAAATCCCATCATTTAATGCTCCATTCAAATCTAAATTTACAGCCATCCCACCATTTATGGAGTCATTCAAAGCTCCACCAACTGTTCGCTTCCCCAAGTGTAGGGTTGCGATGTAGTAATAAACTCGGTAAGACCGAGGTCGATCCACAGGGACTATGTAGGATCTCACAAATTCATCCACAAGTGTCTATTGAAGTCTACTAATACGATTGATGTATAAAGTTGATATGAGTAACAAAAGCTGAATTAAATCGAGAGTAAGTAATTATAAGAAGGTACTAGGGTTTCAAGGATCCACTTGTAGCAATCCTTGATATTCAATCCGCTGTGGTTTCTTATTCTCTCAACTAGAATCGACATTCCTGTCTGTCTAGTCGGATGATAGAACTGTTAAACCAAACAGTCTGTAATATGTAAGTTCTATGTATAAGATTCACTCAATCTAGGCTGAGCTGAGCATGCTCAATTGCATAGGTCATTCCCCTTTCCTATAGGTCCAGTTCTCAATCATAATCATCCCCTAGTCCTCTCATAAGACAAAGATAGATTAGGATTTGAACTAGATTCAAATCACCAGCACAGTCCTTACATATTCCAGAAAATCAACTAAAATAGAACTTTGGCCTGAAGTCCCTTTATGAAGAGCTTAGTTCTAGAGCGCACTCCGATTCCTCGGATCATACAGGTCTATACCGTTGCAAACAAATTAAGAAGATAAGTAATTCATCCAAACATCCATGAGTCATCACAAGACTAAGAAAAATTACTTAAAAACTTGTATAAACTTCAAACCTTAGTTCATAATCATGAATTCCACTAAAACCACTTAACTACGAATTAAAACATCTTAGATTCACTACAAGCTTCACCTCTTAGCCCTAGCTAAGAGGTTTAGCTGCTCATGATCCAAGGAAACATGAAACAACTACAAAAAGCATGAAAACAGCAAAGCAAACCAAAAGGAGTTGTGAAACTTCAATCTTCACTTCCACAGCCTCCAACCTCGCTTGCACCCTTCTAGGATACCCTAGGAATGATCCCTAGGTGTCCTCTTATAGTCTGGAGGCTCCACAACGTCGGAATAATCGAGAATTTGCGAAACTCTTACGCAGCGCAGAGAAAATCGGGAAGAAATTAGAAGCTTCTAAGTCAGTACGCATGGCCGACCGGTCAAGACCGGTCGGCCTCAATAGAGAGTCATTCCAGCAAGTATGCCCGACCGGTCAAGACCGGTTGGGCCTATTCATCCTTGGTCCAGCAAGCATGTCCGACCGGTCATGACCGGTCGGACGCCTTCAGCAATTTTCCAGCAACAATGACCGACCGGTCATGACCGGTCGGTCCTCTTCAGTAGTGCCCAACATACATGGCTGACCGGTCACTGACCGGTCTGGCTTCCTTGGCCGACCGGTCACGACCGGTCAGCTTCATTTTCTTCTTATTTTCTTCCTTTCTTTCATCTGCTTTCTTCTCTTCTTTAGTTCTTTCTCTCTTTCTTCTTTGGTCCTCAAACATTCTTCATCAGAATGATCTCAAATGAGCTCTTTATGTCTTCAATTGAGTAGAGTCCACCCTCAATCCTGTAATCACAAAACATGCATTGGATTAGCTTACAAACCATACAAACCTTGCACAATGAGTGATGAATTGGGGTTAGAATATGCACAATTAAGAGCTCAACACACCCCCCAACTAGCATTTTGCTAGTCCCGAGCAAAACATGTGTGAAGGTAATCTCATTCTTCAAAACTCAACTCTCTTTCAGAAACCATCCTTCTATACATTCCAAGGTTCATAAGTGTAAGATTCAGAAAGATTAGGCATCAAAGGTTGGAACCGTAAATCCTCAAGGCATAATAGGCATTCATATGAGATTCCCACTGATTGGTTGATAAATAGAGGGACTTGAACAAATTCATCCTAGTGTGGGTAGTGAAAATTCATTCCACGAGTTTCTAGGATTATCTTCTTCATAGATCAACTAGACTATTGAACTTAAGGTACATAGAGCCACATCAAACTAATGACAGGAATTTGCCTTACCGTCCTTCCGACGACTTTCACACTACGTCCCATTTTCGGCTTTGGTTACGGGTAAACCATCCCCCGGTTGGTAGTAGGTAGCCCTAATCGGAATTTTCCACCGTTTTTCCACATTCCCAATTTCATCCTTCCTTTTCCTTTTTCTTTTTAAATTAGATAGGATTTTTAAAAATCCATATCTTTCATTATTTTCCCATGGACAAGGATGGACAAAGTTCCCCGGCCTGATTTCTCAATACCTTAATTCAAAGTCTAGCTAATCCATAAATCACATAATCCCTTCAACTCATGAAAATCATGTAATGTGAACTAGGTGTAAAAGTGTTCAGATTTTCTATCAATCACAAAAATAGGGGAGTTCACATATAAAACCATTATGCAATGAGAGATTCCAGACATCCAGCCCTATTCACTTCATATCTCTTCCTCTTATGCTCATATCATCTGGAATGCATAGAACCAATGTTTTCCAAAAGAGTTTCGAATTTTTGAAAAAAATCAAAAAATTTCCACATAATTGCTTGAGATGTTGCAAAGTGCTGGATTCATCCAAGCGGTCCTACACCCCCCAACCAAATCTTGCATTGTCCTCAATGTAAAAGATGCGCAATGAGCAAAACATGAGAGCAATTTGAAAATAACAGGGAGTGAGGAATGATATTACCTGAGAGAGTGAACATTGGAAATCTTCCTCCTTCTAACAAACCTATGAAAACGAAAACAAAAGCAGCAAAATCCTAATCCTAACTATTCTATACCTCCATCAGACTAGGAGATCAATCATCCTGATACACAGGATCATTCAGGGGTATGGACATACCTTCTGAAGGAAAATTTTCAAAGAACGGCTTTAATCGCTACCCATTTGCCTTAAAAATATTGCCGTTCCTTGGATTCAATAGCTCGACAATCCCATACGGATAGACAGTTTGCACAATGTAGGGACCGGTCCATCGAGATCTCAATTTTTTCAGAAATAGATGTAAGCGAGAATTATACATGAGGACTTTTTGATTGATCGTGAATGTCTTGCGAAGAATATTCTTATCATGGAATATCTTCGTCTTGTCCTTGTAAATTCTCACATTCTCATAAGATTCATTCCGGATTTCTGCAAGTTCATTTAATTGAAGTTTGCGTAGCGAGCTTGCCTTGTCAGAATTGAAATTCATTATCTTAATAGCCCAATACGCCTTATGTTCCAACTCCACAGGCAAGTGACAAGCCTTCCCATAGACAAGTCTATAGGGAGACATTCCAATAGGGGTTTTAAAGGCAGTACGGTAAGCCCAAAGCGCATCGGTAAGTCGAAGTGACCAATCCTTGCGATCGGGATTCACCGTTTTCTCTAAAATGTGTTTAATCTCCCTATTGGATATCTCAGCTTGTCCACTAGTTTGTGGGTGATAGGGGGTGCTCACTTTGTGTGTAACGCCATATTTCTTCATTAGGGCTGCAAAAGGGCGATTGCAAAAGTGAGATCCTCCATCACTTATGATGACTCGAGGCGTTCCAAACCGGGAAAGAACATTTTCTTTTAAAAATCGAATGACCGTTTTATGGTCATTATTCCGGCAAGGGATGGCCTCGACCCATTTGGAAACATAATCAACGACAAGCAAGATGTATACATTTCCAAAAGAAGATGGGAATGGGCCCATGAAATCGATGCCCCAACAATCAAAAATTTCGATAATTAAGATGGGATTGAGTGGCATCATATTTCTACGGGATATTCCTCCTAGTTTCTGACAAGGTTCACATGCTTTGCAAAACTCATGTGTGTCTTTGAACATGGTGGGCCAATAAAACCCACATTGCAGAATTTTCGCTGTGGTCTTTTTTGCCGAAAAGTGACCACCACATGCTTGAGAATGACAAAAGGAGATGATACTTTGTTGCTCATCATCTGGGACACATCTCCTTATGATTTGATCGGGACAGTACTTGAATAAGTATGGGTCGTCCCATAGAAATTTCCGCACCTCCGTGAAGAATCTATCCTTATCTTGTTTTTTCCAATATGTAGGAATTGCACCTGTAGCAAGATAGTTAGCAATGTCTGCATACCATGGCAATTAGGAAACAGCAAAAAGTTGTTCATCAGGGAACATGTCATTGATTGCAGTCGTTTCAGGGGAATTAGTGAGGACAAGTCGAGAGAGATGGTCGGCTACTACATTTTCTACTCCTTTCTTATCACGTATTTCTATGTCGAATTCTTGGAGTAGGAGGATCCATCTTAATAACCGTGGTTTAGCATCCTTCTTAGAAAGCAGATACTTAAGCGCGGCATGGTCAGTGAATATAATGATCTTGGATCCAATCAAGTAGGATCTAAACTTCTCCAAAGCAAAAACCACAGCTAAAAGTTCCTTTTCAGTGGTAGTGTAGTTTGCCTGGGCTGAGTTTAGGGTTCTACTTGCATAGTAGATGACACATGACTTTTTATCTTTTCTTTGGCCTAACACGGCCCCAATAGCATAGTCGCTAGCATCGCACATAATCTCAAAAGGAAGGCTCCAATCAGGTGGTTGCATTATTGGGGCACATGTCAACATACCTTTAAGGGTGGTAAAGGCCTTTTGACATTCTTCATTCCACTCGAATGAATTTTCCTTTTGAAGTAGGTTACATAAAGGGCGAGAGAGTGAACTGAAGTCCTTTATGAACCTTCTGTAGAATCCTGCGTGTCCTAAAAAGGACCGCACATCTCGTATGCTTTTGGGTGGTGGAAGGGTAGAGATAAGATCAATTTTCGCTTTGTCCACCTCAATTCCATTTTGTGAAACGATGTGACCAAGTACAATTCCCTTTTGAACCATGAAGTGACACTTTTCCCAATTGAGCACTAGGTTCTTCTCTTCACATCTTTTTAGCACAGATTTCAAGTGCTCAAGGCACTCATCAAAGCTACAACCGAATACGGAAAAATCATCCATGAAGACTTCGAGAATGGTCCCCACCATGTCAGAAAAGATGCTCATCATACAACGCTGAAAGGTGGCAGGGGCATTACATAGTCCAAACGGCATCCGTCGATAGGCGAAAGTGCCGAATGGACATGTGAATGTAGTCTTTTCTTGGTCTTCACGGGCAATTTCTATTTGGTTGTACCCTGAATAGCCATCAAGGAAGCAAAAGTGGGAATGACCCGCCAACCGTTCTAAAATCTGATCAACAAATGGTAGGGGGAAGTGGTCTTTCCTCGTGACAGTGTTTAGCTTCCTGTAGTCAATGCACATTCTCCAACCAATAGTAACTCTAGTTGGCACGAGTTCGTTATTGGCATTGGCTACGATGGTTATTCCGGATTTCTTAGGCACCACTTGAGTTGGGCTCACCCATTGGCTATCAAATATTGGGTAAATGATACCTACATCCAATAGTTTCACCACTTCGGCCTTAACCACATCCTTCATGTTTGGATTTGGTCGTCTTTGTGGTTGCCGGGATGATTTTGCATTTTCCTCAAGGTGTATGCGGTGAGTACAAATCAGAGGGTCTATGCCTTTGAGATCCGCAATTGACCATCCAATGGCACTCTTGTGCTCTAATAGAGTGGCTATTAGCCTACTCTCTTGTTCCTCATCCAAGGGGAAAGAAATCACCACTGGATATGTCTCATCTCGACCTAAATAAACATACTTTAGCTCATTTGGCAATGGTTTTAGGTCGAGTTTTGGTGCCTTGATGTTGGATGGGAGGGCCTTGTTCTCATTTACAGGCAAAGGTTCAATTGGGGCCCTCCATCTTTTATTCTCAAGCACCAGCATCACATCTAGAATGGCATCCCTCTCTTGTATTGTGTAATCATTTGTCTCATGAGAGTGGGCCATACATGCCTCCAAAGGGTTGGAAAATAGTGATAAGGGGATTGTATCCTCCACGAATGATTCGATCATGTTTAATTCGTGGACATCATCATCAACTTCCCGCGGTTGTTTGCATAACTCAAATATGTTAAGCTCAAGGGTCATATTTCCAAAGGACATTTGTACAAGTCCGTTTCTACAATTGATAATGGCGTTTGAAGTAGCTAGAAACGGTCGTCCAAGTATGGCGGGAATTTGAGTACCGGTGCCTATCACGGGATGTGTGTCCAAGACAATAAAATCTACTGGGTAGTAGAATTTATCAACTTGGACTAGAACATCCTCTACCATTCCTCTCGGTATCCGGATGGATCTATCAGCAAGTTGGAGTGTGGTTTTGGTGGGTTTCAATTCACCTAACCCAAGTTGTTTGTAGACCAAGTATGGAATGAGATTCACACTTGCCCCCAAGTCGAGTAGGGCTTGTTGTTCGCTTCCCCAAGTGTAGGGTTGCGATGTAGTAATAAACTCGGTAATACCGAGGTCGATCCACAGGGACTTATGTAGGATGTCACAAACTCATCCACAAGTTTCTATTGAAGCTAACAATCAAAGTTTGAATAGAATGTGTGTGATTAACAGTTTAAGCTAAATTGAATGTAAACAATTATAAGAAGGCACCAGGGGTTCGAGGATCCACTTATAGCAATCCTCGATGTTCAATCCGCTGTGGTTTCCCATTCTCTCAACTAGAATCACCAGTCAGGTCTATCTAGTCGGATGATATAACTGTTAAACCAGAAGTCTGTAACATGTAAGTTCTGTGCATAAAGTTCACTCAACTCTAGGCTGATCTGAGCATGCTCATTGCATAGGTCATTCACCTTTTCTATAGGTCCAATTCCCAATCATAACCATCCTCAAGTCTTCTCACAAGACAAGGCTAGATCATGATTTGAACTGGATTCAAATTATATGCACAGTCCATACATATTCCAGATAATCAACCAAAACTAGAACTTTGGCATGAAGCCCCTTTATGAAGAGCTTGGTACTAGAGCGCACTCCAATTCCTCGGATCATACAGGTCTAGACCGTTGCAAACAAATTAAGAAGATAAGTAATTCATCCAAACATCCATGAGTCATCACAAGACTAAGAGAAATTACTTAAAAAATTGTATAAACTTCAAACCTTAGTTCATAATCATGAATTCCAAACTGAAAACCGCTTAACTACGAATTAAAACACCTTGGATTCACTACAAGCTTCACCTCTTAGCCCTAGCTAAGAGGTTTAGCTGCTCATGATCCAAGGAAACATGAAACAACTACAAAAAGCATGAAAACAGCAAAGCAAACCAAAAGGAGTTGTGAAACTCCAATCTTCACTTCCACAGCCTCCAACCTCGCTTGAGCCCTTCTCGGATACCCTAGGAACGATCCCTAGGTGTCCTCTTATAGTCTGGATGCTCCACAACGTCGGAATAATCGGGAATTTGTGAAACTCTTACGCAGCGCAGAGAAAATCGGGAAGAAATTAGAAGTTTCTAAGTTCATACGCATGGCCGACCGGTCAAGACCGGTCGGGCCTTGTAGAACCTTAATCCAGCAAGCAACTCCGACCGGTCAAGACCGGTCGGATGTTTTCTTCACATTGCAGCAACATTGACCGACCAGTCTTGACCGGTCGGTCCTATTCATTGAATTCCCAGCAACACTGTCCGACCGGTCATGACCGGTCGGACGTCTTCAGCAGCCTCCTTCATACATGGCAGACCGGTCACTGACCGGTCTGGCTTCCTTGGCCGACCGGTCACGACCGGTCAGCACCTTTTTCTCTTCTTTTTCTTGCTTTCTTTCTTCTCTCTTTGCTTCTTCATTTCTTTTCTTCTTTGGTTCTTGGATGTTTTTCATCAGAATGATCCTAAGTGAGCTCTTTATGTCTTCAATTGAGTAGAGTCCACCCTCAATCCTATAGTCACAAAACATGCATTGAATTAGCTTACAAACCATACGAACCTTGCACAATGAGTGATGAATTGGGGTTAGAATATGCACAATTAAGAGCTCAACACACCCCCCAACCAGCATTTTGCTAGTCCCGAGCAAAACATGCGTGAAGCTAATCCCATTCTTCAAAACTCAACTCTCTTTCAGAAACCATCCTTCTATTCATTCTAAGGTTCATAAGTGTAAGATTCAGAAAGATTAGGCGTCAAAGGTTGGAACCGTAAATCCTCAAGACATAATAGGCATACATATGAGATTCCCGCTGATTGTTTGATAAATAGAAGGACCTGAACAAATTCAACCTAGTGTGGGTAGTGAAAATTCATCTCACGAGTTTCTAGGATTATCTTCTTCATAGATCAGGTAGACCATAGAACTCAAGGTACGTAGAGCCACATCAGGTCCATGACAGGAATTTGCCTTACCGTCCTTCCGACGACTTTCACACTACGTCCCATTTCCGGCTTTGGTTACGGGTAGACCATCCCCCGGTTGGTAGTAGGTAGCCCTAATCGGAATTTCCACCATTTTTCACATTCCCAATTTCATCCTTCCTTTTCCTTTTTCTTTTAAATTAGATAGGATTTTTAAAAATCCATATCTTTCATTATTTTCCCATGGACAAGGATGGACAAAGTACCCCGGCCTGATTTCTCAATACCTTAATTCAAAGTCTAGCTAATCCATAAGTCACATAATTCCTTCAACTCATGAAAATTGTGTAATGTGAACTAGGTGTAAAAGTGTTCAGATTTTCTATCAATCACAAAAATAGGGGAGTTCACATATAAAACCATTATGCTATGAGAGATTGCAGACATCCAGCCCCATACACTTCATATCTCCTCCTCTTATGCTCATATCAACTTGAATGCATAAAACCGGTGTTTTCCAAAAGAGTTTCGAATATTTGAAAAATCGAAAAAATTTCCACATGATTGCTTGAAATGTTGCAAATCGCTGGATTCATCCAAATGATCCTACACCCCCCAACCAAATCTTGCATTGTCCTCAATGTAAAAGATGTACAATGAGCAAAACATGAGAGCAATTTGAAAATAAAAGGGAGTGAGGAATGATAGTACCTGAGAGGGTGAAAAGTGGAGATCTTCCTCCTTCTAACAAACCTATGAAAACGAAAACAAAAGCAGCAAAATCCTAATCCTAACTACTCTATACCTCCATCAGACTAGGAGATCAATCATCCTGATACACAGGATCATTCAAAGGTATGGACATACCTTCTGAAGGGAAGTTGTCAAAGAACGGCTTTAATCGCTGCCCATTTGCTTTAAAAATGTTGCCGTTCCTTGGATTTAACAGCTCGACAGTCCCATATGGATAGACAGTTTGCACAATGTAGGGACCGGTCCACCGAGATCTCAATTTTCCCGGAAATAGATGTAAGCGAGAATTATACATGAGGACTTTTTGATTTATCGTGAATGTCTTGCGAAGAATATTCTTATCATGGAATATTTTCGTCTTGTCCTTGTAAATTCTTGCATTCTCATAAGCTTCATTCCGGATTTCTGCAAGTTCATTCAATTGTAGTTTGCGTAGAGAGCTTGCCTTGTCAGAATTGAAATTCATCTTCTTAATAGCCCAATATGCCTTATGTTCCAACTCCACAGGTAAGTGACAAGCCTTCCTATAGACAAGTCTATAGGGAGACATTCCAATAGGGGTTTTAAAGGCAGTACGGTAAGCCCACAGCGCATCGGTAAGCCGAAGTGACCAATCCTTGCGATCGGGATTCACCGTTTTCTCTAAAATGTGTTTAATCTCCCTATTGGATATCTCAGCTTGTCCACTAGTTTGTGGGTGATAGGGAGTGCTCACTTTGTGCGTTACGCCATATTTCTTCATTAATGCTTCAAAAGGGCGATTGCAAAAGTGAGACCCTCCATCACTTATGATGACTCGAGGCGTACCAAATCGGGAAAGAATGTTTTCTTTTAAGAATCGAATGACCGTTTTATGGTCATTATTCCGGCAAGGGATGGCCTCGACCCATTTGGAAACATAATCAACGGCAAGCAAGATGTATTGGTTTCCAAAAGAAGATGGGAATGGGCCCATGAAATCAATGCCCCAACAATAAAAAATTTCGACAATTAAGATGGGATTGAGTGGCATCATATTTCTACGGGAGATTCCTCCTAATTTCTGACAAGGTTCGCAAGCTTTGCAAAACTCATGTGTGTCTTTGAACATGGTGGGCCAATAAAACCCACATTGCAGAATTTTCGCTGTGGTCTTTTTAGCCGAAAAATGGCCACCACATGCTTGAGAATGACAAAAGGAGATGATACTTTGTTGCTCATCATCTGGGACACATCTCCTTATGATTTGATCGGGACAATACTTGAACAAGTATGGGTCGTCCCATAGAAATTTCCGTACCTCTGAGAAGAATCTATCCTTATCTTGCTTTTTTCAATATGTAGGAATTGTACCTGTAGCAAGATAATTAGCAATGTCCGCATACCATGGTAATTGGGAAACAGCAAAAAGTTGTTCATCAGGGAACATGTCATTGATTGCAGTCGTTTCAGGGGAATCAGTGAGGACAAGTCGAGAGAGGTGGTCAGCTACTACATTCTCTACTCCTTTCTTATCACGTATTTCTAAGTCGAATTCTTGGAGTAGGAGGATCCATCTTAATAACCGTGGTTTAGCATCCTTCTTTGAGAGAAGATACTTAAGCGCGGCATGGTCGGTGAATACGATGATCTTGGATCCAATCAAGTAGGATCTAAACTTCTCCAAGGCAAAAACTACTGCTAAAAGTTCCTTTTCAGTAGTGGTGTAGTTTGCCTGGGCTGAGTTTAGGGTTCTACTTGCATAGTAGATGACACACGGCTTTTTATCTTTTCTTTGGCCTAACACAGCCCCAATAGCATAGTCGCTAGCATCGCACATAATTTCAAAAGGAAGGCTCCAATCAGGTGGTTGCATTATTGGGGCGCATGTCAACATACCTTTAAGGGTGGTGAATGCCTGTTGACATTCTTCATTCCACTCGAATGAATTTTCCTTTTGAAGTAGGTTACATAAAGGGCGAGAGAGTGAACTGAAATCCTTTATAAACCTTCTGTAAAATCCTGTGTGTCCTAAAAAGGACCGTATATCTGGTATGCTTTTGGGTGGTGGTAGGTTAGAGATAAGATCAATTTTCACCTTGTCCACCTCAATTCCATTTTGTGAAATGATGTGACCAAGTACAATTCCCTTTTGAACCATGAAGTGACACTTTTCCCAATTGAGCACAAGGTTCTTCTCTTCACATCTTTTTAGCACAGATTTCAAGTGCTTGAGGCACTCATCAAAGTTACAACCAAATACAGAAAAATCATCCATGAAGACTTCGAGAATGGTCCCCACCATGTCAGAAAAGATGCTCATCATACAACGCTGAAAGGTGGCAGGGGCATTACATAGTCCAAACGGCATTCGTCGATAGGCGAAAGTACCGAATAGACATGTGAATGTAGTCTTTTCTTGATCTTCACGGGCAATTTCTATTTGGTTGTACCCTGAATAGCCATCAAGGAAGCAAAAGTGGGAATGGCCCGCCAACCGTTCTAAAATCTGATCAACAAACGGTAGGGGAAAGTGGTCTTTCCTCGTGACAGTGTTTAGCTTCCTGTAATCAATGCACATTCTCCAACCGGTAGTGACTCTAGTTGGCACGAGTTCGTTATTGGCATTGGCTACGATGGTTATTCCGGATTTCTTAGGCACCACTTGAGTTGGGCTCACCCATTGGCTATCAGATATTGGGTAAATGATACCTACATCCAATAGTTTCACCACTTCGGCCTTAACCACATCCTTCATATTTGGATTTAGTCGTCTTTGTGGTTGCCGGGATGTCTTTGCATTTTCCTCAAGGTGTATGCGGTGAGTGCAAATCAGTGGGTCTATGCCTTTGAGATCCGCAATTGTCCATCCGATGGCACTCTTGTGCTCTAATAGAGTGGCTATTAGCCTACTCTCTTGTTCCTCATCCAAGTGGGAAGAAATCACCACTGGATATGTCTCATCTCGACCTAAATAAACATATTTTAGCTCACTTGGCAATGGTTTTAGGTCGAGTTTTGGTGCCTTAATGTTGGATGGGAGGGCCTTGTTCTCATTTATAGGCAAAGGTTCAATTGGCGCCCTCCATCTTTTATTTTCACGCACCAGCATCACATCTAGAATGGCATCCATCTCTTATGTTGTATCATCATTCATATCATGGAGATGGGCCACAAATGCCTCCAAAGGGTCGGAAAATAGTGACAAGGGGATTGTATCTTCCACGAATGATTCGATCATGTTTAATTCGTGGATATCATCATCAACTTCCCGCGGTTGTTTGCATAACTCAAATATGTTAAGCTCAAGGGTCATATTTCCAAAGGACATTTGTACAAGTCCGTTTCTACAATTGATAATGGCGTTTGAGGTAGCTAGAAACGGTCGTCCAAGTATGACGGGAATTTGAGTACCGGTGCCTATCACGGGATGTGTGTCCAAGACAATAAAATCTACTGGATAGTAGAATTTATCAACTTGGACTAGAACATCCTCTACCATTCCTCTCGGTATCCGGATGGATCTATCAGCAAGTTGGAGTGTGGTTTTGGTGGGTTTCAATTCACCTAACCCAAGTTGTTCATAGACCGAGTATGGAATGAGATTCACACTTGCCCCCAAGTAGAGTAGGGCTTGTTTAATCTGGTAGTCTCCTATGATGCATGATATGGTTGGACTACCCGGATCTTTGTATTTTTGGGGCACCTCTTGTTTGATGATGGCACTCAAATTCTCAGCCAAAAGCACTTTGTTGTGAACGTTATGTTTCCTTTTGATTGTACACAATTCCTTTAAAAATTTGGCATAAGATGGTATTTGTTTTATTGCATCCAACAGCGGAATGTTGATCTTCACCTGCTTGAAAACTTCCAGAATCTCCAGATTTTTATCTAAAGGTTTAGGTGAAATCAACCTTTGTGGAAATGGGGCAACCGGCTTGTATTGTCTTTCCGGTTCTTTCTCTTGTGGAATATTGTTTGGGCTATCATCCTCTTTGGGAATTTCCAGATCCTTAGGCTTGGGGGCCTTCACCGGATTAGATTTATCAATTTCTTTCCCACTTCTCAAAGTGGTGATAGCTTGGACATGTTCCGTATGGTGGGAGGATGAGCTTGCGTCTTGTATCTCATATTGGGTCCTTGGGTTAGGAAGAGGTTGGGCAGGAAGTGTGCCCTTCTCTCTAACATTAAGGTGAGCTTCAACTCTAGCCAAAGATGTTTTCAATTCATTGATGGCTCGGTTTGAGTTTTGATTGAATTTCAGTTGCTCTTGCATGAACCCATCTATTTTTAGAGAATTTGTCTTGTTATACTCATTCTGGACCGATACGAATGCACCCAACATCTCTTCTAGTGATACTTTTGGAGTGTTGTTTGCATTTGTATTGGGCCCATTCTTCCAACTGAAGTTGGGATGGTTCTTCCAATTAGGATTATACGTGTTTGAGTTTGGAGCACCATATTGCTGCTGATAACTGTTTATGGCATTTGTTTGTTCTTGTAGGATGCCTTGGACTGCTGAAATCGTGGGACAATCTGGTGTAGCATGTTGATTTCCAGCACAAATTCCACAAACAGTTTCAACCTCAGTGGAGTTGATTGTTTCTCCTTTCCTTAATTCCATGGCTTCGACCTTTCTTGTAAGGCTAGCCAACCATGCACTTATGCTATCTTCTTCTGATAAGACATACATTCCTCCCTTTTCCTTTTGTTGGCCAATCTTGGAATTTGTTGGTTTAGGTGTGTCCCAAGATTGTGCACTTTCAGCCAATTCTTCCAGATAATCCCATGCTTCATCAGCTTCCTTATTCATGAACTCCCCATTACACATCATCTCTATAAATTGGCGCATGGATGGAATCAGTCCTTCATAGAAAAAACTTATAATCCGCCAATTTTCATAGCCATGATGTGGGCATGCGTTTAATAGGTCCTTGAATCTCTCCCAACATTGGGAAAAGGTTTCATCCTCCTTTTGGGCAAAGTTCATGATAAGGCGCTTAAGCATGTTCGTTTTGTGAGTAGGGAAGAATTTTTTTATAAATTCTCTGTGCATATCATTCCATGACCCAATTGATCTTAGCCTCAATGCATAAAGCCAACCCTTGGCTTTATCCTTAAGAGTGAAAGGGAAGAATTTAAGTCTTACTACATCCTCAGTCACATTTGCAAAGTGCATGGTGGTGATTACCTCATCAAACTCCCTAAGGTGTTGATAGGCACTTTCACTGTCTAAACCATGAAATTTAGGGAGAAGATTGATCACTCCCGGTTTCAAATCCACATTCCCTGCATTTGGTGGAAAAACTATGCATGAGGGAGTGCTAGTTCTTGCAGGTTGCAAAAAATCACGTAAAGTCCTAGGTCGGGGAACATTCTCAACCACATTCTCCCCTGTTTCAGTTTGATTTTGAACCGGATTAGGTTGATTTGTAGCCATATTTTCAGATAAAATTGGAGAATCTAGCTGTCTCCTAGCACGTGACTCTCTATCAATCCCTTCTACTATCCCCCCTTCACTTATGAGTCGGTTATTGGAATCCCGAGCCCAATGTGGCATGCAAAACCAAAAATAAGAAACAAAAAGAAATGAGAATTCTTCCTCCCTTTTCTTTACTCTTCTCTAAGACCGAAGCACAAAGTGTCTTGCAATGGCTAGGCCAGAAGCAAGGATAAAGACCGATTTCTCCTGGTCAATAGGGGTTCAGAGAACTCCCCACCCACTCTTTGAATCTTTTGAGAAAAAGTGCAGAAAAAGGAAAAAGAGGAGTAGAGATGAGAAAAGAAATCTCTGAGCACAAGGTGATCCAAGGCGGCTTAGCCGACCAATAGGAATCCAGGTGGCAAAAAGAGCCGACCTTTTAGAGATCCAAAAGGAATCTCCACCCACTCTACAAGAGATGAATAGGAATGAATAGGAGAAGGAGAAGAGTAAGGTTTAGAAAGATAGAACCTGATTCGCACTTGAAACTCTTGTATCTTCTTCAGCTTCCTAGAAATCCCTGAAAAGAAAAAAAAATCAAATAAATAAACTAAGTTAGTTCTAAAAATCTAAAAGAATCCTAAATAGATACTAATTTCAGAAATTTGTGAAAACCGTCAAGGTCCCCGGCAACGGCGCCAAAAACTTGTTCGCTTCCCCAAGTGTAGGGTTGCGATGTAGTAATAAACTCGGTAATACCGAGGTCGATCCACAGGGACTTATGTAGGATGTCACAAACTCATCCACAAGTTTCTATTGAAGCTAACAATCAAAGTTTGAATAGAATGTGTGTGATTAACAGTTTAAGCTAAATTGAATGTAAACAATTATAAGAAGGCACCAGGGGCTCGAGGATCCACTTATAGCAATCCTCGATGTTCAATCCGCTGTGGTTTCCCATTCTCTCAACTAGAATCACCAGTCAGGTCTATCTAGTCGGATGATAGAACTGTTAAACCAGAAGTCTGTAACATGTAAGTTCTGTGCATAAAGTTCACTCAACTCTAGGCTGATCTGAGCATGCTCATTGCATAGGTCATTCACCTTTTCTATAGGTCCAATTCCCAATCATAACCATCCTCAAGTCTTCTCACAAGACAAGGCTAGATCATGATTTGAACTGGATTCAAATTATATGCACAGTCCATACATATTCCAGATAATCAACCAAAACTAGAACTTTGGCATGAAGCCCCTTTATGAAGAGCTTGGTACTAGAGCGCACTCCAATTCCTCGGATCATACAGGTCTAGACCGTTGCAAACAAATTAAGAAGATAAGTAATTCATCCAAACATCCATGAGTCATCACAAGACTAAGAGAAATTACTTAAAAAATTGTATAAACTTCAAACCTTAGTTCATAATCATGAATTCCAAACTGAAAACCGCTTAACTACGAATTAAAACACCTTGGATTCACTACAAGCTTCACCTCTTAGCCCTAGCTAAGAGGTTTAGCTGCTCATGATCCAAGGAAACATGAAACAACTACAAAAAGCATGAAAACAGCAAAGCAAACCAAAAGGAGTTGTGAAACTCCAATCTTCACTTCCATAGCCTCCAACCTCGCTTGAGCCCTTCTCGGATACCCTAGGAACGATCCCTAGGTGTCCTCTTATAGTCTGGATGCTCCACAACGTCGGAATAATCAGGAATTTGCGAAACTCTTACGCAGCGCAGAGAAAATCGGGAAGAAATTAGAAGTTTCTAAGTTCATACGCATGGCCGACCGGTCAAGACCGGTCGGGCCTTGTAGAACCTTAATCCAGCAAGCAACTCCGACCGGTCAAGACCGGTCGGATGTTTTCTTCACATTGCAGCAACACTGACCGACCGGTCTTGACCGGTCGGTCCTATTCATTGAATTCCCAGCAACACTGTCCGACCGGTCATGACCGGTCGGACGTCTTCAGCAGCCTCCTTCATACATGGCAGACCGGTCACTGACCGGTCTGGCTTCCTTGGCCGACCGGTCACGACCGGTCAGCACCTTTTTCTCTTCTTTTTCTTGCTTTCTTTCTTCTCTCTTTGCTTCTTCATTTCTTTTCTTCTTTGGTTCTTGGATGTTTTTCATCAGAATGATCCTAAGTGAGCTCTTTATGTCTTCAATTGAGTAGAGTCCACCCTCAATCCTATAGTCACAAAACATGCATTGAATTAGCTTACAAACCATACGAACCTTGCACAATGAGTGATGAATTGGGGTTAGAATATGCACAATTAAGAGCTCAACACTTGTTTAATCTGGTAGTCTCCTATGATGCATGAGATGGTTGGACTACCTGGATCCTTGTATTTTTGGGGCACCTCTTGTTTGATGATGGCGCTCAAATTCTCAGCCAAAAGCACTTTATTGTGAACGTTATGTTTCCTTTTGATTGTACACAATTCCTTTAAAAATTTAGCATAAGATGGTATTTGTTTTATTGCATCCAACAGCAGGATGTTGATCTTCACCTGCTTGAAAACTTCCAGAATCTCCAGATTTTTATCTAAAGGTTTAGGTGAAATCAACCTTTGTGGAAATGGGGCAACTGGCTTGTATTTCCTTTCCGATTCTTTCTCTTGTGGAATATTGTTTGGGCTATCATCCTCTTTGGGAATTTCCGGATCCTTAGGCTTTGGGGCCTTCACCGGATTAGATTTGTCAATTTCTTTCCCACTTCTCAAAGTGATGATAGCCTGGACATGTTCCGTATGGTGGGAGGATGAGCTTGCATCTTGTATCTCATACTGGGTCCTTGGGTTAGAAAGAGGTTGAGCAGGAAGTGTTCCCTTCTCTCTACCACTAAGGTGAGCTTCAACTCTAGCCAGAGATGTTTTCAATTCATTAATGGCTTGGTTTGAATTTTGATTGAATTTCAATTGCTCTTGCATGAACCCATCTATTTTTAGAGAATTTGTCTTGTTATACTCATTCTGGACCGATACGAGTGCACCCAATATCTCTTCTAGTGATACTTTTGGAGTGTTGTTTGCGTTTGCAGTGGGTCCATTCCTCCAACTGAAGTTGGGATGGTTCTTCCAATTAGGATTAAACGTGTTTGAGTTTGGAGCACCATTTTGCTGCTGATAACTGTTTATGGCATTTGTTTGTTCTTGTAAGATGCCTTGGACTGCTGAAATTGTGGGACAATCTGATGTAGCATGTTGATTTCCAGCACAAATTCTACAAACAGTTTCAACCTCAGTGGAGTTGATTGTTTCTCCTTTCCTTAATTTCATGGCTTCGACCTTTCTTGTAAGGCTAGCCAACCGTGCACTTATGCTATCTTCTTCTGATAAGACATACATTCCTCCCTTTTCCTTTTGTTGGCCAGTCTTGGAATTTGTTGGTTTAGATGTGTCCCAAGATTGTGCACTTTCAGCCAATTCTTCCAGATAATCCCATGCTTCATCAGCTTCCTTATTCATGAACTCCCCATTACACATCATCTCTATAAATTGGCGCATGGATGGAATCAGTCCTTCATAGAAAAAATTTATAATCCGCCAAATTTCATAGCCATGATGTGGGCATGCGTTTAATAGGTCCTTGAACCTCTCCCAACATTGGGAAAAGGTTTCATCTTCTTTTTGGGCAAAGTTCATGATAAGGCGCTTAAGCATGTTCGTTTTGTGAGTAGGGAAGAATTTTTTTATAAATTCTCTGTGCATATCATTCCATGACCCAATTGATCTTGGCCTCAATGCATAAAGCCAACCCTTGGCTTTATCCTTAAGAGTAAAAGGGAAGAATTTAAGTCTTACTACATCTTCAGTCACATTTGCAAAGTGCATGGTGGTGATTACTTCATCAAACTCCCTAAGGTGTTGATAGGCACTTTCACTGTCTAGACCATGGAATTTAGTGAGAAGATTGATCACTCCCTGTTTCAAATCCACGTTCCCTGCATTTAATGGAAATACTATGCATGAGGGAGTGCTCGTTCTTGCGGGTTGCAAGAAATCACGTAAAGTCCTTGGTCGGGGAACATCATCAACCACATTCTCCCCAGTTTCAGTTTGATTTTGGTTCGGGTTAGGTTGATTTGCAGCCATATTTCCAGATAAAATTGGAGAATCTAGCTGTCTCCTAGCACGTGGCTCTCTATCAATTCCTTCTACTATCCCCCCTTCACTTATGAGTCGGTTATTGGAATCCCGAGCCCAATGTGGCATGCAAAACCAAAAATAAGAAACAAAAAGAAAGGAGAATTCTTCCTCCCTTTTCTTTACTCTTCTCTAAGACCGAAGCACAAGGTGTCTTGCAATGGCTAGGCCAGAAGCAAGGATAGAGACCGATTTCTCCTGGTCAATAGGGGTTCAGAGAACTCCCCACCCACTCTTTGAATCTTTTGAGAAAAAGTGCAGAAAAAGGAAAAAGAGGAGTAGAGATGAGAAAAGAAATCTCTGAGCACAAGGTGATCCAAGGCGGCTGAGCCGACCAATAGGAATCCAGGTGGCAAAAAGGCCGACCTTTTAGAGATCCAAAAGGAATCTCCACCCACTCTACAAGAGATGAATAGGAATGAATAGGAGAAGGAGAAGAGTAAGGTTTAGAAAGATAGAACCTGATTCGCACTTGAAACTCTTGTATCTTCTTCAGCTTCCTAGAAATCCATGAAAAGAAAAAAATCAAATAAATAAACTAAGTTTTAAAAATCTAAAAAAAAATCCTAAATAGATACTAATTTCAGAAATTTGTGAAAACCGTCAAGGTCCCCGGCAACGGCGCCAAAAACTTGTTCGCTTCCCCAAGTGAAGGGTTGCGATGTAGTAATAAACTCGGTAAGACCGAGGTCGATCCACAGGGACTATGTAGGATCTCACAAATTCTTCCACAAGTGTCTATTGAAGTCTACTAATCCGATTGATGTATAAAGTTGATATGAGTAACAAAAGCTGAATTAAATCGAGAGTAAGTAATTATAAGAAGGTACTAGGGTTTCAAGGATCCACTTGTAGCAATCCTTGATGTTCAATCCGCTGTGGTTTCTTATTCTCTCAACTAGAATCGACATTCCTGTCTGTCTAGTCGGATGATAGAACTGTTAAACCAAACAGTCTGTAATATGTAAGTTCTATGCATAAGATTCACTCAATCTAGGCTGAGCTGAGCATGCTCAATTGCATAGGTCATTCCCCTTTCCTATAGGTCCAGTTCTCAATCATAATCATCCCCAAGTCCTCTCACAAGACAAAGATAGATTAGGATTTGAACTAGATTCAAATCACCAGCACAGTCCTTACATATTCCAAAAAATCAACTAAAATAGAACTTTGGCCTGAAGTCCCTTTATGAAGAGCTTAGTTCTAGAGCGCACTCCGATTCCTCGGATCATACAGGTCTATACCGTTGCAAACAAATTAAGAAGATAAGTAATTCATCCAAACATCCATGAGTCATCACAAGACTAAGAAAAATTACTTAAAAACTTGTATAAACTTCAAACCTTAGTTCATAATCATGAATTCCACTAAAACCACTTAACTACGAATTAAAACATCTTGGATTCACTACAAGCTTCACCTCTTAGCCCTAGCTAAGAGGTTTAGCTGCTCATGATCCAAGGAAACATGAAACAACTACAAAAAGCATGAAAATAGCAAAGCAAACCAAAAGGAGTTGTGAAACTTCAATCTTCACTTCCACAGCCTCCAACCTCGCTTGCACCCTTCTAGGATACCCTAGGAACAATCCCTAGGTGTCCTCTTATAGTCTGGAGGCTCCACAACGTCGGAATAATCGGGAATTTGCGAAACTCTTACGCAGCGCAGAGAAAATCGGGAAGAAATTAGAAGCTTTTAAGTCAGTACGCATGGCCGACCGGTCAAGACCGGTCGGCCTCAATAGAGAGTCATTCCAGCAAGTATGCCCGACCGGTCAAGACCGGTCGGGCCTATTCATCCTTGGTCCAGCAAGCATGTCCGACCGGTCATGACCGGTCGGACGCCTTCAGTAATTTTCCAGCAACAATGACCGACCGGTCATGACCAGTCGGTCCTCTTCAGTAGTGCCCAACATACATGGCTGACCGGTCACTGACCGGTCTGGCTTCCTTGGCCGACCGGTCACGACCGGTCAGCTTCATTTTCTTCTTATTTTCTTCCTTTCTTTCATCTGCTTTCTTCTCTTCTTTAGTTCTTTCTCTCTTTTCTTCTTTGGTCCTCAAACATTCTTCATCAGAATGATCTCAAATGAGCTCTTTATGTCTTCAATTGAGTAGAGTCCACCCTCAATCCTGTAATCACAAAACATGCATTGGATTAGCTTACAAACCATACAAACCTTGCACAATGCGTGATGAATTGGGGTTAGAATATGCACAATTAAGAGCTCAACACCAACCACCAAGCTTAAGTCTTCATCAATACCCCCTCTTAATGCCCCATCTACCCCATCCATTAAAGGCATCTCCCCTTTATCAAAGCTCATTTGAAAATCTGAAGTGTGGGACCCATCATGAACAGTCCCCACAGCCCTTAAATCCCCACCATCCATTGCTTAAGAGAGGATAAAGTGAGAAGAAGACAAAAGGAGAAGAAAAGATGAGACAAAGAGAGGAAACATGGCTGGAATCAAAAAGCCTGGTACAGGGAATGAAGAGACAGCAACAGAAAGCAGGGGAGGAAGGTCCGAACCAGAACCCGCACGGACCCCACAAGAAGCGAGTCGTGGGCGGCCCACTCTAGGCCGCCCGTACGGACGCGCTCTCTCTCTCCGTGGGATTGGCTCCATGGTTGTTGGTAGGTGAGGCTGACAGTCCACATCAGCAAATGGCACCCTGAGGGCCACCCAAGGCTCCAATCCATTCCAGATTTCATTTGAGCTCGATCAGAATCATTGGAAGGTACCCCACCTATCCAATCACTAAGCACTGCGGCCAGAATGGGTCTAATCAAGTCAAAGAGAGGGAAAGATGATCAAGAGAAGGCCACAAGCAATCTGAGCCATTCGAAGACCAGATCAGTATGATCTAAACCATGGAAAAGCTTACATAGGTCATGAAATAGCAAGATCAAAGGTTTGATCATCAAGAAAGAATGCCAGGTCCAAGATCTGATCATCAAGTGGGCCCACAAGGCCTAATCAAGCAATCTGAACCGTTCAAGTCACCATCCACACCATAAGAAGCCTTCTTAACTTCATAAAACATCAAGAAAAGGTGCTCCAAAGCAAAGCTGAGGTCTAGAGGAGGCCCACAGGGCCAAAATCAAGCAATCTGAACCATTCAAGTCATCATCCATATAGTTAAGAAGTCTCATCTCCCACAAATCATTAAAGAATGAGTCAGAAATCAAAGCATCCAGGCCTCATCAAGTAATTTGAGAAGAATTGAGGTTGTATATTCATCCAAAAGATTTCAATACAGAAGAAAGTAAAAGCAAAAATTGTACATCAAGCAAGTTGAATACACCTTCACAAAAGCAAGCTACAAGTCACCAACATAGTCGTCATCGTCCCTCCTCTCGTCCCGCTCCCGACGGTAAAGATCCATCAAAGGAGCTGTCACCGAGCCTCCAGCGTATCTGTGACGGCCCCCTGGAACATAGAGTGGAGGAAGCAGAAGCCCCTGGCCATACAGCAAATACCACTCATCATAATCGCGATCCGGGATCGTGAAACGAAACCCGGGCTAACCCACAAGAGCATCAACCATCTCATCAGCTGGGATCTGAGCAGCTGGAGGAGGTGCAGAACAAGGGACCCGAGCCACCCCAGTGACCTGCCGAAGCAGCCTCTCACCCAGATACCATTGAAATGATTCAGCGTCAGAAAGCATGATACGGAGACATGAAGCATCATATGCCTCCACACGCTGAGGAGTGTAATAAAGGGGGAAGCTGGCATACGGCATATGAGCGAGCTACAGCAAATGAGGTCACCACAGTCAATTACAGTACAGAGCGAGGGATAAGGAAAGCAAGATACTTACATCATCAACGGTCAACCCGTCTATGTCAACGCGCCAATTGTCCCTAGAAACTCGAGAGTTCCGCTGACGGTTTTGTTAATGCCAGTACATGTGGCGATACAAAGATGGCTCAATGTTGTCCCGCATCCTCGGCGCGAGATGGGGAAAATGGTCATAAAAGCAAGTATGGGCAAGGGCACACCTAACAATTAGAAAGAGGAGGAGGGTAAACGTCTCCAAGAAAGGAGAAAGAAGTACCTCAACGACAAGCCAGAAACCTGTGTAGGACCGACTATTTCGACTACTTTTATCCAGACCCTGAAAAATATGAGTCAGGATAGCCCTGTTCCAGTTGTAGGGATGGTGAAGATCCTCAACCAAGCGAAGAAATTTAGGATCAACCCTCTCATTGGCATGGCAGAGAAGGAAGGACCCGAAGGCATAAGTGATCATGGCCCGTGCTTTGTGGAGGGCCTCTAACTCGTTAGTGGGGATGACGGTGGCAAAAGTGTTGTAGAACCATCGCATCTTTACTTGATGGCCTTGGAATTCATCTTCGAGCGGGACATCACCAACAAGCCGTAGCCAGTCAGTGGAAGTGATAGGAGCAAGAGAGCTGACTTGAGGAACAACTACCCCATGAAATGGAAAGCCAATTTGCATATAAATATCCAGGGGAGTTATGCCCCATTCGCCACAAGGGAATTGAAAAGTGTGAATCTCATCCCGCCACCTCTCGCAAAGGGCCACGAGCATCATGCGGTTGGCACTGTTGTTATGGAAGCGTAAGGTGAGGAGGCCAGCAAAAGGAGTACCAGCCAATACTCGTTCAAGCAAAGGCTGTGGATGCTTCACCCAGTTATCCCGGTGATCCCTGGTACCTCGACCCTTGATGGCAGGAAGAGGTTGGTGCTCCATAGCCAAGGAACACATATGGTCCCCTCGGCGGATGATAAAGGCAGGATCATCCTTGTCAATCACTCAACGTCCTCTAGCACCGTCCGCCATTGAATCCTACAAGCTTGGCAAGGTAAGTCCCTATCCTTTACCAGTTAAAATCTAAATTATCATCCTGGAAACCCATGGGATTGGACTCACATTCAAATGCAAGATCCAGAGTCCAACTCCATGTGCTACCTAGGATATGTGTTGGGCCCATTAAAGAAGGCAAGGCCCACCTTAAAGAAGGTTGCATGCCATGCCTTAGGCAAAGAAAGTCCATCATCCAAGGACATACTTTGGACAACAAATACACTCAAGTGTCATGAGATCAACAAGGGATAAGAATCCTACTTCACATGAGAAATCCCTCTTCAAAGTCCATATGTGGCCAAGGATTGGTCCACTTTTTATGCCAAGGCCATGATTCTCACTTAAGATGTTTCCATCTTTTCTTACACATGTACATGGACAAGTGGGGAATAGGAAGGAAATGGACCCCCAAGAGCAACCCAAATACCTCACCTCAATGGATTGAAGAGAGCACATAGCCCACTTGAAGAACATGAGGACCCATTCATGGGTTAACCATGGGCACTCCTATATGCATCATCTTGATGAGAGTTTTGACCATAAGAGCACAACATGGAGGTCTACCCACAAACATATGAACCAATGAAGCTAATGGTAAAAATTTTGATGCACATAGCCCACATGAAGAATCAAAGTAGGAAATGCTCGTGTAAGGACAAGTTTGGGCAACTTATGTGCACCAATTTCTTTACTAAAAAGGGAGACCATTGGAGCACAAGAGGGCATGGCTTGATGAGTCACCCAACCATCATGAAAATGGCTAAGAATCGTATACATAGCCTGCTTGAAGATCAAAATCCAAAATGCCCCAAAGCATGGGACAAAATTGGGCAACCTATGAGTATCATTCTTCCTCACAAATTGAAAGAAAAATCACTCATCCTTGAGAATGGTGGTGGATGACCCACCAAGCACCCCAAAGAGAAGTTCAAGGAGCTATGGTTGCATGGATAGCTCACTTGAAGGAGGATCACCTATTTGAGGTTGATAACATTAAAGGGAAACTCTTGAGAACCACTTTCTTACCACAAGAAAAAACCATTTGAACCTAGTGAGATTGTTGGAACAACTCACTCATGAGACTTGTAGATGATCAAGTAACTCAAGTCCTCCATCCATCAAAAGAAAAAAGCATGAAAGGAAAAATCCTACATGAACAAAGTGTAGTGGTGCACACATGGTCCAAAGAAATCCAAGTTTCAATGAGGGCCCAAAAGCCCATCCATATGGAAAAATCCTAAGGGACCCACCACACTTTGTACATAAGGATGTACATCATAATCAAGAGATGGTGGAAGATTTGGGCCATTTGTCTATAAAGGCCCAACTAAGAAATCTAGCCCACTTGAGATCCAAGTGAAGAATGGCCTAGTCACTTTTGTCCATACACATGTGAAGAAAGATGGGGCCACCCAAAGTGAGCCCCATGAGCCCAAAACTTGAGGTGGGCCCTACCATTCCCATGGGCCCAAACCTTGAAGAGAAAATGGAAAAGAAAAGAAAGCTTCAAAGGAAATGACAAGAAAGAGAAAGTAAGAGGGAGCCCAAAATGAAGCATTGTGCCCATCAAATACACCAAGAGCCATGACTTCACTTTGAGCCCATTTGATACACATGAAAAGAGGCCTAACTCCCATGAAGAAAGATGGGATATTTTGCCATGCACACTTGATGGACATGGCAAAATTACCCTTTACATACACATGAAGGGAGTGTGAAAGAAGAAAAAAAATGAAATGGAAAGCTTGCAATGTCCTTCTCCATGCACCACCTTTAAAAGAGATTGGGGATCTAGAAAAAGGTCAAGAACACTTGGGCCCACCTTCACTTCTTTTGAAATAGCTACATGAAGAAAAGAAAGGAACCATAAGAAACAATGAAGAAGGAAAAAGACAAAAGAGAAAGGGAGTGGTCCATACCTTTACCACTTGTTCGCTCGCCTCAAGTGTAAGGCTGCGATGTAGTAATAAATCTCGGTAAGACCGAGGTCGATCCACAGGGAAAAAGTAACAGCTTCCTAATTACTTCAGCAACTCAGTTTAATAGAGCAAATTCAATTTCAATAGGATGTTTAATTAAAACAGTAACTTAATGAAAAATCAGAGATATAATGTACTAAGGCTTTCAAGGATCCACTTGTAGCAATTCTATGTCAATTCAGTCAATCCAAGTAGAGAACACAACTAGATTCGAAGTCCTATCTCTCGTCTAGTTGGATAATAAAGCATTCACACACATTCATCCAATTCAAGTTGAACTTCCAAGTTCAAGTCCATTCAATCAATGTAGAATTCAAATTCATAGCCTGCGGAGTAACAGCCATGCCTATGGACTATGGCCTGCTCAAGGATTACTACAATTCGAATCTAAACAAGCAACCTGTGATAATCTCAGAGAATTAAAAGGAATTCATGTCCGGAGCACATGAACTCAGATAAGACATCTCAAACTACCACCTATTGGACTAAAAGATAAGAAAATTCTAACTTTGAATTGAATAATACTTGAATCAAACTGAAATTAACATAGAATTGGCTACAAGCTTCACCTCTCAGCCTTAGCTGAGAGGTTTTAGCCGAGCATAGTCATGCTACAACTAAAATCTCAAAAATAAAGCATAAAACTAGAAAAACCCGAAGATAGATGTTGCAAACGCTCCACAGTCGCCTTCAGCCTCCAAACTCACGTTCCTTCTCTTCTCTGATACCTTAGGGAGAGCCCCTAGGTGTCCTTTTATAGCAACAAACCCCCCTTGCGTCGGATCCTGCGAAAGACTTCGCATTGCGCAGCAAATTTCGGAGTCCCGAATTAGAAAGGACTCCTATTACGCAGATCCGACCGGTCGTGACCGGTCGGACTAGCTTTTTGGAACATCCAGTGAGTGCAGCCGACCGGTCAAGACCGGTCGGACTGACCTCCCCATCCAGCGTGCATGCCCGACCGGTCATGACCGGTCGGGCTGCTCTACTGCCTTGATCCAGTGTGCATGGCCGACCGGTCATGACCGGTCGGCCTCTCTTCTTCTTATTCATGTGATGTGGCTGACCGGTCGGACGACCGGTCAGCCTTGTATTCCTTCATCATTTTCTTCTTTTCTTCATTCTCTTTTCTCTCTCTTTCTTCTTCTTTCCTTGGTCCATCTTAGGACTTCATCCAATGTCTTCAAATGTAATCTTTTGACTCTAATTTGATGAAATCCCCTCTTATCTCTACAATCACAAAACACATGTTAGGTGGGCCTTTTAACCATGAAAATCATGCAAATTATGTAGTGTAATGGGCAATGCAATGTATAAATTGGAGGTTCAACACACCCCCCAACCAGCTTTTTGCTAGTCCCGAGCAAAACATGCGTGAAAATAATTTCAACCCTCCAAATCCAACTCCCCTTTAGAACCTATGATTCTATCCATCCCAAGATGTATAAGTGTAAGATTTGGAAAAATTAGGTGTTAGAAGCTGAACCTTAGACTCTCAAAACATAAGAAGTGTTTACATGAAATCCCCGCTGATTGATTGATAAATAGAAGAGCTCGAACAAATTCAACCTAGTGTGCATAGTGAAAGTTCATCTCATGAGTTTCTGGGATCATCTTCTTTATAGATTAAGTAGACCAGGGATTTCAAGGTGCACAGAGCAACAGCAAGCCTATGACAGGAATTTGCCTTACTGTCCTTCCGACGGCTTTCACACTACGTCCCATTTCCGGCTTTGGTTACGGTTCGACCATCCCCCGGTTGGTAATAGGTAGCCCTCTTCGGAATTTTCCACCATTTTTCTTTCCTTCCCGATTTCATCCTTTCTTTCCTTTTTCTTTTAACTTAGATAGGATTTTTAGAAATCCATATCTTTCATTATTTTCCCATGGACAAGGATGGACAAAATACCCCGGCTTGGCTGCTCAACACCTCTAAACCAAAGTCTAGCTAATCCACAAATCACATAAACCTGTCACTCATGAAAATCGTGTAATGTGAACTTGGTGTGAAGGTGTTCAAATTTTCTATCAATCACAACAATAGGGGAACTAACATATAAAACCATTATGTTGGGAGAATTCAAGACTTACAACATCACACACTTCGTTTCTCCTCCTCTTCTACTCATAGCCTCTCAAATGTATAGAGTCAAAATTTTCTAAAAGAGTTTTGAGATGTTAGAAAATTCGAAAAAATTTTGTGCATATGAAGCTCGAAATGTTGCAACATGCTAAATGAGGGATCTCATCTCACCCCCCAACCAAAACTTGCATTGTCCTCAATGTAAAAAAAAAAAAAATAATCAGTTAGCATGACATGAGAACAATGGTAAAATATGAGAGAATGAGAATCAATAGTACCTGAGAGAGTGATCATGGAGGTCTGCAATTCCAACAACTAAATCCTACTAAAACAGTAAAAACAAAACTAAACCTACCTATGCTATACCTCCATCAGACTAGGAGATCAATCATCCTGATAGACAGGATCATTCAGGGAGATGGACATGTCCTCTGAATCAAATTTCTCAACAAATGGTTTAAGGCGTTGTCCATTAACTTTGAAACAGTCACCATTCGCTGCATTCTTAATCTCAACAGCCCCATGGGGAAAAACTTCTTTAACAATATATGGGCCGGTCCATCGAGATCGTAATTTTCCCGGAAAAAGATGAAGTCGGGCATTATACAAGAGCACTTTCTGTCCTTCATGGAAAGATTTTCTTAAGATGTGTTTGTCATGAAAGGCCTTCATCTTGCTCTTGTAAATCCTCGAATTCTCATATGCATCGTTCCGGATCTCATCAAGCTCATTTAATTGGAGTTTGCGAAGCGAGCTAGCCTTGTCTATGTCAAAATTTAGGGCCCGAATTGCCCAATAGGCTTTGTGTTCTATCTCCACAGGCAAGTGGCAAGCTTTCCCATAGACCAGTCTATAAGGGGACATTCCAATGGGTGTCTTGTAGGCAGTACGGTGAGCCCAAAGTGCATCATCTAATCGTAAGAACCAATCCTTGCGATCCGGTCTCACCGTCTTTTCTAAAATCTGTTTGATTTCCCTATTGGAGATTTCAGCTTGTCCACTTGTTTGTGGGTGGTATGGGGTACTCACTTTGTGCCTAATACCATATTTCTTCATCAAAGTTTCAAAAGGTCTATTGCAAAAGTGAGCACCACCATCACTAATAATGGCTCGAGGCGTCCCAAATCTAGAAAGTATATTTTCTTTGAGAAACTTGAGAACCGTACGATGATCGTTGGTTCTACATGGGATAGCCTCTATCCATTTAGACACATAGTCTACGGCCAATAGAATATAGACATGTCCAAAAGATGAGGGGAATGGTCCCATGAAATCGATGCCCCAACAGTCAAAGACTTCAAGATGTTGAATTGGGGTGAGGGGCATCATATTTCGACGGGATAATCCTCCTAACTTCTGGCAGCGCTCGCAAGCATTGCAAAACTCGTGGGTATCTTTAAATAATGTGGGCCAATAAAAACCACACTGCAGAATTTTTGCAGTTGTTTTCTTGGCTGAAAAATGACCCCCACATGCTTGATCATGACAAAAGGAGATGACTGAATTGTGTTCATCATCGGGGACGCATCTCCTTATAATTTGGTCTGGGCAATATTTAAACAATAAAGGTTCATCCCAGAAAAATCTGCGCACTTCCCTTAGAAATTTACGTTTGTCTTGCGCAGTCCAATGAGTCGGCATCGCACCTGTGGAAAGATAGTTGGCTATATCAGCGTACCATGGTGGATGCATAGCAACAAAGAGTTGCTCATCCGGGAATGAGTCCTCAATAGGTGACTCGTCAATGGAATTTGGTAGGACTAGGCGGGATAGATGATCCACGACCACATTTTCTACCCCCTTCTTATCTTTGATCTCCAAGTCGAATTCTTGAAGGAGTAGGATCCATCTTAGCAAACGGGGCTTAGCATCCTTCTTAGAAAGAAGGTATTTCAGTGCCGCATGATCCGTATAAATAATAACTTTGGATCCTATTAAGTATGGCCTGAATTTGTCCAAGGCAAAGATGACAGCTAGGAGCTCTTTCTCCGTAGTTGAATAATTAACTTGGGCAGGATTCAAGGTCCTACTCGCGTAGTAGATGACATGGGGCTTTTTATCCTTCTTTTGGCCTAACACCGCCCCAATAGCAAAATCGCTCGCATCGCACATCAACTCAAAAGGAATGGACCAATCTGGTGGTTGCATGATAGGAGCGGTTGTCAACATGTCTTTTAGCTTTGAAAAAGCTAATTGACATTCGGTACTCCACTCAAATTGGTTCTCCTTTTGTAGAAGGTTGCATAAAGGCCTTGAGATGTGACTAAAGTCCTTTATAAACCTTCGATAGAAACCGGCGTGTCCCAGGAAGGACCGCACATCGCGTATGCTTTTGGGTGGTGGTAGATTGGAGATTATGTCAATTTTTGCCCGGTCTACCTCTATTCCATTGGACGAGATGATGTGTCCAAGGACTATTCCTCTTTGTACCATAAAGTGGCACTTTTCCCAGTTTAATACAAGTTGCTTTTCCTCACACCTCATTAAGACCAACTTCAAGTGCTCGAGGCACTCATCAAATGTACAACCAAAAACAGAGAAGTCATCCATGAACACCTCAAGAAACTCACCCACCATGTCTGAGAAAATACTCAACATGCATCGTTGGAATGTGGCGGGTGCATTGCATAACCCGAATGGCATCCTTCGGTAGGCGAAGGTACCAAACGGGCATGTAAATGTGGTTTTCTCTTGGTCTTCCGGAGCTATCTCAATTTGGTTGTATCCGGAATAGCCATCTAGGAAGCAATAGTAGGGATGGCCTGCCAACCTCTCCAAAATTTGGTCCATAAATGGGAGAGGGAAGTAGTCTTTCCTAGTGACCGTATTGAGCTTCCTATAATCAATGCACATACGCCAACCGGTGGTCACCCTAGTCGGTATAAGCTCGTTGTTGGCGTTTTCAATGATGGTAATACCGGATTTCTTGGGGACAACTTGGGTAGGACTCACCCATTGGCTATCTGAGATGGGGTAGATGATACCCACATCCAATAGCTTTAATACTTCGGCTTTGACAACCTCCATCATGTTTGGATTTAGCCGTCTTTGAGGTTGTCTAGTCGTTTTTGCGTTTTCTTCAAGGTGTATACGGTGAGTGCAAACCGAAGGATCTATCCCTTTGAGATCCGCTATTGTCCAACCTATGGCTTCCCGGTGTTTTTTGAGTAACTCAATCAACTTGAGCTCTTGGTCTTTTTCTAGGTGGGAGACAATGACAACTGGGAAAGTTTCCTCTTGACCCAGATATACATATTTAAGCTCGGATGGCAATGGTTTGAGGTCAAGCTTCGGTGGTTTAATGCTAGACGGTAGAGGCCTTGATGTGGTTGGTGGCAATTTTTCAAAATGGGGCTTCCACCGGCTAGTATCAACTACCGGTCTTTCTATGTTTAATGCATGCACAATCTCACTAATGATAGGGTCTTTAGAATCCATGAAGTGTGCTAAGCATGTCTCCAAACTTTCTAGTGGTTGAAGTTGGAGGAGTTCTTCTTCTTCAAAGGTTTCCAGCATGTTTACATCGAAGAACTCATCATCATCGACATCCCTATGTCTTTTGCCCAGGTGAAATACATTCACCTCTAGTGTCATGTTTCCAAAAGATAATTGCATCACCCCATTCCGGCAATTGATGATTGCGTTTGATGTGGCAAGGAATGGGCGGCCTAATATCACCGGTATTTGGGTGCTAGCATCCAAAACCGGTTGTGTGTCCAAGACTATAAAATCTACCGGGTAGTAGAATTTGTCAACTTGGACTAGAACATCCTCAACTATCCCTCTCGGTACACGGATAGATCTATCAGCGAGTTGCAATGTGGTTTTGGTGGGTTTTAATTCACCAAGACCCAATTGTTCATATACCGAGTATGGGATCAAGTTCACACTTGCCCCCAAGTCTAACAAGGCACGTTCAATCCGGTAGTCTCCAATGATACATGAGACGGTGGGACTACCGGGATCTTTGAATTTTGGGGGAGTCTTTTGAGTGAGGATGGCACTAACTTGCTCAGTTAGGAAGGCCTTTTGCTGCACATTATATTTGCGTTTTGTTGTGCATAGGTCTTTTAGAAACTTGGCATAAGAGGGAATTTGTTTGATGGCATCAAGCAAAGGGATATTGATCTTGACTTGTCTGAAAATCTCTAGAATATCTTGAGAATTTGGGAGAGATTTTGGGGCAACCAATCTCGATGGGAATGGTGCTATGGGCTTGTAAATGCGTTCCGGTTGTTGTGGGGCTAGGTTAGATCCATTTTCATCCTCAGAATTTACCGGATCATTAGGCTCATCGGCCTTCACCGGAATAGTTTTGTCAATTTGTTTACCACTTCTAAGGGTGGTAATGGATTTAGCTTGCTCCATGTTTTGGTTGGAAGGATTAGGGATGCTTACTTCATGTACTTGCTTAGGATTGGGCTGAGGTTGGGCCGGAAAGGTCCCTTCCCTAGCATTCAAGCGTCCCTTAATCTCATCAACCGAGACTTTCAGTTCTTGGAACAATTGCTGATTTGATTCATTTATTTGCGCTTGCCCTTGCATAAACGCTCTCAAAGTATCCTCCCATGAGACTTGAGGTGGGGTCATATTTTGCATGGGTGGCCCTCTTTGGGAGTTGGTAGGATTGCCTGTTGGGGCATTCTTCCAACTGAAATTCGGGTGGTTCTTCCAACTCTCATTGTATGTATTACCTACCGGTCCATTGAAGGGCCGTTGATAACCATATGTGGCATTGGCTGTCTCTTGCAACACTTCCTTAAATGCAGGAATTGTGGGACAATCTTGCGTAGCGTGTAAGTCGGTGAGACAAATCCCACATGTGGTTTCAACAGCTTCCTTGGACTTGGAAACTCCATTTTTGCTAAGTTCCATGGCCTCAACCTTCCTTGTGAGGTTGGCTATTCTTGCATTTACGTCGTCTTCCTCTTTGAGGACATATATCCCTCCTTTCTCTTGAGTAGGCTTGGGGTTCTTGGGTTTATCCGAGGTGTCCCAAGATTGGGCATTTTCAGCCAACATGTCCAAGTAACTCCAAGCATCATCTGGATTTTTACTCATGAACTCGCCATTGCACATCATTTCCACAAATTGGCGCATATTAGGACTTAATCCATCATTGAAAAAATTTATAATTCGCCAACTCTCATAGCCATGATGTGGGCAAGCAAGCAGGAGCTCCTTAAATCTTTCCCAACATTGAAAGAATGATTCACCCTCTTTTGCTGAGAAATTCATTATGGCCCTTCGAAGAGTGTTTGTCTTATGAGCGGGGAAGAACTTTTTCAAGAATTCCCGGTTCATCTCAACCCATGACCCAATCGAATATGGTCTAAGAGAGTGAAGCCAATCTTTGGCTCTTTCTTTCAAGGTGAAGGGAAAAAGTTTAAGTCTGATAGTATCCCCAGAAACATTGGGATAATGCAAGGTGGCCAACACTTCTTCGAATTCTTGCAAGTGTAAGTATGGGCGGTCAGAGTCTAGCCCATGGAATTTAGGTAAAAGTTGGATTACTCCTGGTTTTATGTCAAGGGTCCCACCGTTAGCTGGTAGAACTATGCAAGAAGGTGTAATTGTACGAGCAGGTTGTAGGTAATCCCGTAGTGATCTCATTGGAGGAACATTATGTACCTCATTCTCTCCTACTCCTTCCTGATTTGCGTTTGTGGTTGGAGTAGGGGGTGGAGGATTCCTTAAGGGTGTTTGCTCCATACTCCCCAAACTTTCACAATGCTCTTGATAATTCCGGACTCGTCTATGGACTGACAATGGTCCAACTAAACCGCCTTCAGATTGGAGACGATTTGAATGGTTACGTTCCCAACGGGACATAAACCACTCAATCAGAAATCAAAACTAATCTTAACCTAGAAAACTGTAATCTGAAAATTCTAAAAACTAAGTTAGAAAGGTATCACCTGATGCGCTTGAACTGAAAGAAGAATTCCTACAAAACAGAAAACTTTGTTAGTTCTAAGAAAAATCAGAAAAACCTATCTACTTCTACAGCCACTGAAACTATTTGAAAACTATTATCTAATCTCCCCGGCAACGGCGCCAAAAACTTGTTCGCTCGCCTCAAGTGTAAGGCTGCGATGTAGTAATAAATCTCGGTAAGACCGAGGTCGATCCACAGGGAAAAAGTAACAGCTTCCTAATTACTTCAGCAACTCAGTTTAATAGAGCAAATTCAATTTCAATAGGATGTTTAATTAAAACAGTAACTTAATGAAAAATCAGAGATATAATGTACTAAGGCTTTCAAGGATCCACTTGTAGCAATTCTATGTCAATTCAGTCAATCCAAGTAGAGAACACAACTAGATTCGAAGTCCTATCTCTCGTCTAGTTGGATAATAAAGCATTCACACACATTCATCCAATTCAAGTTGAACTTCCAAGTTCAAGTCCATTCAATCAATGTAGAATTCAAATTCATAGCCTGCGGAGTAACAGCCATGCCTATGGACTATGGCCTGCTCAAGGATTACTACAATTCGAATCTAAACAAGCAACCTGTGATAATCTCAGAGAATTAAAAGGAATTCATGTCCGGAGCACATGAACTCAGATAAGACATCTCAAACTACCACCTATTAGACTAAAAGATAAGAAAATTCTAACTTTGAATTGAATAATACTTGAATCAAACTGAAATTAACATAGAATTGGCTACAAGCTTCACCTCTCAGCCTTAGCTGAGAGGTTTTAGCCGAGCATAGTCATGCTACAACTAAAATCTCAAAAATAAAGCATAAAACTAGAAAAACCCGAAGATAGATGTTGCAAACGCTCCACAGTCGCCTTCAGCCTCCAAACTCACGTTCCTTCTCTTCTCTGATACCTTAGGGAGAGCCCCTAGGTGTCCTTTTATAGCAACAAACCCCCCTTGCGTCGGATCCTGCGAAAGACTTCGCATTGCGCAGCAAATTTCGGAGTCCCGAATTAGAAAGGACTCCTATTACGCAGATCCGACCGGTCGTGACCGGTCGGACTAGCTTTTTGGAACATCCAGTGAGTGCAGCCGACCGGTCAAGACCGGTCGGACTGACCTCCCCATCCAGCGTGCATGCCCGACCGGTCATGACCGGTCGGGCTGCTCTACTGCCTTGATCCAGTGTGCATGGCCGACCGGTCATGACCGGTCGGCCTCTCTTCTTCTTATTCATGTGATGTGGCTGACCGGTCGGACGACCGGTCAGCCTTGTATTCCTTCATCATTTTCTTCTTTTCTTCATTCTCTTTTCTCTCTCTTTCTTCTTCTTTCCTTGGTCCATCTTAGGACTTCATCCAATGTCTTCAAATGTAATCTTTTGACTCTAATTTGATGAAATCCCCTCTTATCTCTACAATCACAAAACACATGTTAGGTGGGCCTTTTAACCATGAAAATCATGCAAATTATGTAGTGTAATGGGCAATGCAATGTATAAATTGGAGGTTCAACACCACTCACCAAAGAGGGACCACCTTGCTGTCCCAAAACTTCTCTAAGGCCCACCACTTGAGAGAAGCAAAGAACCACCAAAAGGAGAGAGAAAACTTTAAGAAAGAAAGAGTATGAGAGAGAGAAGAGAAAGATTGCACGTTGGATGGGGTAAGGGTGCCCCATGTTATATAGAAAAGGGGGGTGCACCCTTTTACCCAACCCACTGAAAAAACCAGTGGGCAGGGATGGCTTGGGCGGCGCCCAGGGGGCCGTCCTACCTCCCACCTAGTTGAAACGACTTCTCACCCCCTTTCCTTGGGAAGAACTCTTCCTTAGGAAGGACTCCTTGGGAAGGGTGGTTGCAAGTGAATCTTGTACCTCCTTGTAAGATTGAAGTGATGGAAGAGAATGGTGAGAAAAAGTAAGGAAGAGAATGGTTGAGATCGCTGTGAGAAATTGGTGAGAAATTGGCTTGATGATGTGGAAAAGTTCCATGGAATTTTCAAGGAAAAGAAAGAAAAATTGACTTGGTTAAACAGCGATCTCAACCATCCAAAGGCAAGACCTGATGATTTGAACTATTCTAAGAAGAATCCCCGGAATCTCCCACCTTGATTGCTACTCTCTTGTACATAGTGTGGTCCAAAGACCTTAAACTACGTCGGGATCAAGATCCCGAGAGACTTTTTAAATAAAAACTGGTAGCAGTCTGGATCGTTCGAATCAAGATCCGCTGACACCGAACATTTTCCAGAAAACAAAAAAATGTGTTTGCACTCTTTTGTACAGTTTTGGGTCCGAAGACCTTAAACTACGTCGAGATCAACATCCCGAGAGATTTTCAATAAAAACCGGCATCGGTCTTGATTGCTCGAGTCAAGATCTGACAACACCGGACTTTTTCAAAAAATTACAATATATATATATATATATATATATATATATACATTTCCAGCACTCTCTTATACAGTTTTGGGCCCGAGGGAATCTTAATAAAAATGGGCATCGATCTCGACCCTCAAAGTCAAAATCGATGACTCGGAATATTTTTCAAAAATCACAAAAAAGAATGTACTTTCAGCATGTATATAAAGTTTTTTTTTTTTGTCCGAAGACCTTAAACTACGTCGGGATCAACATCCCGAGAGATTTTTAATAAAAACCGGCATCGATCCCAGCCATTCAAGCCAGGGTCTGATGACCTGGATCATTTTCAAAATACCAAAAAGATTTTTGAGTTTTCCATAAAAACCAGTATCAATCTCAACCACTTGAGTTGAACTCTGGAACCTTTTCAAAAAAAAAAAAAAATTTACCATCAATTTCAACTACACAAATTCATCCCCAGTGGTCCGAAGACCTAAAACTACACTGGGATTAACTTCTCAGGGGCTTTCTTTCCTAACCTGTTCCGGACATGGCTGACAGTTGATCGTACGGGTGTCCGGAATCTTTTAAACGGGTAAGGGCTGAGGTGGGCAGAGCCCCGCAATCCTGTTCGTGTTGAACACACCGTGACAGACAACCTTGATTTGGAAGTCGCTGTTGAATCTGACGGATGTTCCCTGTTCCTAAAACTCATGAAGGGGATTAAGGCTGTTGGGAGGTGGAGCGCACCCTCACGGAATTGTGAGCAACGTAAGGCCCCAAACTGGATTGACTAAGGGAAATGTGAGGATGTGGCTCATTTTGTGGCCGAAGGAGTCCGTCAAACGATACGTGGTCTATGTGCATTGCACATGAGGAACATGCAACTTTGTGGGTGTGTTGACTGAAAACCCTCAAAAATCTCCTCATCCGAAGATGTAAAACTATGGCACTTAACTGTGTGAGACTCGTCTTACTCGCTGACGTAAAATGGATCGGGTGACTTACCAGCAGTAGAAGCTGGAAGTGGATGAAAATTCCACACTATTCCTTGCATTTCAGAAAAATCACAAAATACCAAAACATTGCAAAATCACCTTTCCAGAATCACAAAAAACATTTCCCTTGCTTTCAAATCAAATACTTGCAAAAACAACAAATAATATTTCCCTTGCTTTCAAATCAAATATTTTCAAAAAATCACAAAAAATTTCCTTTGTTTTCAATAACCAATCTCTATCCTGACCACTCAGGTAAAGATTCGGACCACATATTTGCAAAAATCACAAAAATTGGCACTATCCCCAGCACTACACTTCAGGAGTCTTGAACTCCGCTCACTTCACAATTTGGGATGATGGATCCGATCGCCCGCAAATTGAAATCTTGACCAAAACTGGCGACCAAGCACCGTCTCAATAGCATTTATGCCCAGAAGAACATCTTGAAGTCAGGAAACATCCTCGTACATTCTCATTAGCAAAGAAACAGCATCTTGGGACGATGGACCTGATCGACCACGGGTCGGGATCTTGACCAACCCGCTGACCAAACACCCGTATCAAAAAGAAAATCCTCAGGGAAGCACAACCCTGCAAGCAATAAGCTCAAAATTCACTGCATCTCCAGCAAAAGTAAAATCATCAAACTAAAAGAGAATGAGCCAAGCCATGCATTCATCATGCATCTCCATGCATCAACATCCATCGCATCAATCATCATATTTACCTGCTTTCAAAATAAAGTCGGTTAGCCAAAGACCCCACTGGCATCCCTAGTGGAGGCACGTGCATGCCAGATTTCCATTTCAAAAGAGAAAAAAAAAATTTCCTATTTGCAAATAAAAACCCCACGGAGTATCACTCTCCAGAGTGGGTATCTTTTTAAAAAATCTAAAAAATATTTTCCCAGTAGAGCGTTCTGCCTCCAAAACACCAGGAGATCTTTCATATCTCTAGATAAGAGCCGACGCAAAAATCAAATAAGATCCGATGCCTCGCGGTTTCCCCAGAGACCATCGGATCCAATGCACTCAGAATACGGTCGAACTGAACTCCAGTGTCAGTGCGGTCGTACTACATGCCAAGATACGAAAAGATGAAAGCCAAAAGGCTCAGTCTGAAATTGCGGTTTCACCGCTTGTAGAGATACTCGGAGATATGTCTAAGGACCTAGAGGGGGTGATATGGACCTTTTTCAAATTCTTTTCGCCTACTTATGCAATTCAATAAAATAAGCTTTGTAAGCAAGAACACCTCGGCTTCCAAGCCTTGGTGGGTCCAATCAAAAGACTAGCAAGAGTAAAGCAATAAGCAATCCTAGTCAAGCATGCATGGTACATAAAGGAATCAAGTAATCAAGCTCCTAACCTATGCATCTTGTGTAGACTTATGAGAGTGGATCAATGAGCTCAAGTCTAGACAAGTAGTGAAGGTACATCTTGTGTGAGGATGCCTAAAAAGTGCCTAGCATGCATTCCTATCAATCATTCATAATTAAGCAATTAAACTAACAATGCAAAGATAGAATGTGCTCAAGAACAATCACAAACACAAGGATGTATAGTGGTTCGACTACGTGTCTACTTCACTCCCGGTTCAAGTACTCAACCCCTTTGAGCACACCGGCATTCACTATCGGAGGTTTTAAATGAGGTTCACCTCTCAACCTTTACACGGAGGTTTGATCAGTTCACCTCTCAACCGTATCCGGAGTTTTAGACATAGGCTAACTCTCAACCTTATCGCACGTTTACTCCCGTGTCGGAGGCTCCCCCTTGGAGACTTAGTTTAGGCCCGGATGACGAGCCAAGGAACGACTAACGTCCCTAGGTCGAGTTTGAAAAATAAACTGTAAAATGGACTCTCAAATTAGACAACCTACTTGTCGGATGAGCCCCTTGTTTAGCGCCGGATTGGGTTACTTGATCTCCGCTCTCCCGTGCTTCAATCAGCTTCCCTTTGCTCCCTCGATCGTGCCGCCGTTGCGTCGCCAATGCCTCAGCCACATTCGATCAAACACCTTGCATGCGATGCCTTGAAATGCCCAAGGTGCTAGGAGGATGGGTTTGAGAACTCTACAACTTAGTGGGAATGGGTTTCCTAGAGTCTCTTACCTACAACGATCTCATCTTCGAGTTTAGGACAAGGATTTGCCAATCAAGGAGCTTCCTAACTCTAGAGATCAAGAGGGGATGAAGGTCATCTTCTTCATGAGCTTGGAATGCTCTAATCTTGTGTTAAAGCACAAGGAAGATGCCTTGCATAGGTCAAGGATTAAGCCTCAAAAGAACTCCTTCAATGGTGGCTTTTCTTCCTCAAAAATCCCTCTCCTAAAGCCCAAAACCAGAGCTCTATATATAGGGAAATAGAGCCCCAACGGTCAGAAAACGGCTATATGCCGACCTGTCCCGACCGGTCATGACCGGTCGGACCCCCCTGCTGGAGAACATCAAGTGTATAGGCCAAATATATGGGCCGACCGGTCATGACCGGTCGAACCCCCTTACTGGACAGCCCAAACACACTGGCCGACCGGTCATGACCGGTCGGACCCCCTAGCTGGACAGGCCTAATGCTACAGGCCAACCGGTCATGACCGGTCGGACCCCTCTGCTGGACAGCTGAAATCCTCCAGGCCGACCGGTCATGACCGGTCGGCGGTACCTGCTGAAGCCTTGGATATATGAAAGGCCGACCGGTCATGACCGGTCGGCTGGCTTCGAAAGTGCAGCAAAGCTGCTGGCCGACCGGTCTTGACCGGTCGGACTAGCCTGGATCCCTTCTCCATTTTACTGAATGCTTCACGCAACAGCCTATCCATTTAGGCCAAGTATAAGGTGATCAAATGGGACACCTAGGGCCAATCTATGATGCCTAAAGGATTCCTAATATGGTCAAGGTCATCAAAGATACAAAGGGGTTGGGTTTTGGTCAAGGTTAAGGCACCAAGGCATCACTTTTACCTGTCAATCTTCTTCCTTGATGCAGCCGGTCCGTCTTGAGTCTTCGGTCTTCGTCTTCATTGGGCTCAATCGACACTAGACTCACCGACGTAAGTGATTGACAAACAAGGTGCACTAGTATGCCACGGAAAAGTGCACTAACACGGTCAAAGAAACCATTTGAACAGGTGGAAACGATGAATTGTAACCCAAGTATCAAAATCAGCAGATTGGGCGGAAAGAGTTCACCCGCACATACCTAAGCGTGGATGCCTGAAGTACCTTGACTGAGTCTAAGTCGGCGTAGTAGAATCCCGTAAGACTACATGACGTAGGGCATCTAACCACTTTGACAGTCAAGCGAAACAAGTACTCCGGGAGTGATCCGGGAAAATATCAAACATCACAATCAGTCTCAGGGTCAGTATCCTCGTAAGACTAGTGACGCAGAGGCTCTGCTGTACCTTTCCGATGTTAGTACCGATCGGGAATGGAAGGGTTGCGATTGGGTACCCAGGTTGCAGCGCATGCAGGGACAATCGCAACGTTTTCTCCAAACTCCCGCAGTATGTGCGAGTTATCAATCTCCAAACAATCAACTGACTCAGATACAAAGGACAACAAAGATTCCAGGCAACAATCAAGGAAAGAATGAATTGCAAACCAAGCATCGAAACCAGCAGATCGGGTGGAAAGAGTCCACCCGCACATACCTAGGCGTGGATGCCTGAAGTACCTTGACTGAGTCCAAGTCGGTGTAGTAGAATCCCGTAAGACTACATGACGTAGGGCATCTAACCACTTTGACAGTCAAGCGAAACAAGTACTCCTGGAGTGATCTGGGAAAACATCAAACATACAATCAATCCCATGGTCAGTATCCTCGTAAGACTAGCGACGCAGAGGCTCTGCTATACCTTTCCGATGTTAGTACCGATCGGGAATGGAAGGGTTGTGATTAGGTACCCAGGTTACAACAAACTGCAGGGACAATCACAACGTTTTCTCCAAACTTTCGCGGTATGTGCGAGTGATCGATTTTCAGACGATCAACTGGCACAGATGCAAAGGCAAGCAAAGATTTCAGACCATGATCCATGAATGACCGGGTCAGAAGTGGGGTGTCCACTCGCTTTGGCATTCGGTTGCACGCAACCTCTGCCAAAGAGGGGCATCTGCAGACACCCCACCTTCGGCTACACTGTTGGTAGAGATAGCTGGTTGAATGGAGAACCATACCCCCAAATCCCAAGTCCAAACTCAGCCAAACTCACCCTTGTAAGCCCCAATCCATAGCCCAACTCAAGCCTGAACCCAGTCAACCCACCCCTAAACATCAGCCTGAAAAACCCCCCATAAGAAAAACCAGTCAAAAAATCCTTAAAAAGTTAAACTCACTGAGACAACCCGCTGAGTCAACCCGTCGAGTCAAAACAGCGAGTCAACCCGCCGAGTCAAATCACCAAGTCGACCCGCTGAGTCAACTCACCGAGCTAACCCACCGAGTCAAAACAGCAGCCCCGAGACATGACCGTACCACGCGCTGGAAACCGAGGAGCGTCCGTACGGGCGGCCCCCTGAGGGCCGCCCAAAAATATTTACAGGTTTTACCACTCTCCAACACTATAAATACCCCTCTCCCCTTCTCATTTCAGCCAACTTCCCCTCTCTTCAGCCCGAGTGCGATCTGTCCCTCTACCCCTTAGCCCATTCCTCCACCAAGGAGAGCCCGAGTGAGGAGAGCCCAGCCCTGGTCTAGCCCAGCCTAACCACTGGCCCAAGTCTCCCAAGCCATCCAAGTCTTGATCCAGCCACTCGAAGCCAACCCTTGCGACACCTCCGTCCATCCAACTACTCTTTTTCCAGCATCATCTCATTTGCATCTAGCATAAGTGCAACATTTACTTTTCTTTCAACCCCCCTGCTTCACTGCAAGCACTTTGATTATTCAAACACACAGCATGCATTTCACATAAAGCACCTGTCAGTTCAAGCGTATGCTCTGGGCTTGCCTGTTAGTGGAACCTGCCCATCAGAAACTCTTACTGTTCAGACCTGCATTCATGTACATATCACTACAAGCACTTTGATCATTCAAACACACAGCATGCATTCCGCATAAAGCACCTGTCAGTTCGAGCGTATGCTCTGAGCTTGCCTGTTAGTGGAACCTGCCCATCAAAAACTCTTACTGTTCAGACCTGAATTCATGCATCATGTCATCTGTGAGAATGTACAAGGATTAAAACAGACTTTCAAGTGTTAGTTCGATTCTGTGAAGTAGAGACCGTACTTCGGTACAAGCAGTGTGTGGGGTGCTTAACCTCTTCCCACCCTGTAACCGTGATCCCTTACCTCGAATCTCTGGCCGCAGATTAAAATGAGTCATTTTAGAGGAAGGAATCTTCAGATCCCCTTCTCTAACGTTTCTACGGGGTCTAGCCGACTATAGATTCGAAGTAACTGGCTAGTGGCGACTCTGGTCTTATATAAACTCATTTAAACACATCCAGCTTAACACGACAACCAAATAAAGCCCTCGAGAATGAGGCAAGCCAATGGCACAAACGGCGATTCACACTCACACGCATCCTCTTCTTCTTTTCCCGAAAGGAAAAGGGACGAGATCGTCGTGTGGGAGCGCGGAAACGGCGAGGGTCCACAGTGTGGTATGAAGATTACACGTCTTATGTAATCATACGTGCTTATCTTCAAGTGGTCCTTCTGAACGTGTCTCCAAGACACAAACCAAAGTCTTGCTTACTCAAAATTAAATGTGCACACTGAAGGAGAAGCAAGATATAAACTGAAAAACAGAATCATCAATGCATAAAAAAATATCTCTAAAATGTATGGATATAATCGGATCATATATGAAAACTCTCACTACTAAAATACATCCTTGGGATCATCCTATGAAACGGCTATTCAACATGAAGATGTCAGATGGTGGGGGCTTGGCTGAACATCTAAATGAGTTCAATACAGTCACAAGCCAATTGGAATCCGTTAGCATTACTTTTGATGATGAGGTCAGAGCACTATTGATCTTGTCCAGTTTACCAAACAGTTGGGATTGTTTGGTGATTGCTATGAGCAATTCCTCAGGGACTACGAAGTTGAAATTCGAAGATGTGGCCGGTCTAATTCTAAGCGAAGAATCTAGAAGGAAGGCATCGGGAGCTTCAGGGGATTCAAGGAATACTCTAAATATTGAAGGAAGAGGAAAATCTTCGAACAAAGGAAGCAATAAACACGGTCGTTCTAAATCGAGGAATAAGTCCAAGGGACCAAAAGATAAGGACGAGTGTTGGCATTGTGGGAAGAAGGGGCACATGAAGCGTGATTGTAGGGCGCTTAAGAAACAAGAAAGAAACTCTCAAGGTGGGAAGGATTCAGTGAATCTATCTGAGGAGAGTGACATAAAAGTGTTGATCTTGTCTCTTAATGCGCGAAATGAGTTTTAGGTTGTAGACTCAGGTGCTTCATTTTATGCCACTTCGTCAAAGGAAGTTCTTCGTGATTATGTGTCAGGTGACATTAAAAGAGTCTACTTGGGTGATGATGAGCCATGCAGTATTGTTGGTAAGGGAGACATTCACTTAAGTCAGAAAGACGGAACGGTCTTAAAGTTGAAGGATGTCAGACATGTACCGAGTTTGAGATGGAATTTGATCTTAGTGGGGCAGTTGGCCGATATTGGATATGTGACCACATTCACTAGTGATTCCAAGGTCACAAAAGGTGCCTTGGTAATATCTCGAGGCAAGAAGGAAGGTACTTTGCACGTGACTTCCGAATCGTATAGCTCACTCGCAATTACATCAACTAGAGTGAACGGGCAGTTATAGCATCAGAGGTTAGGACATATGAATGAGAAAGTGATGAAAGTGCTATTGTCAAAGGGGAAGCTACCGGGGTTGAAAGCAATCGATCTGGAATTCTGCAATATGGTAGAAAATGAGACAAGTAAAACTGTGAAGTGTTTCAGATCGAATAATGGGGGAGAGTACTGTGATAAGAGGTTTGAGGAGTATTGTGCAGCAAATGAGATCAAACATTAGAAAATGATTCCAGGGACACCGCAGCAGAACGGTGTGGCCGAGCGCATTAACAGGACCATCCTTGAGCGAGCTAGGAGCATGAGGCTACATGCAGGGTTGCCCAAGATCTTTTGGGCAGATGCTGTGAATACTGCCGTATATCTCATCAATAGAAGTCCCTCAGCACCATTGGATGGTGGGCTACCAGAAGAAACGTGGACTGGAAAAGAGGTGAACCTTGCACATCTCAGAGTGTTTGGTTGCACTTCTTATGTTCACATTGATGCAGAGCACAGAAACAAGATGGATGTGAAGTTCAGAAGGTGCACATTTATAGGCTACGAGTAGAATGATTTTGGCTACCGGTTTTGGGATACTAAAAACTAAAAAATCATCAGAAGCAAGGACGTAGTCTTCAATGAAAAGATGATGCATAAGGACTAATTGCAGCAAAAACAGAATAAGGCCAATGAGAAAGAATTCATAGAGTTGGAAGAGTTACCGGAAGCAGGTGTTACAGTGCCACAGGATTAACATGCACAGGAGCATGATGAGGCAGAGCCGCAGACACCGGTTGTGAGGAGGTCTACTCGGGAGAGGAGACCCAAGTTCCGATACTCACCCTCCTTGCATTATCTATTGCTGACAGATAATGGTGAGCCAGAGTGTTTTAAAGAGGCGTTACGGTTAGATATGCGGGTTAAATGGGAGCAACCCATGGATGATGAGATGGACTGTCTTGAGTCTAATTGTACGTGGGAGCTAGTCACTCTACCTAAGGGTAAGAAAGCTCTTCATAACAAGTGGATTTATAGACTGAAGGAGGAGCACGATGGTTCTAAATGGTACAAGGCTAGACTAGTTCTGAAAGGGTTCCAACAAAAGGCATGTATCGATTTCACAGAAATATTTTCACTTGTAGTGAAGATGTCTACGATTCGCATGGTCTTGAGTATAGTGGCTACAGAGGACTTACATGTAGAGCAACTAGATGTTAAGACAGCCTTTCTTCATGGAGACCTTGAAGAAGAGATATATATGCATTAGCCGACAAGATACGTGGCACCAGGAAAAGAGAACAAGGTGTGTAGACTGAAGAAGAGTCTATATGGCCTGAAGCAGGCCCCAAGTCAGTGGTACAAGAAGTTCGACAGTTTCATGTCGGGAAATGGGTACAGGAAATGTCATGCAGACCATTGTTGTTACTTGAAGAAGTTTGATACATCGTACATCATTCTTCTTCTGTATGTTGATGATATGCTTGTGGTCGGATCAAGCATGAAAGACATCTCAGATCTCAAAAGACAATTGCCTAGAGAGTTTGCCATGAAGGATTTAGGAGCTGCAAAACAAATCCTAGGCATGAGGAAAAACAAGAAGCTAGTTTTGTCACAGGCAGAGTACATAGCCAAGGTACTTGATCGATTCAGCATGGGAGGTGCTAAACCGGTTAGCACTCCATTAGCCAACCACTTCAAGCTTTCTAAGAAGCAAGGAGCTAAGACGCAGGAGGAACGGGACTACATGGCTAAAGTCCCTTATGCGTCAGCTATAGGGAGCCTCATGTATGCTATGGTTAGCACGAGGCCAGATATTGCTCAAGCAGTGGGAGTTGTTAGCATATTCATGAACAACCCCGGGAAGAAACATTGGAAAGCTGTGAAGTGGATCCTTAGATACTTAGTAGGTACAGTGGATGTAAGGCTATATTATGGAGGATCCAAAATCAAACTACAAGGCTACATCGACTCAGATTTGGCAGGGGATATCGACAGCAGAAGGAGCACTACAGGGTATGTCTTTACCCTGGGTAGTGCTGCAGTCAGTTAGGTCTCTCAGCTACAGAAGATAATATCTATCAGTACAACAAAAGCAGAATATGTTGCAGCTACAGAAGCGTGTAAGGAGATGGTGTGGATGCAAGTTTTTATGGAAGAGTTGGGGAAGAAGCAAGCAGATTGTAAGTTGTACAGTGACAGTCAGAGTGCAATACACTTGGCTAAGAATTCAGCCTTTCATTCGAGGACCAAGCATATTGACATCAGATATCACTTCATACGTTCATTACTGAAAGATGGATCGATTGCTTTGGAGAAGATCCATACAAGTGAGAATCCTGCAGATATGTTGACCAAGGCGGTCACACGGGAGAAGTTGAAGCTCTGTTCAGCTTTGATTGGTCTTCAAGCTTGAAGACGAGGAGGTGGTGCACTCCGGATGTAGAAGACGAAGGATCATGTGGTGATGTGTCTCCAAGTGGGAGATTGTTGAGTGTGGAGCCCAGTCACACCAAGGCATGGTCAGGCGCCCGGACGGTCTGTGGATCGGGTGCCCGATATTCATGTGTTTGAAACATACGTCTCTGGATTGTTCTGTGAACAGGCGGGCGCCTGATAGTCAAACTAACCGGGCGCCTGATAACGGTCTATTTTGGCTTGTATCTCGCTAGACATTTTCTGTAATGGGCAGGCGCCCTACCCAGTATGACCAGGCGACTGATCGGCCGCAAGGTTAACTGCGAGGTTTCCTATTTTGAGTTGTAATTTCGGGTTTTACTATATAAAGGGGTGTAAATTGGGATTAGGCTATAGGATTAGGTTTCTATACGCCCAAGGTGAGAAAGAGGCAAGAGGATTAGCAAAAGGGTCATCTCTGTGCATGGGAGCATAGGAGAAGGTAAGTGTATTACTTGTAACTTCGTTATCTTCATAGTGGAAGTTTTCACCCGTGGTTTTTTTACCCTTATTGGGGTTTTTCCATATAAATTTTGTCTTGTGGATTGTTGGTTTGTGTGAATTCTACTTCTAGTTATTATTTCTTCCTGTTTATCGTTTGTGGGTGAGACCGAAGATTGGATCTCGGTTCACCGGCGTTGTTGGCGTGCTGCATAACACCAGGATGGCGTGCGAAGCCACAAGCAAACCCTCCGTTTCCCTTATCGCTAAGGAAACCACATTTCCTCCTTTGTCCCTATGGCCTGTTTGGTTTTCCATGATACATGTAAATTCATGGTACATGATTAATTATCACCTCTTTGTTGCTTTGTTTGAAAATGAGTAAGTAATTCCCCCTCAAAGATGGCTCCAAAAGTGTTGACTTAAATTTGTGAAGCCCACCATAATATATATGATGTATCGGCATCATCCATATGTTTTATCAGTATATTTTGGGGCATGAGCTAAAAAATGAGGCAGATCCAACACTCAAATGGTTCGCACAAAAGGAAACAGTGGCCTTAATTCGCCCACCATTGAAAGTCGTTTCCTTCGCCGGGCCCACGTTGAGGTTTATTCATTATCTAACCGGTTCATAGGGTCACACAAACATGAATAAGGGGAAAACATAAATATTAACATGATCCAAAAAAAAATTAGGGCCCAAGATGTTTTTAACGGTAGGCGTTTGATTCCCACTATTTCTTGTGGTGTGGTCCACTTGAGCTTTGGATCTGCCTCATTTTTTAGCTGACGCCCTAAATTCAACTGGCATAAAAAATGGGCGGTGTGCATAAGTGACATACATCATGGTGGGCCCCACATTTATTTCACAAATTACTTAATTTTAGTGTTGAAAAAAGTACATGTGATTGTCCGCACGAAAGATGCAGTAATTACCTAAGTAAATAATTATTAGCCATTTACAAGATAATTACAGTTGAGCCAAAAAATCAAACAGGCCAAATCTCTTAACTGTGAGAGAGTGAGAGAGAGAGAGAGAGAGGCAATCCCGCATTCCTGCATCCCAAGCATTCTGTTGAGAACCGCACTCCACCCCATCATCTTCTCCAAACTTCTCTCTCGACTCCGAAGCTTGTTGCGCCACTCTACCTTTTAGATCTCTTAATCTTAGTCGTCCGAATCAGGAAACCTCAATCCCAACAATTTCCACACTCTTCTTTTGTGTGCGAGAAGACCGCATGTCTCTTTTCTCTCCTCCATTCTTCTCGGTTGCGTGAGACAGTGGAGAGCTTTCGCTCTCAAAACACACCAACTAAAGGCATCACAACCGTTGAAGCAGTGGGTACCAAGGTTCCTCTTGGCCATTTGAACCTTCTGATGTGAGCTTTTCGTCAAGATATATTGAGTACTTCGATTCGCCATTAAAGGAAGTTGTAAGGAAGTTGTCTTCCAATCCATGAAACCTCAATTGTTGATCTCAACTCATCATTCAAACGTCCAACTTCTAAGCCATCAAAAACTAAAATTAATAGATGGTATATCAACACCCTTTACCTCAGATGATCTCTATGGATCCTAGATCTAAGGCCACATTTGGATGCATGTAAGTTTTTTAAATTATAAGCTACAGGTTGCGGAAGCACCGAGAAGAATCAAATGATCATGACACAGCACACACAAACCACACAAAGAGGCAATCCAATTTTTATGTCGAAAACCATTACAGGAAAAAACCATGGCACAAAGTGATAACGATCTTTATGAAACAGAAGATTACAGAGATGATCTACCCATAAGCAAAGCCCCCAAGAGATGAACAAGCTCTCTCTTTCTCAAAACTCTCTCTCTCTCTAAAGCCTAACTTTCAATTAGGATACCTTCTAACCCATCTAAATCCAGATTAATATTGTTTATATAGTTAAGCATCTGAAAATGGAAATAATTTACACAGATTTGTGTAACCATGCAAAACACCACACATTGTCGACCTGTCGTAGCTCAACCGACCATTGATAGCAAGTAGACAAGGAGTTAAGAGAGAAAACACCCAAAATTTGACCTATCGCGCCTCAAATTCTACCTGTCGTAAACCACTAGCGACTGGTCGCCGGCCACTATGTGGCCAGTCGCATATGCTTGAAAACTGTCCAGTGACCAAACGTGCTTCCTGGACTAAATTCGACCAACCACGCACAGCATGCGATCGGTCGTTGAACCCTATTTCAGTACAGTTTGAAGGCTCCACCAAAAATCTCCACCGAGGCTTCAAACGTCGAATGCATCCTTCCTTTGTTTCGTCCATCATCTCATCTTCAACATAGTATCATCGCTTCTTTTACTTCATACGTCTTCATTCTGTCTTTGCCAATCTTAGAGAAGTTGCACAAAACTTTAACTTCTCTAAAGTGACCACTTTAGTCAGTATATCTGCCGGATTCACACTGGTGTGAATCTTCTCCAAAGTCACATTTCCTTCCTCAAGCACCTGTCGGATAAAATGGTAATGCACATCAATGTATTTAATATGAGAATGATAAACAGAATTTTTAGCCAAATTTATAGCACTACAACTATCACAATTAACCGACACGGCCTCCTGTTGAAGCCCCAACTAATGTATGATGCCCCTTAACCAAACAACCTCCTTGAAAGCCTCTATCACTGTCAGATTGTAACGCCCCAGATTTTCGAGATTTATTTGAAAATTTTTGAAAATTCATTTTTAATTTATTTTTTATTAATTATCGTACATTTACTGTTGATTTGCGAATAGCGGGACATCCGTAGGAGATCCGATAGGGGACCCTTTACAAAAGTTGCTTAGAATGATCCCATAAACATCGTAGAAAGATCAGATTTCAAAAATCACGCACTTTTCAGATAATTACGAAAATGCCATTAGTTGAGCTTAAGTTAAGATGCTATTTTTAAGTATTATAGTTTCTGACAATCACTTTCACGCAAAACTCTGGATTTAAGCTTATGGGCACATATTAACCATACATGTCAAATTTCAGCCCTTAAATCATAGTAGAAGTGGTCCGATTGTCAAATTAGCCCATTAACCCTTGATTTTCATGTCCATCGAGTGAGGAAAGTAGATGGTTAGTCGTAGTCGAATATTTCTCTTCATATGAGTGACTTGGATCGTCTTTATCATGGACCAATAGTGTGATTTGAGTGCCCCACCTTGATAAGTCTCTTTCTTATGGGCGAAGTTATCCCGTTCTAGAAATTAACGAGTTACCAACTCTTTTTAAATCTGAACCTTTCAATTTACCCACTTCTCACCATCAATCGCTTCTCAAATTTGGACCACTTATTATACTCATATGACTACGAGTTTACACAAAGTTTGGATCCCGATCTATAATCCTACACCATTGAACCACAAAGCCAGCACCTTCCTCTTCCGCCAAAAATTGAAATTTCAGATCTAGGCATTTCTCACCATCAATCAACTACTAAACTTTGTACAATTGTTTGCCTATCATGACTACATATTTTCTCAAAATTTAGGCCCTGATCATCAAGCGCAGACCGTTAATTGAGATCTAGCCCATTTTAGCACCCGTTAGGCCATTTTCAAGGATCGGCCAATCTAGAATGTGGATCATCAAGAAATTTACGTATTCTGACTCTACTCTTCGAGCTTAATAAGATGAACAGATTGGAATTGATCAAAGATCATCCGAATATTGAGATTTGAAAAACCCACCTCAAGAGGTTGTTACACAAGACCTCGCGTGCACATCCCTCTCCATATTTCTACAACGCACCTCCAAGTCCTTCTCCTAACCCTAGCCTCCATGCCGTAGAGAGAGAGAGAGAGAGAGAGAGAGAGAGAGAGAGAGAGAGAGAGAGTAAAAGAAGAAGAAGAGAGTTCTTTCTCATATTTTTCCAGCGGCTAGGATCTTCTACAACCCTCTTCTTCTAAATTCATCCTAAGGTGAGGATTTTCCTTCAAGCCTTTCATTAATAATATTATGATTATCATAAGTTTCTTTTGTGGCATGTGAAGTTGTTTTGTTTTGAATTGCTGATCCATATAACATGAGGTTTAATGTAGGATTTGTAATTAATATCATTATATAATGATGTGATTCATTGTTTAGATTTTTGACTAAGAAGCATGTGTATTTGTGTTATATATCTTTGTGAAATCTATGCCCTTATTTTCTTAGTCCATGTATTACAAGTAATATTGATTTTCATATTGTGATATGAAATATGTGTATAAGATCATCATATGGACATCCCATTATTGTATACTCTTTGTCCCTAAGTTGGTAAAATTATTCGATGTAGAGAGATGGAACCCGTGAGAGGTGTCCATGATGGAAGAATATCTCTTGACTTAACAGAGAGAATGAATAGCTTGTTTGTCAATGGATCCTTACATGTGTATGATGCTTGATTGGATCCATTTACATTACATGGGTATTTTAACGAATTTGGTCATGATATACAACATTGGCTTTTTGGGACATGATGAAATCATAAAACGGGACAATGAGTGTACACTAATGGTATACAAATTCTCATGAGCCGGGGTTGGTACTATGGACACTAATCTCGTGCTGTCGGCCTATGCTGGGTTGCTTGCGACTCCCCATAGTGACCATTGAGTTTTATTTAAATCGGTTGTATGCGAAAACACTTAAATAAAAGTGAAACTAAAGTCATGCATTCACTTGGCTCCATGTGGGTGTACGGAATTGAGAATAGGCTAGAACGTCCTACTTCTCCCGTACACTGTCACGTGTAGATTTGGGCTATGAGCGTCCCATTTCTCACGTGGTCGGGCAAAACTATGGGCTTGTGCGTCCCAAGAACCTCTGGTGACTAGTGGCTAGCATGAAGTCGTAACAGGGAGTCTCCCACTTCATATATTGTGATTCTAGCCAGGGTGCCTTAGCCAGAGCATGCATTCCATGCATCGCATTAACAAAGATTTTTAGTTGGTTGTTTTGATTTGATTAAGTGATAATATACTGCTTGCGTTTACTCTGTACCGTTATTATTATTCTTGATTTTCTTGGAGGAAATATTCCCCACTATGATAGCGTTTAACGCTATCCCAAACACAATTTAGATGATGCAGGTGAAGATCCAGGTATTGAACCCGATTTTTAAGGAAAAGAGTTCGATGGTTCGTACGATCACATGGCGGATGACGATGTTAGAGAAACATAATTGATGTTATCATTTATTAAATATTTCTTTTGAGTAGTTGATACATTTGTGGAATTGTAATAAGTCTTCAAGAGAAGACATGGTTTTGTATTTTAATTAATCAGTATGGATATTGGTTGGTTCCCTTATTTAAACATTGATGATGACGTAGTAAGTTTGATAGAATAAGATGATAATTGTTTCCGCCATTGTGCTTGAATGCTATATTTTATTATTTTATAAATTAATTATTCCATAAATTACTTGGGAATTCGGCCGTCGTGTTATACACGAGAGTCGAAAATCTCGGGTCGTTACACAGATACTCCACTTCAATAGTGGAAAGAGCCATCACCAACTAAAGCTTAGACATCCAAATAATCGCTTCACCGCTAACACAAACAAGTGACCAGAAGTCAATGTCCTACAATCCACACTGCCCGCATAATCTGAATCGACGTACCCAATCAACTTGTCCTTAGAATTTTTAAATGTCAAAATGTAGTCCTGCGTACCCTGAATGTATTGAAGTAGCCACTTCACAACCTTCCAATGTTGCTTGTCGGGGTTAAACATGAATCTTCCCACAACATCGACTGCATGTGAAATATCCGATCTCATACAGACCATAACATACATCAATGTGCTCATGGTGCTCGAATAAGGCACATGAGACATAACTTGATTTTCTTCATATGTTTTGGAACATAGCTCTAAAGAAAGCTTGAAGTGAGCCGTGTGAGGAACGCTCCATCCCAAACTTCACCAATACCTTCCCTAGGTATTCAGCCTGAGATAACCAAAGCATCTTCATCTTCCCGTCTCTATGCATGTCAATGCCAAGAACCCTCTTTACAGCCCCCCAGATCTTTCATATCAAGTGTCCCTGAAAGTTGAGTTTTCAACATATCGATGTCAGACATGTTATGAGTGGAAATAAGCATGTCATCGACGTATAACACCAGTATGAGAAACTTCCTATCGTTCGGTGTCTTAAAATAAACGCAGTGATCATACTTGCTCCTGGAAAAGCCCTAACTCATCATGAAGGAATCAAATTTCTTATACAACTGCCTAGGCGACTGTTTAAGGTTGTATAATGACCTCTTCAACCTGCAAACCTTGTTTTTTATCCCTTATACTTGTTAGAACTAGAAAATGATACAAGGACATTTTCTATGTATTGTTGCTCTGGGGTTCTGAGTAATAGAAACATTCGTAGACAATTGCAAGCATTCATAAAAGCACACACAAGAAGAGATATCGCAAGGAGAATTTTATTTCAGAGATTCTGAGATCTTATACATTCCAGGTCGTGGTCTGGCACGAGCCCTTAATTAATCGAATGGATCGATCACCCTTGATTAAAAGGCAAAAGTAAATGTATACACCTTAGGGATAAATTAAATAAAGTAAATAAGGAAGCATAAATATAAATAATGCACACCACAAAGAACACAGATTTTTACGTACAAACCCTTGCGAGAGAAAACCACGGCACAAAGCGATGAAACTTTACTATGAATAGCAATTGTGAGGTGGGGTATTCAGGAAAAGCCCATATCAATGGGCAGAAGACTAATCGATGGGTAGAAGACTATGTCATCGGGGACTGTGACCTTTGAGTTCATGGTCATAGAGACCGATTGTAGTTTTGGTATGGACTAAGCCATCTTTTGGACAGGTCGGATACCTATGTCTCATGTTCTTTCAAATGTCCAAGTTGAGAGACAATCAAGGTCTTTAACTAAGGGGTGCGACTCTGGGCCCGCGCCCGTTGCTGGAACGAGTGACCTCAAGAAGACCGATCTACAGTTATTTGCACCTAAACAGCCCAACCAGCGGATGGCATTTTGGATGGGTAGGACATCGACTAATTTCGATATGGCGGTTCATAACAATTGATTTGTAGTAGTTTGGAACTCTTCACTCTGGTTTCTAGTAGTGACCATAGTCCCATTTGGTTAGTCCAAGAGCATTAATTTGGGCTAAGACATATTTGTATAATAAATACAGTAAATATAAAGTTTTTACAAGTAGTCATCGAATCATGCTGGAGTCTAATGACTCGTCTTCGGGTGCATTCTAGCTTCCGTTCACTTGTTGATAGTCGATATGCAACAGAAGCTTAGTTTAAGATCTGCTTGTATACACGAATGTGCGGGACATTGCAAACAAGGTGAGATAGTCTTTGGTACATGGCAAATATCATAGAGTGAATGTTAGATTAAGCTGAATTAGGCAGAGTGCATGTTAGATTATGTAGATCGAATGCTATATTAAATGAGGTTAAGCAGAATGAGTATGTAATTAAGCCACATCAAGCTGGGTGCATGTGTAATTAAGTTAAGTTAGGCCGAGTGCAATCTAGGCGCACTTCAACTAAGACAAATCGGGATAAGCGCATGGCAATTAGTGCTGAGCGCATGCTCATTGGTTGGGGTACATATGTTTAGAGAGGGGTAGATGCATTTCAGCCAAGGATACATGCCATATTAGAGGGAGCACATGCTATTAAGGGCTGGCAGCGCATGATACTAAGGGCTGGCAATGCATGATACTAAGGGCTGGTGCTTGCCATTTAAAGGCAGCGCATCCCCTCTCCCAAACCTTAACGCATTCCACAAAGGCTAGTACATCGCTGTTTTAGAGCTAACGCGTGATAAAAATCACCCCATGCCATAAAGGCTAACGCATCGCTGTTTTTAGAGCCAACGCATGATAAAAATCACCCCATGCCACAAAGACTAGCACATCGTTGTTTTGAAGGGCTAGCGTGTGATAAAATCACCCCTTACACTCACCATCTCATGTCCTCTCCTTCTCTCCTTCTCTCCTTTCTACTCCATTTGATAGAGAATGTTGCGCATGTAACATTTATAAGGTGCATGCTGGGAGTGGCGATGCGCTGGCGCTAGAGCAGAGCTCGCCCATAGGTTTGAGTTATGGTGTGTGCACCGAAATCCATGTCATCCATTTGAATCAGGGGGTCGACATGTGTCAGGGTACCAAGTCTGAAGAGGATATGAAGCTTAGGTGGGCCACTGGAGGGGAATTAGTGGGAGAAAACATATACCGTTGCAACTTTCTTGGAGGGCCACAGGGATGTTGGATCAAGCTAGTGTTTAGGGTTGGCACGTGTTTGGCTTCTTATTGTGGTGAATGGTTTGGATCGTCCAAAGGACGCACTAGGTGAGCCCAATGAAGGTTAAAATGGTAGGCGTCGGCTTGGGAGCTATAACGATTGACATTCATTCTCTTATGGTGCGGCCCACCTGAAACTTGGATTAGGATGATTCTCATATTCTCTGGTAAGTGTGGACCATACTGATCTTGTGAACATGTCAGATTCTCTAAAGCACCATCATGGTGGGCTCTCAAAAGGGTTGCACATCGATTGATCTTGACAAACTGTTTGTAACAATGACTTTGCATGATTTGTACGTCTTTTGGAGATTTTATTAGTGGATCTCATTTGTAATTCGTAGGCCCCAAATCAGATCGGTTCATGAGCTCAGGGTCTTCATTATAGGAGGTGACCTAAAGTTTCACCTAAATCTGAGTTTCAGGTGAGCCATACGAGAGGAAACAGATCCACCGCAAAATCACCGTTGAAGACTCGTGTAGAGCCACAGATGTACCCGATTAGGCTACTATTCATTTATATGACACGTGTGGTCACTTGTGACTCCCTGAACCGCTCAGATGGCTTAAAGGGCACCCATGGTGGCCCCACACATGTTTTCAACGATAACTGGTTTGGGTTGGCAGTTTACAACCGTGACTTCTGCATGTCTCTACATGTTTTGGCAAACTTTCTTGTGGGTCCCATTTGTAGGGTATGGGTTTAAGATTGAAGCCGTTCATCAGCTCAAGAGTGTTATTCTAGGAGGTGGCGTTAAGTTTGGGGCAAATCAAATGTTTAGGTGGGCCATACTGTTCGCTCGCCTTAAGTGCAAGGCTTGCGATGTAGTAATAACTCAGTAAGACCGATGTCGATCCACAGGGAATTAGGGTAAACCAATTCAAATCATTCTAACAACTTCAAATTCAGCAATTTTGAAATTTGATTTTAAAAATTAAGAAAAAATAATAACTTTTGTAGAAATCTGATAATTAATAGAACTAAGGCCTCAAGGATCCACTTGTAGTAGTTCCATGTGAATTCATTCATCCAGGCATAAACACAACTAGATTCGAAGTTACATCTCTCATCTAGTTGGAAGATTAAGCATTCAAACACAAACAATCCCACTTAAGTTGGAAAATAAAATTCTAGTTCTAACGAAGCATATAGAATTCAAATATGTAGCTTCGAAGTAACAACCATGCCAAGAGACTATGGCGTGCTCTAGGGTTACTACAATTCAAATATAATCAATCCAAATATGATAATCTCAGAGAATTGCAAGGAACCCATGTCCAAAGCACATGAACTCTCATAAAACATCCAAAAATATCAACTTTATTCAAACTAGAACTTAAAAATCCAAACTTTAAGTAAAGGCACTTGAATTAAACAAATTCAACATGAAAACTAGCTACAAGCTTCATCACTTAGCCCTAGCTAAGAGGTTCTAGCCAAGCATTGCCATACTTGAATTAAAAACAAAAAAAAACTAATTAAAAGCATAGAAAACTAGAAAAACCGTAGTTGGAAGAGTTGCGATCGCTCCACAATGATCTCCCTTATTCCCCACGAACTTAGAACTCTTCTAGGATACCCTATGAAGGATGTCAATGTGTCCTTTTATAGCAAAAACCACTCACCGCCTCAGATTTGCGTAACAAGTTACGCACTTACTACGGTCGTCGAGCGCCCGTCAGGTATTGGTCAAGCGCCCGACCATGCTTCAAATCGGTCCAGCGTGTTTTGATAAATTCACTTTTGAATATCGGGCGCCTGACCATGTGTTGGTCGGGAGCCTGGTCAAGTCCAGAAACGTCCAACGGGTTCAGCAGACATCCTATGAATTTTGGGCGCCCGACCAAGTGATGGTCGGGTGCCCAGTGGCCAATTGATATGATCGCTGATTTGTTTTATTTTCTGGCCAATCCAGGTCTTCTGATGTAGTTCTTCAAGGCTCCTTTTCAATGATTTCTCCTTTATCTTTAAAGCGTCTAAATGCATCCTTTTAGCTTCAAATTCTTAAACTCTTGCTCTCATTCCTATAATCACAAACATGCATTATATTAGTCTTTTAATCATAGGAATCATACATAAAATATAATGATATGGGGTTAGAATACATATAAATTAAGAACTTAACACATACCATAGGAAATAGTGTCACCATTGTTTTGCCATGGAATGGTACTTCGGGGCCACAGAGATATTAGATCGAGTAATTCTCTAATTATAACCCATGCGTCCCCCCTCAGGACATTTTGGTCCTCCTAGATCTTTGCAAATAATATTCTGGCGGCCCACCAAAGAGGTTTAATCGAGGATCACCCCTTTTGGAAGTTACAATGGTGAGCGTTGAACTTCCTGTGGTGTGTCCCACTTGAGCTTTAGATCTACTTCATATTCGGTACCAAGGGTTAAAATGATCTATAAAGGCGAATAGGCAGCGTGGATTATACTTGTGAATCACAATGGCCCCTATAGCAATGTCCATGGTAAGCTCGTCATGTTGTTGTTGCATTTAAACAAACTTAGAAGTTTAAAAATGTGAGTTTTACATATTTTAATGGTTGCTGTGATTAGAGCTGCACACCTGACCGGTTAACCCGCCCAACCCGACCTGGTAGAAACCCGATCCGTCCCAACCCGGCAGAGAAAACGGTACGGTCCTATTTGGATGTGGTTGGACCGTTTTTAATTTAGGTATGGTTTAGGGTATATGCCAAACCCGCCCGACTCGAGCCGTACCCCGACCCGTGTATACCCGACTCGTTCCACCCGACTCGAACCGCCCCGTTTATACTGGTTTATTGCTTTTAGAAATATCTGACCACTAATTTTTGTGGTGTGGTCTACCTAAAGCTTTAATTTGCTTCCTTTTGGGACTATGACCTATAATAATTTGGAAACACAGATGGACAGCTTGGATTTACAACATATACATTAAGGTGAGCCTCATGATCAGGGTCTCACCCACATGGCTGGTTCCAGGGTCTCACCCAACGGCCAACATGTTGAGCTCTTAATTGTGCATATTTTAACCCCAATTCATCACTCATTATGCATGGTTTACATGTTTAGAGGACTAATCTAATGCATGAATTGTGATTGTAGGAACATGATGGAGATTTCACCAATTAAAGGCTAAATAAAGCTCTTTGCGAGCATTGAAGACCATTGGATGAAGGTTAAAGGAAGATCAAAGGAAGACAAAGCAAGGAGAGAAGAGAAAAGAAGAAACAAAGAAAAGAAATGAAAGAGAAAAGGGGCCTAGACCGGTCAAGACCGGTCGGCCACCCATTTACCTGCCAAGAAGACACGGACTGCTAGCCCGACCGGTCAAGACCGGTCGGCCATAGCTGCTAGAGCATTTCTCAATGAGGTCCGACCAGTAGTGACCGGTAGGCCAGCCCAGTCTGACCGGTCCAGACCGGTCGGCCATGCATTAAAAGGCTATTTCTATTTTGGGGCTCCGAATTTCTCGGCGCAAGTGCGTAAGTTTACGCAAGATCTGGAACTTTCTGGCGTAAAGGACACCTCCAAGCTATAAAAGGATGTCTTCCCTTCATACCAAAGGAGGCTAAGACGTGGGGATTGCTTGGGAGACGGATTCTACTTCGAATTTCTAGTTTTCTTCCTGTTTTAGTTATTTTTTATGTTTTTAGAGGCTTCTAGTTCAAGGATGTTAGAGATGAACTAAAACCTCTTAGCTAGGGCTAAGAGGTGAAGCTTTTGATTCGTTTTTGATGGATTGATGCCCTAGGTTTCCTTTTATGTTTTAATTGAAGATTTTTAGTTCAATATGAGTTTGAATCAAGTACTAGTTTTGGTTTTACTTTGATCTCTTGATGACTCTGGGCTCATGTGATTCTTAGTGATTCTAAGCTTGGTAGCTTACCTTCTGAGCATTGTTTATGCTTGTGTAGTTCATTGATCTACCATCAACTCCGGGCATGGTAGACGCTTTGATTGCCTTGTGTACAATGGCCTGATTTTCATGTGGGAACACATTCAACTAAGTTCTTATCTTTTGTTATATAATCTGGAATAGCTGTTTGTTCATTGATTTTGATTTAATTAGAGTTCTAATCATGAGTTGTAATCAAGTCTAGTGACAGGATTTGGTGAAAGCTATGATTATGAATCTCAACTAGATTGGAAAGAGGCTTGGCCTATACAATTGAGTGTGCCCAAGGCCTGAGCATGGTTGTGGGAATCAAATCAATGAATAAGCACTTGTTTTGGATGATTGTTGATTTAACCGCTCTATATTCCGATCGAATAGAGATATGAATTCGATTCCGATTGAGTTGTGAGAGACCTAGTTGTGTTGATGCATTGAAACTTATCAAAAGTGGATCCTTGGCGCTCTAGTGCCTTTTTAGATTGAAATTACCTTAACCATTCACTGTTTAAACCCAAATCGTTATTTTCCAATTTTAGTTCTTAATGGGATCTTAATTACTAGTTGTTTTAGACAAATTCTAAGGATACCCATACATAAATCTCTGTGGGAACGATACTCGGTCTTTTCGAATTATTACTACTTCGCAACCCTACACTTGGGGAGTGAACAAGTTTTTTGGCGCCGTTGCCGGGGATTTCTATGCGGTATTTTTAGAATTTTCTGAATTAACTTCTAGTTGAGATTGTGTTAAGATAGGTTTAGGATTTGTTTTGCTTTCTAGAGTAGGTTTTCTTCTAAATACTAACTTACTTTGTTTTGATTTTTGCAGGATTCTAACATAGGTTTAATCTAGATATTTTTAGGAAGTTGAAGAAGAAGAAGGCATCCTAAGTCACAAATCAGGTTTTATTGTTCTAACCCTACTCTTCTTCTTCTCCTACTCATTCCTATCCTATTCATCTCTTGTAGAGTGGGTGGAGACTCCTTTTGGATCTCTGAAAGGTAGGCCTTGTGCCACCTGGATTCCTATTGGTCGGCTCTGCCGTCTTGGATCACCTTGTGCTCAGAGATTTCTCTTCTCAACCTATTCCTCTTTCTTCTTTTTCTGTACTTTTTCTCAAAAGACTCAAAGAGTGGGTGGGGAGTTCTTTGAACCCCTATTGACCAGGAGAAATCGGTCTCTATCCTTGCTTCTAGCTTAGCCATTGCAAGACACCTTGTGCTTAAGTCTTGGAGAGGAGTAAAGGAAGGAAGGAAGAATTCTTTTTCCTTTTTGTTCATTCTTTTTGGTCTTGCATGCCACATTGGGCTCGGACTTATAATAACCGACTAGTAAGGGACGGAGTAATTGTTGAAGGGATTGATAGAGAGCCTCGTGCTAGGAAACGTCAAAATTTTCCTGAAATCAATAGAGAGATGGCTGCAAATCAACCAAATCAAGGGGCTAATCAAAATTCAGCCCCAAACCTTACTGAATTGGATGATAATGAAGTGGGGGATGTACCTCAACCTAGAACTTTACGTGATTATTTACATCCAGCTAGGACGAGTACTCCCTCTTGTATAATTTTTCCTCACAATGTGGGAAATATTGATTTTAAACCGAGATTGATCCAACTTCTTCCTAGATTCCATGGACTCGACTCTGAGAGCGCATATGTACATATTAAGGAATTTGAAGAGGTTATTGCCACAATAAACTATGACAATGTGACCAAGGATACTATAAAACTTAAATTATTCCCTTTTTCCTTGAAAGAGAAGGCCAAATCATGGTTACATTCCTTAAGGCCAAGGTCTATTGGGACATGGGCTGAGATGACTAGGGAGTTTCTTAAAAAATTCTTCCCTACTCATCGAACCAATGCATTAAGAAGGGTCATAATGAACTTCGCCCAAAAAGAAGAAGAAACCTTTTTCCAATGTTGGAAAAGGTATAATGAGCTATTAAACGCATGCCCGCATCATGGTTATGAACGGTAGAGGTTGATTAGTTTCTTCTATGATGGATTAAACTCAACCATGCGCCAATTTGTGGAGATGATGTGCAATGGGGAGTTCCTAAATAAGGAAACAGAGGAAGCCTGGGATTATTTTGACATGTCGGCTGAAAATACACAAGCATGGGATACATCTAAGCCAACAAGTTCAAAACAACCCCAAGCCAAGGAAAAGGGAGAAATTTATATTTTAGATGGGCAAGATGATCTAGGTTCTAGAGTGGCTAAACTCACACGAAAGGTCGAGGAGATGGAACTAAAGAAGGTGGACATAACCCAACAAAAGGGGGCTGTTGAAACTATTTGTGGTATTTGTGCTTCCAATGTGCATCAAACACCGGATTGTCCAACAATCTATGCGTTTCGAGAACTTTTATTTGAACAATCGAATGCTTTGAATAGTTATCAACGACCTTTTAGTACTCCAAATTCAAACACGAACAATTCTAGTTGGAGAAACAACCCAAACTTCAATTGGGCGAATGGAAACATGGCTAATCAAAATAATCCTCAAAGGGGGCCCCCAATGCAAATGGCCCCACCTCAAATGCCTATAGAGGATACTTTGAAAGCATTCATGGAAAGACAAGCTCAAATAAATCAATCCAACTATACGATAATGCTTGAGCTTAAAAATTCGGTGGAGGAAATCAAGGCTCACTTAAACGCAAGGCAAGGGATGCTTCCAGCCCAACCCATACCAAATCCAAAACCACAATGCGAAATAAGTGTGCCTAGTTCTTCTAACCAACAAATGGAACATGCTAAGGCCATTACCACTCTTAGAAGTGGTAAAATCATTGAAAAATCTGATCCGGTGAATGTTTTAACGCCTAATGATCCGATATCTTACAAAGAGGATGATGGACCTAGCATCATCATGAATGAAAAAGAGCCATTAAAAGAATATAGGCCTATTGCTCCATTCCCCCAACACTTGATTCCAGCCAAACCTCAAGATAAATATCAGAAATTTTTGGAGGTTTTGAAGCAAGTCAAAATCAACATCCCATTGTTGGACGCCATTAAACAAATACCGTCATATGTAAAAATTTTAAAAGACCTTTGCACGGTTAAAAGAAAAATACATGTGTAAAAGAAGGCATTTTTGACAGAGAATGTGAGTGCCATTATCAACCACGGGATGCCCAAGAAATACAAAGATCCCGGTTGTCCGACAATATCATGTGTGATTGGAGACTACCGGGTGAAACATGCTTTACTCGATCTAGGGGCAAGTGTGAACTTAATTCCCTTTTCGGTCTATGAACAATTGGGTTTAGGTGAATTGAAACCCACCAAAACCACATTACAACTTGCTGACCGATCAGTTCGTATTCCTAGAGGGGTAATTGAGGACGTCCTTGTCCAAGTTGACAAAGTTTACTACCCGGTGGACTTTATTGTCTTGGACACGAGACCCATGGTTAATATTGGCCCTCAAATTCCTATCATACTTGGCCGCTCATTCCTTGCTACATCAAACGCTATCATAAATTGTAGGAGTGGGGTCATACAAATGTCTTTTGGCAATATGACGATTGCGTTGAATGCTTTCAATATTGACAACCAACAAGAGGATGAAGAAGAGGAGGTCCATGAAATAAACATGATCAATTCTATCGTGGAAAACGAGTCCCTCTCACCTTTTTACTCCGGTCACTTAGACGAAGAAGTGACCTACTCTCTTGATAATAACGATGATATGATAAGGGATATGGTCACACTTTTCGAGTCGGTATCGGCCTATGACGTTAGCTGGGAGAAGGATGTGGAAACAACACCTTGTTGTGCTGAGAAATCAATTCATATTTCCACACCTTTGTGGATCATGCATACCGAACTCCACCATCCCTGGGATGACCCTTACTTACAATATCAATGCCCAGGAAAATCTGAATGGAGACATATTTTTTCTGATAAATATGATGGTGTCTCCCCTGATACATGTGGTGCGCACACTAAGGAACCTCTGGAATTCCTTTTTGGGATTTTGAGTGGCTTATCTCGATCACTCACACACATGTACATTGTAAAGCAGGATATGGGATGACGTTACTGCGAAACCTTTTGATCCATCTAATGATTCTGCTTGACTTTATGCTTTTGGATGAGTTGTTGGGATTAACCTCCTAGTCTGATGGAGGATAATTTGCTAGAATGCTTTCCCATTAGGATTTGCTTTGATAGTTGATTTAGTTGTGAAGTAATCCATCTCCAAAAGCTAATCTTGCCATGGAATATATGCTTCAGGTGATATCTCTCTTTCTCACTCTCCTTTGTTTTTATGTCATTGCTCTCATGTCATGCATATTGCATATTTTATTACATTGAGGACAATGTAAAGTTTTGGTTGGGGGGTGAGAGATTCCTTAGATGATGAATCTGCTAGTTTTTGTGACATTTTGAGTAAAGATGTAGAAATTTTTCAATTTTTCTAAAATTCAAAACTCTTTTGGAAAACTTTGATTCTATGCATTCGAGATAGCATGGGTATAAGAAGATGAGATATGAAGTGAGGGATGTTGCAAGCTTTGAATTTCTCTTAATATAATGGTTCTATATGTGAATTCACCTATTTTTATAATTGATAGAAAATTTGAACACCTTTTGCACCTAGTTCACATTACACGATTTTCATGATTTGAAAGGATTATGTGATTTATGGATTAGCTAGACTTTGATTTGAGGTATTGAGAAACCAAGCCGGGGTACTTTGTCCATCCTTGTCCATGGAAAAATAACGAAAGATATGGATTTCTAAAAATCCTATCTAATGTAAAAGAAAAAGGAAAGGAAGGATGAAATTGGGAATGATGGAAAATGGTGGAAAATACCGATTAGGGCTACCTACTACCAACCAGGGGATGGTCTACCCGTAACCAAAGCCGAAAATGGGACGTAGTGTGAAAGTCGTCGGAAGGACGGTAAGGCAAATTCCTGTCATAAGCTTGTTGTTGCTCTATACACCTTGAGATCTATAGTTTAGTTGATCTATGAAGAAGATAATCCCGGAAACTCATGAGATGAACCTTCACTATGCACACTAGGTTGAATTTGTTCAAGTTCTTCCATTTGTCAATCAATCAGCGGGAATTTCATATAAACACTTATTATGATCTGAGAGTTTAAGGTTTCAACCTTTATCACCGAATTTCTCTGATTTTTACGCTTATGTGTCTTGGGATGTATAGAAGAATAGTTTCCAGAGGAGAGTTGGGTTTTAGAGAATGAAACTTGTTTCACGCATGTTTTGCTCGGGACTAGCAAAATGCTGGTTGGAGGGTGTGTTGAGCTCTTAATTGTGCATATTCTAACCCCAATTCATCACTCATTATGCACGGTTTACATGTTTATAGGACTAATCTAATGCATGAATTGTGATTGTAGGAACATGATGGAGATTTCACCAATTAAAGGCTAAATAAAGCTCTTTGCGAGCATTGAAGACCATTGGATGAAGGTTGAAGGAAGATCAAAGGAAGACAAAGCAAGGAGAGAAGAGAAAAGAAGAAACAAAGAAAAGAAATGAAAGAGAAAAGGGGCCTAGACCGGTCAAGACCGGTCGGCCACCCATTTACCTGCCAAGAAGACACGGACTGCTAGCCCGACCGGTCAAGACCGGTCGGCCATAGCTGCTGGAGCATTTCTCAATGAGGTCCGACCGGTCATGACCGGTCAGCCATGCATTAAAAGGCTATTTCTATTTTGGGGCTCCGGATTTCTCGGCGCAAGTGCGTAAGTTTACGCAAGATCTGGAACTTTCTGGCGTCAAGGACACCTCCAAGCTATAAAAGGACGTCTTCCCTTCATACCAAAGGAGGCTAAGATGTGGGGATTGCTTGGGAGACGGATTCTACTTCGAATTTCTAGTTTTCTTCCTGTTTTAGTTATTTTTTATGTTTTTAGAGGCTTCTAGTTCAAGGATGTTAGAGATGAACTACAACCTCTTAGCTAGGGCTAAGAGGTGAAGCTTTTGATTTGTTTTTTATGGATTGATGCAACCTAGGTTTCCTTTTATGTTTTAATTGAAGAATTTTAGTTCAATATGAGTTTGAATCAAGTACTAGTTTTGGTTTTACTTTGATCTCTTGATGACTCCGGGCTCATGTGATTCTTAGTGATTCTAAGCTTGGTAGCTTACCTTCTGAGCATTGTTTATGCTTGTGTAGTTCATTGATCTACCATCGACTCCAGGCATGGTAGACGCTTTGATTGCCTTGTGTATAATGGCCTAATTTTCATGTGGGAACTCTTTCAACTAAGTTCTTATCTTTTGTTATATAATCTGGAATAGCTGTTTGTTCATTGATTTTGATTTAATTAGAGTTCTAATCATGAGTTGTAATCAAGTCTAGTGACAGGATTTGGTGAAAGCTATGATTATGAATCTCAACTAGATTGGAAAGAGGCTTGGCCTATACAATTGAGTGTGCCCAAGGCCTAAGCATGGTTGTGGGAATCAAATCAATGAATAAGCACTTGTTTTGGATGATTTTTTATTTAACCGCTCCATATTCCGATCGGATAGAGATATGAATTCGATTCTGACTGAGTTGTGAGAGACCTAGTTGTGTTGATGCATTGAAACTTATCAAAAGTGAATCCTTGGCGCTCTAGTGCCTTTTTAGATTGAAATTACCTTAACCATTCACTGTTTAAACCCAAATCGTTATTTTTCAGTTTTAATTCTTAATGGGATCTTAATTACTAGTTATTTTAGACAAATTCTGAGGATACCCATACATAAATCTCTGTGGGAACGATACTCGGTCTTTTTGAATTATTACTACTTCGCAACCCTACACTTGGGGAGTGAACACAACGAATATCTCATGGGAAGCAGACTAGGTGACAGGCTAACAGCCAAGATCCACCAAGGTGGGTGGACGCCTGACTGTGGGGCTCACAGTGATGTATGTGTCTTAAGTCCACACCGTCCAACCATTTTGAAAGATCACTTTAAGATATGATATAAAAAATGAAGCTGACTCAAATCTTAGGTGGACCACACCATAGAAACAATTGTGATTGAATCTCTACCATTGAAAACTTCATTGATTTCACCAGAATGTTTGTTTGCCATTATATTCCATCCAACCTATTGATAAGGTCACAAACATATAGATGAAGAGGCCACATAAATATCATCTTGATCCAAAACTTTTGTGGCCCATAGGAAGTTTTTAATGGCCAATCACCACTTTTTCCTGTATTATGGCCCATCTGGGACTTGGAACTGCTTCATTTTTTTGTTAATGATGTAAAATGAAGTTTCAATACAAATGGATTGTGTAGATGTAGTCACATACATCACAGTGGTCCCAAAGTCAGGGTCCCACCCCCCTCAATGGATACAAGGTCTCACCTAATCCGCCGATTCATCTCCCGATCTCATGGGAGAGAATCAGCGCACGGGTGTAACCCTAACTGTGTGGGTGTAACCCTAACCATGTGGGGGCCACCTTGATGTATTTATTGTATATCAACTCCGTCAATCTATTTTCTTATATCATTTTAGGGTATGCTTTTAAACCTTAAGAAGATCCAAATCTCAAGTAAACCATACCACTAAAAATAGTGATAAATGATCATTAAAAACGTTTTATGGGCTAAAAAAGTTTTAGATCAAGATGATATTTTTATTTTCCCTTCATCCAGGTCTTTTTGACATTATCAACGGGTTGGATGAAAAATAAACATTAAGAAAACCTTACTATGGGCCCTTTGAAATTTTTAATGGTGAGTCACTCAATCACCACTGTTTCTTGTGTCATGGTCCACCTAAGATTTGGATCTGCTTAATTTTTGGGGCTCCATCCTAAAACGATATATAAAAATGGATGGACGACATGGATATACAATAAATCATCAAAGTGGGCCCCATGGTAGGGGTATCACCCACTAAGCTATTAAACAAGTAATGGCACTCGAATTAAGATACGAAGAGTTGGGGAAAAGAGGGAAAAAAACCCTAGCTTTCTTTGTGCTTGAACTCGAGTTTCTTCTTCAACGAATTCTTTCGAATCCTTCAAGACATAGGTGATTTTTCCATTGCAAACCTGATTTTTCTTCTTTAGATTCATTTTAATGGAACGATTTTTTATTGAGAGCAGTGAATCTCATTTTTCTCTCTTATTTTTTTGTTATGATTTGCATTATTTTAATTTTATATGATGTTTTTATGCATTTGGATGTAGACTATGACAATTTTGACTAATCTATCTATTTTCAAGCTGATCTAAGGTTTGGTCTTTAATTATTAGTTTATTGTATGGATTTTATTTAGTTTTTGTTTGAGGTTTGATTTTTAGGTTGATATGAAGCCTTTTCCAATGCACTTTGTGTAATGTAGTAAACCAGCAGGTCATGATGATAAGAAGTTAACATAAACATATTGCATGACGACTACAAAAGCATGTCCCATATGAGAAAAAGGTGGTCCATGTGTACATAATGGGCTCACTTAATGAATAGCCTAAATGCACCTAATTATAGTTCTTATCTTTCTCATAAGTCAATGATTTTTATAAAAAATCATTTTATCATTATTTTTCTCAATTTTTATTTTTATCATTAAATCATGAGAGAAAAGCGACCACGAAAATCCTACTCTCCCTACGTGTGTCCCTATTAGGGTACCCGAGTCTTGAATGTTCCTATTCGTGTACTTGAAATTCAAGTCTAGACGTGTTGTTTGGACAATATAAAATTTAAAAGTTACTATGTAATTATTTATAGAAATAAATGTTTTGAAAAAACTGATTCTCTATTATAATGTGTGTTAGATGTCATCACACTCACATCAAAACGAAGTTTTAGACCCTACATTAGGAGATGTGTCAATGACATCTCCTATCGATTTGGAAAAAGATACGCCGATGGATGAACGAGGAAGTCAAATCTAGACTAATATAAGAAAAATGTCAAATGTATGGGAAGACTTTGAAGAAATTATTAAATTTGGTGAGAAAAAAAAAATCAAATGCGTCCCTTGCAAAAAACGTTACAAGAAGCCTACTGATGGGTCGACTTTTACATTTGTTAAACACATCAGGAAGTGCATTATGAAGCCTAAGAAAAGAATGCCTACTAAGCAACACCTTACATTTAGTACAACTGCTAGTGGGTCCACATCTTTGGGGGCATATAGTTACATGAAGGAGAAAATGAGAGAGTTATTGGCTAAATTCCTTATCATAAATGAACAACCATTCAGACTTGTTGAGAGTAAAGTATTTATGGAACTTCTTAAATATTTGAATCCAAAAGTAGAGAATATATCTCCTATAACTATACAAAGAGAATGCATGAGCATATATAAAGTTGAGAAAGTTAATTTGAAGTCTCGTCTTCTATCGGCTTCGAGGATTGCGCTAACTTTAGATCTCTGGACTGCTTTAAATCAGAGAATGGGCTACATTTTACCTACTGCGCACTTCGTCGAAGATTGGAAGTAATGCAAGGCCATTCTATACTTTCGGCACCTTCCTCCTCCTCATAAATGAGTAATGATTGCTGATTGCATTTCAAAATGCATTTTCGAATGAGGCATAGATGGCAAAATATCGTCCATAACATTAGATAATGCATCGACAAATGATGTTGTGGCCCATAATCTGAAGTCAACCTTGCATTCAATGGGAAATTTATACTTTGGAGGAAGACTGTTCCAAATAAGATGTTGTGCACACATTTTGAACCTGATTGTTCAAGAAGGCCTCTGTACGATTGATCCAACGATTGAGAATATTCATGAAAGTGTCAAACACATAAGGGGGTCCCATCAAGACTGCATACTTTGAAGGAGATTGTACAACGTCTTAATTTGAATACTAAGAAATCTTTAAAATTAGACGTATGTACACGATGGAACTCCACATTTGAAATGCTTGGAATTGCATTAGAACTGAAGAGTGCATTTAAGCATTATGCACAACATGATGTTGCATTTGAGTGGCTCCCAAATGATGAAGACTAGATGAGGGCTGAAGAAGTTTGCAGTTTGCTTCAAGTATTTTATGAAAGCACGAAAATCTTTTCTAGAACATTGTATCCTACTGAGAATAAATTTCTAAAGGAATATATTACAATTAAGGATGCAATTGTAAAAAATATATTGAGCCCTCATATATATATATAATGATGATAGTGAAGAATATGGATAAAAAGTTTGAGAAGTATTGGGACGAATGTTCTCTGTTAATGTCAATTTGTACAGCTCTGGACCCTACGATGAATTTACTTGTGGTTAAGTTTGTGTTTAGAAAATGTCGTAATACTGATCAAGCAGAACAACAGACTAAATCTGTACATGATACGCTTGAAGCTTTGTATACATACTATGTCAGCGAATCTGAAGTTGCAGAAGTCAGTCCGACATGTATCGTTGGTTCTTCTAAAACCACAACTTCTAAGGTGAATGTGAGTATATTTGATGAAATGTATTCCTTCATAACAATTGAAGAAACTACGGTAAGAATGAACAACGAAATAGAATTTGACATATATTTGAAGCTGTCAATTTTAAGAAATCAAGCTAAAGATTTTGATGTTCTGGAATGGTGGAAGAATCATGCACATGGGTTTCTTATACTCTCAAGGATGGTGTGTGATATATTTTCAATCCCTATTTCAACTGTAGCATCAGAATCGACATTTAGCACCGGGGAAGGATTGTTAGCAAAGAGAGAAGCTCACTTGCACCATCTACTGTCGAAGCTCTCATTTGTGCTCAAGATTGGTTAGCTCCTAGGTGGGGAGGACGCAGTTTTGATGTGGCGAAAAATGAAGAAGAAGATGAAAATGACAATGCAAAGAAATATTCCACCTAAATTTTATAATATATTTTAAAGTTAAATAAACGATTATTCGTGATATTGTGTAGAGAGAGTACTATTCAATACCATTAAACACTTTTGTTTTTAATATACAAAGTTAAAAAGAATGCAAATAAGTATAACATAGGCCCAATCCGACCCGATTTAGCATATAGGGTAGGGTAGGGTTAGGGTTGACCCTTTTACAAGTAGGGTAGTGTTAGGGTTAGGTCATCCCAACCCGGTCATGACCTGGACCGAAACCCGAACCTTTAAAATATGTTTAGGTTCGGTCCAGGATTGGGCCCAACCCGACCCGTGTGCAGGCCTAGCTGTGATCTATGTGAGTATGCTGGTTGTGTTGCATGGATGGCACATGTGTTTCATGCATGAGTCTTAGGCATGGACCATGGTTTGTACATGTTGTACATGCATGCATGAATGATTATACGAGCATAATGTTCATGCATGGTGCGCATGTATGAATGTTTGGGATATATGTATGGGTGGATGAGAGTTGCATTCATGGGCTTCATACATGTGTAGCATGCATAAGTATATGTGTATGGTGTATGTAGTTATTCATAGTATGTATGAGTTGGTTGCATGCACGTGGTGGCTTGGCTTAACGCTTGCATGTGCTCTCATGTGGGTTTTAGGTATGCATGGCCGTATTCACTGTTTTCCTGCATGAGTTCTATATGTATTGCATATATGGAAGGTGTATTGTGCTGGTTTGAAATGCATGCATGATGGTTGTTTCATACATGGTTTATGATATGTATGAATGGTACGTGAATGGCTTGGCGAGTGCTTGGGTGTAGTGAATGCATGATGGATGGTCTACACTTTCGGCAGATAGAGGTCATCCTTGTTATTACATATGCAACCTGCCCGAGCCTTACATCACATGCTCAAGATTCTTGTACTGCTTCTGGCCTTCGCACTTCTTGTCAATATAGACTTTTTTAGACCCTAACAGTACTATACGTATAACCTTCTGGCTGCATCATGTAAATTTGCTCTTCCAATTTTTCATGCAGGAAAGTAGTTTTTTACATCCATCTATTCCAACTCGGGGTCGTATTGGACAACCAGAGTCAATACGAACCTGATAGATACTTACTTCACAACCGGCGTAAAAATCTCACTAAAGTCTATAGCTTTACTTTGAGCATAACCCTGCGCCACCAATCTAGCCTTGTACCTATCTTATTTCTTTCAAAAAATTCATTTACACCCAATTGCTTTGCCACTCACAGGAAACTCCATAAGTTTCTAGTTTCGTTCTTGTAAAAGAGTCCATCTCATCTTGCATTGTTGCCTTCCACTTTTCAACATCTACATCCTGAAGTGCCTCATTAGAGTTAGAAGGACCCCCCCCCCAAATTCATAATGAGAGTGAATGCAATGTTCGAGTTATCCCACTACCTTACTGGTAACCTGCGATCCCTAAGTGAGTTTCTTTACACAGGTAGCTGCTCCACCTAATCATGTACCTCTGCCTGCATATTAGTCTCAGCCCGTATCCTATCTCTGTCAAATTAGATGTCAACAACTTCTGATTTTTCAGGTTTCTTTGGCACATCCTTTCGGAACAAAGACCCTTCATCAAATCTGACATCACGGCTTAGGTGATTTTTCATGTGATAGGGTCATACAATCGGTAACCCTTCACACCATCACCATAGCCTATAAAGATCCCTTTTCTGGCCTTGTGGTCAAGCTTATCTCTCTACTAACAATATATGAGAGTACGTCTCACAACCAAACACCCACAGACATGAGTAGCCAATTGTATGACCACTCCACACTTCTTTAGGGATTTTACATTCAATTGTATGTTATTGAAGGAGACCGATTTATCAGGTAACAGGCCATGTTAACAGCCTCCATCTAAAGCTTTTTGCCCAACCTAGCATTTCTAATCATGGACTGGGCTCTCTCCAAAAGAGTCTGATTCATTCGCTCAATCACACCATTTTACTCTAGTGCGTAACGCACTATTTTGTGCCTCACGATTCCTTATTCCTTACCATACTTGTTAAATTCTTCGGAAGTGAACTGTCCACCATTGTCAGTTCTCAGCACTTTCAATTTCTACCATGACTAATTCTCCACAATAGCCTTCCAATGCTTGAAAGTGGTGAAGACATCGAATTTATTTTTCTGAAAATAAACACAAACCTTCCTACTATAGTCATCAATGAACGACACGAACCATGATAACCCCGCAACAGAAACCACTGGCGACAACCCCCATACATCAGAATGGACATATTCTAGCACCTTTTACATACATGTTTCACCCTTTAAATGACGACTTAGACTGTTTACCATACATATAGTGCTTGTATATACTAAGGTCTAAAGATTTAAAAGCAGGAATCAAAGAACAATCGAAAAGTACCTTCATGCCTCGCTCACTCATATGGCCTAAACGGGCATACCACATATGTGTAGACGTGGAATCCACTACAGTCACTGCAGCTCCACCAAATGAAGTGCTCCCAATCAGCATGTAAATATTGTCATGCCTCTGTCCTTTCATAATTACAAGGGCCCCCTTTGAAACTTTGAAGAACCAATCAAAACTGGTGAACTTGCACCCCATTGCCTGAGTGCACCAAGAGAAATTAGATTCTTCTTCAACCCGGGAACGTGCCTTACTTCTGTCAAGGTCTATTCAATCTTATCGAGCATCTTGATGTGCACAAATCCAATCCCCACAACTTTGCAAGCGTAGTCATCGCCTAGAAATACCGAACCGCCCTCATACTCCCTGTAGAAAGTAAAGATGCTCCGATCCGAGCACATTTGGTACGAAGCCCCAGAGTCTATGATCCACCCATTGCTGAAAGATCCCGTCTTCGACATCGTCAAGACATCGCACACATCATTACCACCCTCAAAAGATTCATAGTATTGTCTTTCCATGAAGCCTCTCCCATCTTCTCTTTTTTTTCTTTAAGATTCTTACAATCCTTCTTCATATGCCCTACCTGGCCACATGCCCAACACTTCAACTTGGCTTTACCATTGCCCTTGGATTTGGATTTAAAATGTGACGATCCTTCACCCCGCTCTGAATTTCTTTCTCTCATATTCGGTGCATCGGAGGAGAACCCAACGTCATTGCTCTTCTGTCTCATCACCTTCAAATGGAGGGTTGAGACGACGGTCTCAACGTTTATAGTTTTTTTACTTGAGTACAACGAGTCTCTGAGTGACTCATATGAACTAGGAAGTGATTTCAGCATGATGCAGGCTTAATACTCATCCTTAATATATTCTTCAATATCGAACAACTTGCAAATCAATTGATTGAATGTGTTGATGTGGTCATCCATATATGCCCCCTCCGTCATCTTCAAGGTGAAAATTTGCATCATCAACTACATCTGGTTCTTTAGAGATTTCTTCGCGAACACGTTCTCTAGCTTGGTCCATGTATCAACCGTGGTCTTCTCCCTCATGACATGATAGAGGGCATCGTCCATCAGGCACAATTGTATAGAGGTTCTAGCCTTCTTATCCATCTGGGTCCACTCATCTTCCTTCATAGATTATGGTTGCTTCCCAAGGGTGTGCTCGACCCCTTGCTGAATTAAGATGGCTTCCATCTTCACCTTCCATAATTCGAAGTTGTTTTTGCCGATGAACTTCTCTACGTCAAACTTCATGCTCAATGCCACGTGATCATCTCATATTTAAATTTTACAACCACCCAACGATAGCTCTCATACCAATTATTGGGAAAACCCTTACGGAAGCACCGAGAAGAATCAAACAATCACTACACGACACACACACAAACCACACAAGGAGGCAATCCGATTTTTACGTGGAAAACCCTTGTAGGAAAAAACCATGACACAAAGTGATAGCGATCACTATGAAACAGAAGATTACAAAGATGATCTACCCACAAGCAAAGCCCCCAAGAGATGAACAAGCTCTCTCTTCCTCAAAACTCTCTCCCTGAACCCTAACTTTCAATTAGGACGCCTTGGTCAAATCCATCTAAATCTGGATTAACACCATTTATATAGCTAACCATCCGGAAATAGAAATAATTTACGCAGATTTGCGTAACCATGCAAAACATCACCACATTGTCAACCGGTCATAGCTCAACCGACGACCAATCACGAGTGGACGGAGAGTCTAGAGAAAAAATGCCCAAAATTCAACCTGTCACACCTCAAATTCGACTTGTCGCCGGCCACTATGCGATCGATCGTAGATATTCGAAAACTGTCCAGTGACCAAACGTGCTTCCTAGGCTAAATTCGACCAATCGCGCACAACGTGCTACCGGTCACTAAACCCTGTTTCAGCATAGCTTGAAGGCTCCACCAACACAGGTAACTTATGGGTGAAAGAAAGTTACAAGTAAATTTGTTTAGGTGTAAGTTGTAACTTACTTACAAGTAACTTATTTTGTGTTTGCATAACATGTAAGTTCGTTACAGGTAATAAGTTATATATTCACACCAGAGCTTGGAGTAAGTACTCATAACTTAATTTGTGTTTAGATAACCTATAAGTTTGTTATAGGTAATAATTTATATATTCACACCAGAGCTTGGAGTGAGGAATCATTTAAAAATCAAACTGACAAATTAAGAAGCTTAGATAAAAGTACGTCATTTTATTGAGCCCATATAGATGAATAGTTGGGCCAATTCTTAAGCTAAACTAATCAATGGGTGGGTCATAAAAGTGGGCTCACATTTTCAAAATTTTTGTAATGTTGAAAAAACTTTAAAAAAAGTATATCCAAACAATTTTTTTCATTTTCTTTCTAAGATATGTTTACAATGTTGTAAGGGAAAGAAAAACAAAAACAAATAACATCATACTAGGGTCATCTATTTAGTAACCATATTCTCCAACCATACATGCCTTTGATTAGTAGACACACTATGAAAGAACCCATGGATAAGATTCGTTCAACCCAAAAGGAACCTGAAAGCCTTATACATCATGCCGTCATCGATAGTTGTCATGTTCTGCAAATGAACAAAAGTGGTTATGAGTAAAATGGGGCCACAAAAGTTTATCAGCAAAGCTTCAATCAGGTGAAAGCTGAGCGTCTAGGATTTGCAATAACAATCTACTCATTTAATAATCATGCAATCATAAATTTTAAGCATTATATCACCACTCTTTCATGTGGTGTGGTCCACCTACCTGAGAGTTGTATGTTCCTCATTTTTGGATTCGAAATGGATGGATGGCATGGATAGAACACATAAATCATGGCGGGGCCCACAGAGCACCAATCACTTTTAGGCTATTGTTATGGTTTAGTTACCGACATGCTATGTGTGCCCCACCATGATGTTTGTGTTTCATCCACACCGTCCATTCATTATTCCAAATCATTTTAAGGCATGAGCCAAAAAATGAGGTAAATTCAAATCTCAACTGGACCACATCACTAGAAACAGTGTTGATTGAACACCCACCATTAAAAAGTTCTTATAGTCCTCCAAGGTTTTGTATCAAACTGATATTTATTTTATCCCTTCATCCAAGTCTTTATGACCTAATCAATAAGTTGGATGTCAAAAAAACATTACAGTGGTTCGTAGGAGCTTTTAATGGTGGACTTTCAATTAATATTGTTTTCCTGTGGTGTGGTCCACCTGAGATTTAGATCTGCCTCATTTTTTTACATCAAGCCCTAAAATGATATGAACAAATGGATGGATGGCGTGGATAAAACGTATGCAAGATGGTGGGCCCCAAGAGCACCGTCGTCCCAAGGGCCACACATTACTAGCCAAACCGTGCCCGTCAACCCAGATGCAAAAAGACCTGTAGAGGGGAAAAACATATAAAAAGAAGAAGAGGGTTTTTAGGGCATAAACTCGCTCTAGCTGGAGAGGAAGAGAGAGACTGCTGAGAGAGGGAGATGTGGATAAAGAGAGTGAGAAGCTGTAATATAGCAATCAGGATCACCAAGGATAGTGCGAGTGAGTGAGAATAGCCCAGCCCTGGTTTAGCCCAAACCTAACCAAGGTTCAAGCTTTTGAAACCATCCAAGTTTCAACCTAAGCTATTCGGGCTAGCCTACACGACACTATAGTCCATCCAACTGTCAAATATCATCTTTTAGATCATATCTTAGCTTAGTGCAACACTCTTTATTTTTCCAACCCCCATCCACTAATATAGCATCACATCACCTCTAGCACATGCTCAGTCTTAACGTATGCTATGCAGCTTGCTGATTTTATCGGATCCTACCCATCAAAAACTCTGATTGATCAGATCCACCATTGCACATCATTCATATTACATCCATCCATTGAGAATGCACAAGAATTGATCCTGACCTTCAGAAATTAGCAAGATTCAGTGAAGTAGCTAGCTAGAGACTTTACATTTGTATTGGCAAAGTGGATGACTAACACCTTCCCACCCTGTAATCATAGTCCCTTATGTCGAATCTCTGACTATGAATCAAGGAGTCATTTTAGAGGCAGGTGTCTTCGGGTCCTCTTTTCTAATGTTTCTATAGGGTATAGCCGACTGTGGAGACAAAGTAATTGGATAGTGGTGACTCCAATCAATCAATTATCTACCAATCAAACCCAAAAGGCCCTCGAGAGAGCGAGGCAAACCATGTGGAAGCTAACGATTCGCAGCTCGTCCCGTGTGAATCTAGCGTTCACATATCACACACGAGATATCCACTTAACCTTTTAAGAATTGCTCAATCCTACTGTTTTGGTTATGGAATTTAGGGTATTGAAATCCATGCAACAAAACTCTCCCTTAACCAATGGCCGATATGTCCAAACTCACCTTCCCCTATGACAATCATAAAAATCCCTCCCTGTAACCCACAAAATCATACACATTAAGTTTTTGTTCACATTATGTTATCAATTATTTAAACAAAACACGTGTACATCGATATACTTTATCACAGTAATCATTATTGGCTTTTTAAGGCACACAATACCAGTATTTGTAGCATTAATATTGTTACATGTATCGATGACTAGAGATAGAGAAATATGTATCAGTATCACTAATATTATTGTTATTGACTGAGGGAAACATTAGGGAAACATGAGGAAATTGTAGAATTTCTCAATGAAACTTCAAAACATGTTAAAAAACACATATTCGCTTATTTAGAAATCAAATAATTGCAAAAAGAGATGCATACATAATAAGTTTCTCTTTAATGGGGGTCTAAAAGCATATAATGCTAACTTAAGAAAACATTAGAAAAACATGGAGAAATTTGTGAAATTTTTCTATAATACTTCATGAGATGTTAAAATACAAATATTTGCATATTTAAGAATCAAATAATAGTAAAAAATATATATTTGCATACTTAGGAACAAAATAATAAGTTTCCCTTTAATGGGGCCTAAAAGCATGTATTGTTGACTCAGGGAAACATGGGGAAAATGGTGGATACAACCATCCATCAATGCATGCACCTACATACATACAAACACACATGCATGATCCATCCATCCACACACACACACACACACACACACACACACACACACACACACCTAACAATCCATTCATCCATCCAACCATCTATCCATCCATGATCCATCATCTATGCTTGCATATACACACATATGATTATACATTTCATCACACAACCATGCACCAATAAATGAAATCTTTTTAATAAAAGGATTTTTGGCGATATTGATACATTGACGATATTATCAAAATATCGATGATATATTGGCGATACAAGCAACACTTGAAATTAAGGCTCGTTTGGCATCTTTACTCTAATTCAATAAGAGCTAGCTACTCCGATAAGTTCTTTTTGCTCTAGCTCTTGTTTTAAATAAGCTCGTTTGGTAAAATCACATTTTCAAGTCCAAAAAAAATTCTTATTTGAAATAAACACATTTGGTAAAACATTCAAATAAGAGCTTTTTTTAGGGGAAGTTGATGTCATTTTTAAATATTACAACAACTCTATTATAAGAGCAATCCAAATGGTTGTTTTGGTGGATCACACCATAGATGAACCATGCACGCCCCTAATGACAAAAGAATGGATTACTACAATCTTCATATTTTAAGACATTTGGTCCATCCATTATCCAATGAATTATATGTGGATCAACCATCATATGGAGCCCCCACCTTTGATGTGGATCGTCCATTTTGTGAGTCAAACCTTCAAAGTCCATCATACAAGGCTAGTCTTAGATGTAGACTATTCATCATTAGGAGCCCACCTTGATGTAAGTCATCCATCATGTGGGGCCCACCATTAATGCTAATTGTCCTTTATGTGGGGCTCCTCAATATTCATTACCCATCGCCCATCACGTGGAGTCCACATTTGATGTGGCGATAGTGTGGGCCCTACCTTCGAAGTGGATTATCCATCATGTGGGGCCCACTTTTAATATCCACCATTCATTGTGTGAGCGCATCTTCTATGTGGATCATCCATAATGTGGCCCACTTTGGATATGGGTCATCCATCATGGGAGACCTTTGATGTGGACCATCCATTAGGTGGGGCCCACTTGATGTGGACCATCCATTATGAGGGGCCACACTTTGATGTGGGTCATCCATCATGTGAAGCCCACTCCATCCATTATGTGGGCCCACCTTGATGTGCACCATTCATTGTGTGGGGCCCCACCTTCAATATGGGTAGTTCATCATGTGAGCCCACCTTTGATGTCAACCGACCATCATGTGGGCCCAACTTCAATGGCCATCATCCATCATGTGGGTTGCACCTTTGATGTGGGTTGCCCATCACTTGACGTGCATGTTTTGTCATGCTGGGCCACACTTTGATGCGAGCCATCTATCATGTGGGACCCAACTTTGATGTGAATCGTTCATTACGTAGGCCCACCTTGATGTAGGGCCCACATTCAATATGAGTCATTCATCATGTGGGACCCACCTTTGATGTCCACCATCCATCATGCAAGTCCCACCTTTGCTGTGGATCGTCCATCATGTGGGTCCACCTTTAATGTCAACCTTCCATCATGTGGTCCCACATTCAATGTTCACCATCTATCATGTGGGTCCCACCTTTAATGTGGACCATCCATCAGGTAGGGCCAGCTTGATGTGGATCGTCCATCATGTGGGGCCACACTATGATGTAGGTCATCCACCATGTGGGGCCACACTATGATGTAGGTCATCCACCATGTGGGGCTCATCTTTAATGTGACTATGCATTATGTGGGCCCACCTTTGATGTGAACCATTCATGTGAGGCCCACCTTCAATATGGGTCATTCATCATGTGGGCCTACCTCAAAGAGACTGTAAAGAGAAGAGAAGAGGACAAGATGGGAATTACTTAAAAAATTTATAAACAAACTTGTCCAAAAATTAGTCTAAAATGTCTACTCGCTTAAGCCAAATAAGTTTCATATAAAAAAGTAACCCCTCTCCAACTAATAAAATCAGAGCTTATTTGCTACTTTCTAAATAAATAAGCACTTTGATTAGACTTTTACCAAATAGTCTAAAAGCTTCTTCTTTTTTAAATAAGCCAATAAGTTCTTATTTGTAGAGATGTCAAACGCCCCCTTTATACAGTTGAAAATATTGGTGATACATTGGCGATACAAGTAACACTTGGAATTACACAGTTGACAATATTGGCAATATCGATACATAGGTGATACTTAGCTACATATCACCAATACCTAGAATTTCTAACACCAAGCTAGAGATAAGGATAATATCGAGGATACTCCGAACAATGCACAATACCAATATTGGGATTCTTGAAAATTGAGCTTTTGAGGTTTCGAAGGAACTGGCCAAGTAGGGGGAGAAGCCTTTTCTATTGAGCTTTGGGGAGGAAATTGACTCCCAAACCAATGTGGGACTTGAACTACACCTTAAACAAGTGGAAAGCAGAGAAGTAGCTTTAGGGGCATGTGCTTTCAAGCAAGTCAGAACAAGGTCATGGGGCCAATACCAATGGCATCCTTGGCCAAGGGAACCACTAGGTGTGGAAACCATGTCATAGGTGCCATTGACAGTGGCATCCTTGCCATATTTGGCTCTCCAGTCACCTTCATTTTAAAATTATGAGATCTCCCACTTTGGGTTTCAAATCGACCTGAAATTTAAATTATAGATTTTTATGGTAATGATATATATAACCCATGGTCAATTTCTATGCTTGAGTAATGGATTCCCCAAAAATAGCACAGCAGCTCTTAAACTTGAATATGATATATGTCCCAATCAAGAAGTCAAATTGGCTAAAAAAAGGTAGATTCGGCTATATAATTTAAGATGCACTATTGGTTTCTAAATTAGATTTATGAAAAGAAGAAGGAAAAAAAAACAACCACTAAGCCCATTACTTTTTTTAAAATAATAACAGATGACACTAATAATGGCATCTTTGCCATGGGTGCTAGTAGCAATGGCATCTTTGCCTCAATTTTTCTTTTTCAACCTTTTTTTTAACACAATCAAAGATGGCACTAATAATGGCATCTTTTGTTAGTTTATCCCACATCGATTAGGAGGGGGGTAGGGTTTGTCTTCATATATCCTGAGATTACTCTACCTAATATGTTAGCCCTTTGGGGGTGACACAACAGTGGTATCAGAGCCTAGGTATTCGCCCAGTCCATGTCCTTGGCCCACTCGTGCATGCGTGTTGCACACCCCAAGTTCCGCTGTGGGGAGAGGGATTGTTGGTTTGTCCCACATCAGTTGGGAGGGGGGCAGGGTTTGTCTTCATATATCCTGGGGTTACTCCACCTAATAGGTTAGCCTTTTGGGCATGACACAATAAGTGGTGGAGATTGTTGGAATCGGATGCCTTAAATCTTCTTCAACAGGGCCACCAACCAGTCATGGATGGCGACCGATCGATTGGATTTGGGAGATTCCAGGACAGCGAGCTCTCTGGATAGTCGTTGAGCATTGACGACCGGTCAGCAAGGGTCCCCAACCTGTCGGCAGGTTTCCTAATTCAAGTTGGTCTCTTGCGCGGTTTTACCCAAGGTATTTCTAATTTTGGTTTCCTTGTTATATAAGGGGTGTAATACGGAAATTAGAGTATCATATATTGGAAAAGGGGATTAAGAGAGGTTCTAGGTGAGAGAGAGTTTGAGAAGGGTTTCTTCTTGGGAAAGCTTAGGATTTCTCTTGTAGGGCTTGTGATTCAGGTTTTGGGCTTCCATCTCTTGTAACTTCTGATATCATAGTGAGATTGTTCACTTTGTGCCATGGTTTTTTATCCGTTGAGGGTTTTTTCCACGTCAAATTTGGATTGCCTTCTTGTGTGTGTCATTTTTACTTGATCATGTGTCATTATGTAATTGTCGTTCGTCTGATTCGCGCTTCTGCTGCCAGGGTCCATTCCCAACAAGTGGTATCAGAGCTAACATTGGGAGGTAGAGAGAATCTGAGATGAGGTATCAATTACAACTTCTAGCATGAGATTCGATATAGAGAAGTATTCAGGGAAAAATAATTTTAAACTTTGAAAGGTGAAGATAAAAGGCCTTCTAATTCAGCAAGGGCTTCAAGAAGCACTTAAAAAGCAACTGGAGGTTATGAAAGAAGAAGAGTGGAAGATGATCGATAAAAAAGTCAATGTCTCAATCCAGTTGTGCCTAACGGATGAGGTCTTGTATAATGTCATGAGAGAGAAAACTGCGTTTGAAACATGGGTAAAGTTGAAGAATTTCTACTCAAAGAAATCTCTAAAAAATTGCATATATCTGAAGCTTTAGTTGTATAATCTGAGGATGACAGAGGAGACCGATGTTGAGAGCCACATCAGCAATTTCAATAGACTCATTTGCAAGTTGATGGATGTAAATAAACCGATGAAGGACAATGATCAAGCATTCATTCTATTAAATTCTCTTCCAGAATCATATGAGTCATTCAAGTACTCGTTGTGCATAGGTAGGGATACCATTAGCGTTGAGACCGTTATCTCAGCCCTTCAGTCGAAGGCGATGAGAAAGAAAAGCGGTGGCGTGGGTTCCTCTACGAACGAGGCACTCGTTATGAGGGGAAAAAATTCTAAGTAGGATAGGGGATCTTCGTCATTAAGATTTAAATCCAAGGGCAAGGGGAAGAGTAAAGTAAAGTGTTGGGGGTGTGGTGAAGAAGGGCACATGAAGAGAGATTGTCCAAATCCCAATAAAAGGCAGGAAAAATCTGAAGATTCTTCTAAGGAAGGGGCTAATACCGCGAAATTCATGGAGGATGAGTGTGATGTTTACGCTATATTAACTATATCCGGCAAGGGGTCTCTTAGTAGAGAGTGGCTCTTGAATTCAGGTGCATCATGCTATGTATGTCCTGACCGGAGTTCTTTCATGTCATACAGGGAGTATGATAGTGGATTAGTATTTTTGGGTAATGGCTATGTTTGTAAGGTGGTGAGTATTGGTTCAGTGCGCATTAAGATGTTCGATGAGATCAAACATATCCTTGAAGGTGTGAAGCATGTCCTTGAGATGAAGAAGAATGCGATCTCTCTTGGTGCACTCGAGGTGAAAGGGTGCATGTTCATTAACTGCGATCGATATTGTGAAGTGATAAAGGGGGGCACTTGTGTGGATGAAGGCATGGAGGTGTGTCCATCTTTACAAGGTAATCAGGAGCATTATTTATGGTAGACTGGCGGGATCGGCAGCGGGATCCACAGTTGCTCATATGTGGCAAGAGCCAAAGGGCCATATGAGAAGAGCGATAAAGCGTGTGAAGGTGCAAGGACAAAGTCGATGGGGCACAAGAAGCGATGTACCTATGTTAATGACGGAGTAAAGATGGAGGATTATGTGTGGTAAGGTGTTGTATGAAGATTGGAGTCGTGGTGGAGATTGTTGGAATCGGACACCTCAAATCTTCTGCAACAAAGGCCACTGACCGGTTGTGGATGGCAATCGATCGGTCGTGGATGGCGATCAACTAGTTGAATTTGGGAGATTCCAGGACAGCAGGCTCTCTAGACAGTCATTGGGCATTGACGACCGGTCGACGGTGTGGTGTAATTGGTCGGCAAGTTTCCTAATTTAAGTTGGTTTCTTCCGCGGTTATGTGCAAGGTGTTTTTAATTTCGGTTTCTTTGTTATATAAGGGGTGTGATACAGAAATTAGAGTATCCTCGATTGGAAAGGGGATTGAAAGGGGTTCTAAGTGAGAGAAAGAGCTTGAGAAGAAGGGTTTCTTCTTGGAAAAGCTTAGGATTTCTCTTGCGGGGGCTTGTGATCCGGGTTTTGGGTTTCCATCTCTTGTAACTTCTGATATCATAGTAGATAGTTCGCTTTGTGCCATAACTTTTTACCCGTTGAGGGGTTTTTCCATATAAAAATTGGATTGCCTTCTTATGTGTGTTGTTTTTGCTTGATTGTGTGATTGTCGTTCTTCTAATTCGCGCTTCCGCTGCTAGGCTCCATTCCCAACATCTTTGCCATGGATGCTAGTAACAATGGCATCTTTGACTCAAATTTTCTTTTTCAACCTTGTTTGATGTTGATGTTATTAGGGTGCTATTTGAATGGTATACCATGATACATGGAGCTCACTATTCGAATGATTTTCGATGGCTATGTGCATGTATGTGTATGCCATGATGTATGAAAGGGGTGTGGGAGCATAGAAGAAAAGGCATGGAAACTTCATGTGCAATTTTGACCAAGTGTGCTGATCCAACATGCTACAAGTTACTCTAAATTTGCTTGGTAGGATGTCAAAATGGGGTGTCTCTAAATACATTTAAATTGGGCCCATTATTTAGACCAATGTTTCCATTATCAATATTGACACATGTATTACACCCTTAGGATACGGAAACATATAACATGTATCTCGCAAGGAGAATATCACATGTATCTTGTAATGTATAACTATTTTTTGGAAATATTAGAAAATTAGTTAAATTTTTCAATAAAACTTCAAAGGATGTTAAAAAAGATGTTAGTACACACTTAAAAGTAATATAACTATATTGAAAATTAGTTTATATAATTTAAATCATAAAAGACATATATGAAAATACACCAAATACATTCATAGCCAAATTTGTCTTACAATGTACAATACATTTATTCAAAAAATATATTTTAAAATTACTTTCTATAATTTAAATAAACAAGTGTGACTGATGTTAAGATCAACATATACTGATGAATCCATAAAATAAAGCATAATTAACAATGGTTAATATATTTTTTTCAAAATAATAATTTTATTAATTTAGCAATGTTTTTAATTAAAAAGGGAATTTTACAAAATAGTACCTCATTAATTCGATATTTTCATCCAAGTACCTTTTTAAAAATCATTTTTCATTAAGATACCACATTAATTGAGTTATTGTCAAAGCGGTACCTTTCGTTAGCTTTTCTTTAACTTTCATCCTAATTTTTCTCAAATGACAAGAATGCCTACCAATTAATGACTATAATTTTAGAAAAAGAAAAAATCCTAAAAATTTTCTCCATGCATGTTGCACAAGGATGTAGCCACCAGTGGGTGCTACATGGGTCCCATCCTGATGTATGTGCTTTATCCACGCTGTCCATCCATTTTTCGAGATCATTTTAGGCCATGAGCCTAAAAATGAGGCAGGTACAAATCTCAAGTGGACCACACCATAGGAAACAATGGTGATTGAATTCCCACAATTAAAAACTATCTAGGGCCCACTGTCATGTTTATTTTACATCCAACATGATGATTAGGTCACATAGATTTAGATGAAGGGAAAACATAGGTACGGATTCATCTAAAACTTATGTGGCTGCGCAAGAAGGTTTTAATAGTAGGCATTAAATCACCACTGTTTTTTATGGTGTGGTCCACCTGAGATTTGGATTTGCATCATTTTCGGCTCATGCCATAAGATGATTTGGAAAAATGGATGAACAACGTGGATAAAATATATACATCATGGTGCGGCCCACAAAGCATCATATGCAAATTGCATTATAAGTTAAAGGCTCCGCTACCGCTTTAGGTTACAGGTTTCTAGATGCATATGACCCCGACCTCAACCAACACCATGCGGTCCTGATTGTGGGGCCTTCCTTGATGTCGTCCATCCATTTTGCCAACTCCTTTTAAGGCATGAACCAAAAAATTAAGCAAATCCAAATATCAGGTGGACCATACCATAAAAGTAGTGTCGATTGAATCCCACCATTAAAAACTTCATAGGGCCCACCATAATGTTTATTAATTGCCATCCAACATGTTGACAGGGACACAGAGACCCGGATGAAGGGAAAAAATAAATAATAGCTTGATCTAAAACTTTCATAGCCCACAAGAAGTTTTTAATAGTGGACATTCAATCACCACTTATCTTGCTCTGTGGTCCACCTGAGATTTGGATCTAGATTATTTTTGGGCTCATTCCCTAAAATGATCTAGCAAAGTGGATGGATGGCATGGATTAAACACATACATCATGGTGGGGGCCCACAAAGCACTAACCAGCTACTCTCTAAAAAAATTCTTGAAGGCTTGAATCAAGCTAAAATTTATGCTTATCCTTCATCCAAGTATATGTGACCTCATTGACAAGTCTGATGGCAAATAAACAACACAGTGGGCCCTACTAGGGTTTCAACGGTGGGCATCATTATCACCGCTTCTTCCTATGGTGTAGTCCATTTGTGCCTTGGATCTGCCTCAACTTTGGGATCATACCATAAAATGATCAAGAAAAAAATGGATGAATGATGTGGATAAACCCATATATCACTATGGGCCCCAGAGAGTACCTGCTTATACCAATTACCATCAAGGAGAGGCAAGGACACAATCTGCTTCCACGCTGGCAGACGCGGATTTCATGCGAAAGGCTCTTGCAGGAAGTTCCTGTGGTGGGATGCTAGGTGGGGCCCACTATGATGTTTGTCAGAAATACACTCTAACCATCTGTTGTGCAAGCATGCGACCAAAAATGAAGGGTATCCAAAACTCAAATGGGCCACATGAGAGGGAAAATTGGGGAAAGAAATGCCTACAATTGAAACCTTCTTGGGCCCCACAATTTATAAGGTCGTTCAACTTGATGTTTCTATCGCATCAAGGTAAATACCCTGTCCATCCGTTTTGCCCCCCAAACAGTTTATAAGGTCATTCTTGAAAGGATGAAGTGAAAATACAAAAAAAAAAAAAAAAAGTATGATATAAAACTTTTGTGGCCATATGAATGTTTTAATAGTGGTCATTAAATTCCCACCATTCCCTCTTGCATGGGCCACTTGAGTGGATCCTCTTCATTTTCTGTTGCATGCCCTAAAATGAGCATGCAAAACGGATGGACAAGGTGGATTTCTCACAAACATCAGGGTGGGCCTCACCCAGCATCCCAGTGCACTTGCTATTTCGCAGGAAGTTCACGTTCGCGTCGTTTTGGTGAGACCGAGTGTACTTAATTTGGAAATCTCTTACCTTCGGCAAGCATTTAATTTGATGCGGTTTGCATGTGGTGTTCCATGAGCCCCACCATGATGTATATGTTTTATCCACAATGTCCATTCATTTTTTCAGATCATCTTATGGAATGAGTAAAAATGACGCAGATCCAAATATCAGTTGGACCATGCCATAAGAAACAATGGTGATTCAACTCCCACCATTAAAAACTTCTTAGGTGGCCACAAAAGTTTTGGATCTAGATGTACATATGTTTTCCCTTCATCCAGGCATGTGTGACCTAATCAATATGTTGGATGGAAAATAAACATGACGGTGGACCCTAGTTAGTTTTTAATGGTGGGCATTCAATCACCATTGTTTCCTATGGTGTGGTCCACCTGATATTTGTACCTACCTCATTTTTAGGCTCATGCCTTAAATTGATATCGAAAAATGGATGGACAACATGGGTAAAACATATACATCATGATGGGATCCACATAGCATGGCTACGTTCCTATGCAATATGTGTGGAGAAAAATTCTAAGATTTTTTACCTTTTCTAAAAGTACAGCTCATTAATGATAATTAGATTTGACAACCTTTTCAATTTTCTTAGACATTTTTTATGGCCATTTTTATCATTTGAGAAAAATTACAATGGAAGTTAAAGAAAAACTAACGGAAGGTACCCCTTTGACAATAACTCAGTTAATGAGATATCTTAATGAAAATATTTTTTTTAAAGGTACTTAGATGAAAATACTAAATTAATGAGGTACTTAGATGAAAATACTAAATTAATGAGGTACTATTTTATAAAATCCCCAATTAAAAATTTTTTTTTTAACAAAAATTTGAAAAAGTTCTGTCAATTAGTAGATCAGTCTCCAAGCATTCTCACATGATTTTCCATACTTTAAATGCATGTTAAATGGGTTAAATCGAGAAAATTTTGAATTTTTTCCCCAAAACTTTTAAATTTTCCAAATTAAAAAATCGAAGGTCAAAATTCATAATTGAGCATATAAATGATGTAGGACAAGGACCCCCTGATGAAGGGCATGGGTCAAGCACATTCTTCTCTCACATGGACCACAAAAGATGAAGAAAAGTTCGACAAAAATCGTCAATTTTCGTATGGATGGACTAAAAGAAAGTGGACCATAAATCAGCCATAACTTTTGATTCGAGAGGAGTTACAGGACATACATCATATGGATTCCTACTGAAATTCCGTTTTGAGGTGAACCAACCCATAAAAGTGGGTTGCATTCGTCCGTTTCGCCAAAAAACACGCAACTATAACAGAAAACCATTATTTTAGGAGAAAACCTGTTATTTTTAGTAATTCCAATTTTTAGTTTGTTTCTTTCTTTTTTAGGAATTTTTATTTATTTAGGAGTTTCTATTTTTGTTAAGCAATGAATTTTAGAAAGAGTCGACTTAGTAGTAGTGTTTAATTAGGATTTTACTATTTTTAGTAACTTTTTATTTTGGGAAACTTATTATTTTTAGTAAGTATGAATTATGGTTTAGTTAGGAATATTTAAGGATGTTAAATTCATTTTTAATATTAACTCTCATATTATTTTTCAATAAAATTTCTAGTTTTTACCAATTTTCTCTCGTGGATTCGAGATTTTTTCTCGTGGATTCGAGGAAGCCCTATTGAGGATTCCAGGGAACATTGTGGATTAAATGTATTTATCCTGTGAGGAAGACAATGATCGACCTCACCACGTCTCCCCTGCGTCAGTGATATCAGAGCGAGGAGTTTCCTCGAGCCGATATCTCTTTACAAAAGGTATGGACAAAATCCCTGCTAACGGTGATCAAGGAATTTATTATCTTTTAAAGAGAATGGAAGCTCTCCACCAGGAGAGATGGAAGACAATGCATGGACTGCAAGCTTCCCTCGACCGTTTTTCAGATGTGTCAATTCTGCCTCATACTCATCGTATAACACTGATGATGAATCGTAGGCCACCATGCAATAGTGGTGAATCATAGGCCACTACTTTGATCATGAGGAAACTAATGCATACACCAAAGGAGGAGATGGATCTACAACGACACAACATCTTTCGAACGAGGTGCACCATGCATAAAAAGGTTTGTGATTTAATCATAGATGGTGGGAGCAGTGAGAATATCATATCAAAGTATATGGTAGAAAAGCTGCAATTAGATACAGAAAATCATCCCTTTCCATATACGATTGGATGGATTAAGGAGGTCAGTGAGACAAAGCTAACTGAACGATGTCGTATTCCTTTTTCTATTGGTAAAAATTATAAGGATGAAGTAATGTGTGATGTGGTAGATATGGAAATTTATCACATGTTACTTGGTCGACCATGGCAATACGATCATGATGTCACGCATAGAGGTGAGGATAATTTATACATCTTCATTAAAGATGGCTGTGAATTTATACTTGCTCCAATGAACCCGGATAAACAATTTAAGGCTTTTAAAGTGGAGGGGCAAACTTTTGTGTCTATTCAAGATCATGTCGATCAATCTGTCGAGTTAGAAGAAGTTAAGGCCATGGAAGGGGAAGATGAAGTACATGCCCCCATCATCTCCGAGATTGATTAAACTCCTAAAAAGGTAGATGTCAATATCTCCATTGTGAAGAACAAGGAGGAAGGACCTATAGACATCCTAGAAATTATGGAGCTAGTTTTAAAGGAATCCATGAGTATCCCAAAATATGCCACACCAACATTAATGGAACTTGAGGCGATCGTGGTCATCGAATTTTTTGATGAATTGTTCCTTGTACAGGAAATTGTCCTTTCTCAGATAGAGCCAGCCTTCAATATGCTAGAGCAAGTTGAGATTATTCATGTTGGTGTCAAGAAGAAGTTGACGAAATCAATTTCAACATGTCAGGGAAAAGCTAAGGATGCGAATTGCAAGACAAGTCCGTTGCTGATCTCGCACACACGTTGTGGCCCCAGATTTAGGAGAAACTCGATGATTAGTTTTTTTTTTGAAGTGGAGGAGTCTAATGTAGGACAATGACTCTCTAATGAAGGGCGTGGGTCAAGCACATTCCTATCTCACATGGACCCCAAAAGATCAAGAAAAGTTCGACAAAAATCGTCAATTTTCGTATGGATGAACCAAAAGAAGGTGGACCATAAATCGGCCATAACTTTTGATTCGGGAGGAGTTATTGGACATACAACATATGGATTCCTACTAAAATTTTGTTTCAAGGTGAACAACCCATAAAAGTGGGTTGCGTTCGTCTGTTTTGACAAAAAACACATAGTTATAGCAGAAAAAACGAGATATTAGGAGAAAACTTGCTATTTTAAATTTGTTTCTTTCTTTTTTAGGAGTTTTTCTTTATTCAAGAGTTTCTATTTTTGTTAAGTAATGAGATTTAGAAAGAATCTACTTAGTAGTAATGTTTAATTAGGATTTTATTATTTTTAGTAACTTTCTATTTTGAGAAACTTACTATTTTTAGTAAGTACGAATTAGGGTTCAGCTAGGGATATTAAAGGATGTTAAATTTGTTTTTAATGTTAACTCTTATATTATTATTCAATAAAATTTTTGGTTTTTACTAATTTTCTCTCTTGGATTCGAGATTTTTCCTCATGGATTTAAGGAAGCCCTGTTGAGGAGTCCAGGAAGCCTTGTGGATTCAAGATAGTTATCTTGTGAAAAAGACGGTGATCGACCTCACCACGTCTTCCCTGCGTCAATAAAACATACAAAATCATGAATTAGTAACTTCATTCTAGATATTCCAAGTAATTTAAACAAGAAAAGATAGTTTAAAATAGCAAAAACTCACTGATTAGATCTTTAGTACCACAAGCTCTCCAATCTCGATTTACACACCCAAATTCCATTTTTATCTAAATAGACGAAAAGCATAACCCCAGTAAAAAAAATTTAATGGAAAATTGGATTTCTATGAATTTTTAGCAAATTATTCAAATTTTTTGGAAGGGGACCAACACAATTGCAATATTGTCACTACATGTTGATACCAACTACATGTATTAACAATCGGGGAACTCGCAACAATAATAATTTCAGAATATCATAATGTATCAATATATCGTTGATGCATTGTGATATATAGACCGATATTAGAATGTTTTTCAATTATAGGTCATTTTTGTACCGAAACTGCACGATGTCAATAGAATTGGCCAATTGGGGGGGGGGGGGGGGGGGGGGGATGGATCCGGATGTGTCAGAAACCCAGGGTTAGGCATGGCTACAGTTGTAGAAATTGCAATTGGGTTTTGGCATAAACAACGTTCCAAACCATCGAATTGGTGTAGTCTAGCAGGCATAAGGTCAGGTTAATTTGAATTAGGACCCAATTAGACCCTTTTAAGACCCAACTGGATCCAGGTCGGGTCACGTTGATTTTGAGAGGACCAACCGACATGTAGTAATTCGAGTCAAGACCAGATCCACCCATGGGTATTAACTTTGGAATAAGAACCATTGTAGTCGGTTCAGTTCCAATACCGGAAGTGGATTGCGTCCTGCCGCCACCAGGTGGGACGTGGGTTCGGAAGGGGTTCTGTAAGGCCCACTGTGATGTGTGAGTTTTATCCACACTCACCATCCAATTTTTTCAGATCATTTTAGGTATGAGCAAAAAATGAGGTAGATTCGAGGCTCAAGAGGACCATATAGTGGGGATTGAACGTTCACCATTAAAAACTTCTTGGGCCATCAAACTGATATTTATGTTTTACCTTTATTCAGGTCTATGTGACCTTGTGGATAGGTTCGGATGGCAAATAAACATAACGATGGTTTCAACGGTGAGCATCATTGCCTCATTTTCTGGTTAGAACCCTGAAATGATCTTAAAAAATGCATAACGGCGTGGATGAAACCCATACATCACAGTGGGCCCCACTGAGCCCCTGCCTTTATCGATTTCCGTCTAGGCGGGGGCTGGACGGAATCCGCTTCAATGCATTTGTAACTCTATAGCATCGTTAGCTATTCGCGCGACCGCGAGTCAGGCCGCGTCACCATATAAGAAATCCGCCACGTCGCCACTCTAGAGATTCGCCACGTCCGCTCAGCACGGGATAGAACAGATGGCCATAAATGAAAGGGAAAACAGAGAAGAGGTATTGGAAGGAGGAGTTGTTACGACGATGTTGCCTTCTTCTTCTCTTCATCTTCATCTTCATCTTCATTTCAACCGTTCGATCTTCGCATGCATGAATAATGGTGGTAGCAAAGGGCGAGAAGTTCATAGCCTGCGAAAGGGACCCGAAGAGGGTAGGGTATTGATATTGGGAGGAACGGGAAGAGTTGGAGGATCGACAGCCAATGCTCTATCCAAGCTCTGCCCCGATCTCCGAATCGTCATTGGTGGTAGAAACAGGTGATTTTTCAAAACCACAGATAGGGTTTCAACTTCCGACTCCATATGAGTTTTATTTCCCTCCATTGTAATTGTACTAGTTTTTATCTGAAATTAATTTGCTCATGTCTTCGAATGCTGAATCTTGCTTGTTTAAAAAGAATGGAAAATTACCTAAAGATTTGCCAATTTGGTGGGACTGGAAGCTCTGTGGGCCCCGCCTGTTTTATATGTAAATCTTCGCCGTCCATTAGGTGAGAAGTGTAATTTGAACTGTACATGGAAAAGATCATCCAGATAAAAGAATTCTGATGGGTCACACAAATCAGAACAATGTAAAACTACTCCGAAAATCTCTAAGTTCACACTGTATTTTTCACTTCATTCTGGTGAGTTAAACCTGATTAACGGGTTCAATGAAAGATATACCCCACGGTGGCCCCACACAAAAACCTATGGTTGGCATCCCATCTCCATTGTCCCCCGGGTTGTGGTCCACCTGCATTGTGGATTTTTGTGATTTTTTGGTCCAGATCTTAGGATTGATGATAGAACTTGATGGATGGAGTGGATTTTATGTATACAATGTGGTTTTATCCGCAAGCTTGGGTGTCTTACGCACTGGCTAGAAAAAGAAGAAGAAGAAGAAGAAGAAGAAGACCTTAGCTCATTTTAGTTAACAGTGATTATGCATTGGAGACTATAGTTTATATAAATTGTTGACTATCAAGATAATTTATAATCCTCACTACCAAACAGGCTCTTAAGAATGGATGCTTCCATAGACCCTGAATTGGTGAAAGCATTCGCCATTTTGCGCTTGTTCTTTCTTTAACATTTTTTACCCTTTTAACTGCTAGCTGAATAGCAACTATACCGCTACCATTAACAGCAGTTAATGTTAGCAGCCGCTTTTACTGGTTTCAAAAGGCTGAGAGTTAAAAAGGAAAAAAGAAGTGGCTACATGGGTGCTTTCGTGAATGCACATTTATTAACAATGATTTGAGCAAAAAAAGTTCAAGTTTGGGGTTTTGGCTAATTCTGCCTAATAAGAATCATAAAATTTACCGTGTCCAAGTTCTTTTCATTTTGTTCACTTTCCTTTGTTTTCTTTCTTTCTCTCTTTCTTTTTCTTTTCTTCTTCTTCTTTTTCTTCCTTTTTATTTGGGTTTATGCTACCTGCTTCTAATAGGTAATGCCAAGCAAGCTCAACTGTTCAATCCTTGTTGGCTGTTTGTGTACCCACCAAAATAAAATAAAAAATTCAAAATTTAAGTGCCCTGAATGAAGTATTTGATGCAGGAGAAACTCATTATTGCAAGAGTTTCACACATAAATAACCAAAAATTAAATTTAGTTAAAACAATTGTTTGTTGCATCAGATTACAATTGATTGTATCCAATTGGAGGAAAAATTGCATTACATTGGAGCCCCCAAAAGTTGAATTGTTAGTGGAAAAATAATCAGTGTGGGACACACTGTGTATAACAAATTTTCATTTTATAGGGACCTAAACCAAGCTCTATTGAACAAAAGCAGTGCAATTATATCCAAAATGAGTTCATTTTATTCAAGTATCAAACAATATAATAGTAACAAAATACTAAAAAAAGCACATCCAAAAACTAAAGAACAAAAAATATACCTTCCTCAAACTCACAGAGTTACAAGGTGGCTTGAAGTCATCATTTCTCTTACCACTAGGCGGCCATAGTATTGCTGCTCCACTTGTCAACAGTACTGTGTCTAGGTCCATGCTAGAATGGTACATGCTCATGTACTCTCTCAAGTAAAATTAGTACTCATTCTCCTTGAACTAGATGAGTACACTCATGTCATCATTTCTCTTACCACTAGGCGGCCATAGTATTGCTGCTCCACTTGTCAACAGTATTGTGTCTAGGTCCATGCTAGAATGGTACATGCTCAGGTACTCCCTTAAGCAAGGTGTGCCAAAACGGTTACGTATCGGCCGATACGTAACGGAAACGGCTAACGCCGTTACGCGATACGGGGTCCAAAACGGGGACCCCCAAAATTTTGACCCGTAGCGGTCGGAAAACGGGTAGTTTTTTTTTATATATAAATCTGATTTTTTTTTATTTTTTCACACTTTTCTTCTCCCGTTTCTTTTCTAATCTATTCTTTTACTAAAAACCAGTGTTTGCAGATCAGTCTATTTTACTATATCGGTTACACACACAAGAGTCTCCATTTTGTAGAAAAAAAATGACTTTTTTTTCGATTTTCTTCTAGTTTCTAGATTTTATTGAATCTTCATATAGATCTAGGCCATATATGATAGCTTGCATTGCGTTGAAGTTCAATAATCAAAACTGCATTTGGAGGATACTCATTTAGTCAAAACTAGAATATTTCTCAACTCTCTTGCTTGTTTTACTTTGTCAATGCATTGGTTGTGTTTACATTAATGTCTTGTTACATTTGTATATATTATGGAATCAATTTAAACAATAGTTGCATCAATTTAGTCAGATAGCGCATAGCTTAAGATCCTTTTACAAAGGAACTCCATTATGTGAACTTTTTTTTTTTATACATATTATGATTTAAATGTGTGTATTGAGGTCCATTTTAACAATCCCTGAAGTTTCATTGAAAAATTTAATCAATTTCCCAATGTTTTCCCCATGTTTCCCAAAAAGTGCGATACATTCCGCGATACAACCGATATGTGTATCTTCTAATATGTGTTTAAAGGTTGGATAGTATGTGTTACTTATAATAGAATATAATCATGTGCATTTTACAAATTATGCACATGGTTTTTTTTTTTTTTTTGGTATTTTTTAAATTTTGGAATAATTTTAAAAATTAGGGAAAATCATTTTTTTCAAAAAAAAATTCTGGTTTAAAGGTTGGATAATATGTGTTACTTATAATAGACAATTAGAAATTTGAATTTATAAGTTTTGCAGTTAATTCCAGGTTATCAGCTTCATAAATTCATCAGACAGCCCGATACAGCTTTATCACCAAAGAGTAGACCGCTTCACTACCATAAACATGTTCAAAATTATAAATGAATGCATATTTTGGATGTTTGGAATTTTCTGGATTTAATCCATATTTTTTTAGAATTTTTTGGTTAAAAAAAAAAAAATGGACCGTTACAGGGGGCGTATCGGCCGATACGGGGCCGTATCGGCCGATACAGCCCGTATCCGTATCGGAAACGGTGGGCACCGTTACGCCCACCGATACCGCTACGGGACACCTTGCCCTCAAGTATTGTTAGTACTCATTCTCCTTGAACTAGATGAGTACACTCATCTGTGGATACTGCGTGTGATGGAGATGGTCTACAGCTGATGCAGGTCCACAGTTGGATATAGGCTGGGCATGTATGTGACTCCTGGATACGTCTATCCATAGTCATATGAATATGATGGATCTCTTTGTCCGTATCCATAGCTGGAAGCATACTTGTGAATTGATCATCCATGGTCATAGCAGCCACAATGTGTGTAAGGTGGAATGGAAGTGGAGCTTCCTTGCTCTAAATTAATGTCCACGGACCCAATTCTTTGTGCAAGAGAGTTCTCACCATGTGGGAGCTTTTTCTTTTTCTTATCCTTACATCGCTCAAAATGTTGACTCAACTCTCTTACCCTACATGAAGCTGATGGATGGGAGCCATGGATTATCATGAGTGGCATGGTCAAAGTCCGCCTCCTCGTTGAACCGGACAACTGATCTATGACTCTGACCCGCCATACTAGCATTGCTACCACCACCTCCATCCTTGCCTTCACAATGCACTCATTATCTGTAATCTGCACAACATGCTTCAACCCCACCTCTCATATCACATCCTTAATTAGTTCATATATGAAAGGCATGTCCTTAATTTTATGGACGCATCAACTTCATGAATCTTGTCCTCCCTCTATAGTACACCATGAATTTGATAATAGATAATCTGGTGTGCCCCATCCACCCATCATACATCACTGTTACACTGTATTCTTTCCTTCTCAGCTTTAACAAACTATGTAATTCTACATCAACTGATCAAGGTAGTGCCTAAGAATCTCCTTGGTTGTTGAGGGCTTTACACCAAGTCAACATGTCGCACATCTTCAATCATATTTTTGACGTCTGTACCAAAAGCTGGATGAGCTGGCACGTGACTCAATATTAACCATTTTGCGACCATGCTCCCTAACCTTCCCCTAAATCCCTTATTCCATACGTCTTTTAATCTCCTCAAGTTGGCTCTCTCAATGGTTGAATATTGCACCTGAGTGCTCTTGTTATGAAATAATGTAGCCCCTCGAACTCCCAACTGCTACCCCAGCTTATCGACCATTGTCCTCACCCCATATTGCTATCCTAACCCGCCTTGTTGCTCCCACCAACCTCACGTTTGGACCCCTTGAACATTGGCCTAGTCTCCTCAAGCCGCCATCCCCTTTGCTCCTTGACTTTGCCTTGATATTCTCCATCTCTCACACTCTGTGACACAATCATCAAGACAGAGAATATCCTTATAATCATGACTTGGGTTGGGTCCTCATCGACCATCATCAAACCCCATTTAGGACGCACTAACTCATCTTTGATTTTCCTCTCATGCTTCCTGCTCCTTATGCTGGCCTTACCTGGGTGTAATATGTTCACCCTCTTTGCTTTCACCTTCTTTGGAGTACTTAGGTAGTCCATTTGGTAGCCCACGCCAAGTTTTCCTTCAACGTATTAAACCTAGACCCAAATCTATTCGCCTCAAAGTGGCAGTTCATGTTGCCACCCGATGTCCCTTTATCCACCTTTTCTCAACATTTTACACTATTTAACAAGAGAATTAGGAACATCATTTAAATTTTTTTTAATCAAAGACAATGGTTCATTTGTCCATCTACACATACATATATACTTCCATGATCCATCCACCCATACATTCATCTCTCCATACATACATACACGAACTATCCATGCATACATACATACATCCATGATCCATCAATGCATCCCTACATGCATACATCCATCGATATATTCATACATCAATCCATCCATCAATATGCACATCCAACCCAGTGTTTTAAATATCGACGATATCGGCCGATATATCCCATGATATATCTTGTATCCCACTTGTGCGATACGAAACACACAAGTAGTGCGATATATCCCATAGGTTCGATCCAGTAAGCATTTTCGATCATTTTCTTCTTCTGTAAATCATGTTAAATCAGTGTTAAATTGTTACAAGTATATGAGTTTTCATGTTTTACATGAAAAATTATGAATTGGGAGCTTCGATTTCGAGATTTGGAGGAGATGGGCTGAGTTGTGGAAAATTGAAAAAATTAAAAATTTTCAATTTCTCGCAAATTGGTTGCAATCTTTATGTCCAAACATAAAATCAAACATGTATGTAACCTAGTCTAGTGATTCTTCTTTTTCTTTTGAATGTATCGATTATGTTTCCACACGTCTTCTTACATTTATAAATTATATAAATAGACTTTGAATATACTTGCATCAATTCAGTTAGACACTTAGACTGCACACAGATTAGGACCCCATATAAAGAAAACATATTATGTGCACTTGTTTTTTGTAATGTTTTGATTCCTAAGTGTGTATTGATGTCTTTTTTAACTATCACTGAAGTTTCATTGAAAAATTCGACCAATTTCCCAATGTTCTCCATGTTTCCAACAACAGCGATACATTACGCGATACAACCAATATATCCCATGCGATAACCGATATTTATCCGTATCCCAAGGGTGCGATACATAACGTGATACCGATATTTCGAACACTGATCCAACCCATCCATCTTTACATTCATACATTTGTAAATACAAACATACACACATAGCCCCATCCATTCACCCATCGATCCATCGATCCATCCATACATCCACCCATCCATACATGTATTATGCATCCATCCACACACACACACACACACACACACAATCTATCTATCCATCTATACATCCATCCATAAATATCTACATGTAAAAATTAATTTTTTCCAAAATAATTTTTCATCCCTATACGCTAAGCTTTCCAAAATAATATTTTTTTCTTCCATTCTCTTAAAAATTAAATGATAAAAACAATGTTATCAAAATCATGCGATTTACAATATGAATCATAAGATTCATATTGTAGCGTATGGGTGTAAGATTCAAATCGTGCACCCAAATCGCAAATCCTAAATAATCGTACGATAATCGTATCGAATCGTAAGATAATTGTTGAATACGTAAATGGGTCCAAAAAATACTTAAAATTTTAATTTATTATTATTTTTATTCAATTTTTCCTTTTTTTTTGTACCCTTTTGCTCATAAAATATGAAAAAGGCTCCCCCATTAAAAATATCCTCTTTTTTTTTTTCTTTTTTTTTTTCTTTTGGAGATTTTGATATTCAAAAACCCAAAATAAAGAAATCAAGATATCCTTTGATTTTGATTCACGATGGAATTGAATGTCATTTTTTCTAACGTGGCATCATTTTTTCATACGTAGATACATCACACATGGACTTATGGTTAATTGTGTTTTTAGCATATTCATGAGAAAATGGATGATTGATATGTTTTTTTAATTTTTCTTATTTATGTATAATTGTTTTGTATCTTTTTATGATATATTTATGAAAATCTGAAAAAATCTTACGATTTACGATACGATACGATTCAGATAAGAAAACAATTTACGATTTGATAACATTGGATAAAAATACTTTTTTAGTAGAAAAAGGAAATTTTGTAGCCAATTGATAGATCGGCCAACACTGGTGAATATATAAAATTTCCACATTAATCAACACTGAACGACATATATTTCCAATTAAACGAATTTTTATATTTTAAATAATTTCGGGGAAAAAAAGAAGAAGAAAAAGTTATGGCCAATCGATAGATCAGCCTTCATTGATGAATATATCAAATTTCCACACTTCCATTATCGTTTTAAGGGGTCGAAATGGAGGAAATTAGAATTTTCCCAATCTCCTCCATTTTTCACCACTCAAATGTTGATTTTTTTTCTTATTTGCCATAAATCCATGTCAACACATGAGAATCATATGCATAAACATGGATTTCTATTGCAATCCATGCTCCACGCTAACATTTAGAAAAAGGGGTTTTCTCAAATTTTCTCACATTCAAGTTCCTACACAGTTTCACTTGTGAATTGAGATTCCTTCCCCAAATTCAAGTTTTGATTCAAAGAAACTCAAGAGTGATCGAAATCACCCTAGAAAGGGATGCCCGAACAAACAAATTACAATTTTTTTTTTCATTTTTTTAAATTCTTTAATTTTCGGCTCGATTTTTAGGGTATTTATGCATGATTTGTCGTATTAACAATAATATTGATATTATTGTTGATGCCAACTACTTATACACAGTGTTCGAAGTTTCGGTATCACTACAAGTTTCGCTAGCCGGGGATACGGAGACAATATTGATATCGCCGATAATATCACTGATAACCGGAAATGTGGGGAAAATGAGAAACACAGTGGAATTTTTCAGTGAAACCTCAGGAGTTGATAAAATACACATAGTTGCATATTTATGAATAAAAAAATTGCATAAAGAATGCATACATAATAGGTTTCTATTTAATGGGGGCCTAAAAGCATGTGTTGCCGTAAGAAGTCAATCCAATCATCTCATCCATCCAAAATCTGAACTTCCATCCAAACATCCATTGATATTTCAGAATATCGGCAACACATGAAATTTCCAAACAAATCGTCAACAACTAAAAAGAAACTAAAGATTGTGGTCTCGTTATTGCCATGTTGCGATAATGATAATATCGTGATATTATCAATGTTATCGTCAACAAATTGAACGTTGCATACAACCACGCACCCATAAAATATCTGAAATGGGAATTTTTTAAATATATAGATTTTTAGGCATATCGATACATTGGCGATATTATCAAAATATTGCAGATACATTGACGATACAAGTGACACTTGGAATTTACACAGTAAAAAATATTGGCGATACACCGACGGGATCAATGTATTGACAATACAAACGACGCCTGGAATTTACACAATTGAAAATATTGACGATATCGATACAGTGGCAATATTTAGTGATACATCACCGATATCAAGAATTTTTTATACTATCAGTGTTATCGGTATCGCTACCAGTGTTATCGGTGTCGCTGAACTAGAAATAGAGATAATATCGGGGATATTTCGATAATATCGGAGATAATGCAAACACTGCTTATACAAAGGAGAATTTTCTGATATCAAACCATATCTTTTGTATCGTGTGATATCGCGATATTATCGATAACATTCTTGACCCAGCGATACCGTTATTATCGATAATATTGTTGATATTAGGAGCATTGCTCTTCCATGTCAATTCACCTTGTTGCATGCTAGCGATCTCCTTATGCAACTGGAAGGTATAAGCCATATCATCATGTTGGGAGTACATCTCAGCTACTTTAGTCAAAATTTCCTTCACAGTTGCATGGAACAACAATCCTCCACTGATAACTTGCTGCATAGAATGTAGCAACCTAGGCATCATGGTAAGGTTATTGCTTTCCCTATCATCATGGGATGGATTATCTTCCTTGGGCTCCTTTTTGCTACCAGATATGTATCCCAGTTTCTTCTCACCACCAATAAACATGTTGACTGACTATGACCAAGTAGTTCATTCCATCTAGCTTCACAGTTGTAATCTCTAAACCCGGATTGTTATCTGAATACCCAGAACTCGAAGGTGCATTAACCTTCTGATCACCCATTCCTCTAGTATCTCCCATGTACATATAGCCAGTGTTTTAAATAGCGAATGGCGTGTAGCATAGCGTTCACCCCTTTGAAGCGTGAGGTGTAAGCTACATAGCGTGTAGCGTAAGCTACACACAACTACTAGTTTTTTAATCAAGGTGCTTGGTTGCACCAATGTCATGATATTCCATACCAAATTAGACTGATTCATAATGAAAGTTAATAAAATTTCATTGTTTTTTATGCAACAAAATGGAACCTAAAGTAATAGGAAAGAGCAATGATTAAGTATAAAGGCAAAGAAAGAGCAATGAAATTGATTTAATACTGTTTTCTATTCAATTTACTAAAAGCATTAAAAGGTTAGCTAATTTTTATTGGAAATGAAAAAATGTAGCAAATCATTGAAAACATCATGCGAGCTACATAGCGTGTAACATAGTTACTTAGCATGTAGCGTATGCAATTTATGATGTAGCGTGGGCTACATGGAACTTAAGCTATTTTCATGAGCTACGTAGTGTTAAGGCCATGCTACGCTACGTAGCGTAAGCTACACGCTACATAGCGTAGCTATTTAAAACACTGCATATAGCTTATGAAAGATGCAACATAATGGAAGGGAACAACTACAATCAACAAACTTCGCATACAATAATTTGATGAAGTGACAGTCTCCTGTACAGCATACGTTTCAATAGCCGCAAGAATGAAAACAGAGAGAGATCGGCATGCTTCGTTGTACATCACCAAAGGGAGGATAAAAGATAATGGGGCCTCTTGATGGGTCTGATTACACCACTCAGACTCGCTAGAGGGCCAACAGGATGCGGTGGGAGAGGTGCCGCTGGTAGAACTGCGGAAACACCACTCTGTTTGGTGACACTGGTCAGCTCTGCTGTGTGATGCGGCTACACCGGTTGGGCAGCTGCATTAGCAGCAACACCAACTGGGGCTAGAAAGATTAGAAAAGGGACTTAAAAGGGAGAAGGAGAGAGGTAGAAAGGTACGAACTAGAGCCAATAAAACCCTACCTCTGATACCATGTTTTGGAGAAGAGAGGAGAGAACTTCTTTGGAGGGAAAATAGTACTAGAGAGTTGATCCTCTCTAATCCTCTTTTATTCACAATAACCCTAATTATAAGAAAGGTATTGTGTTCTGAGGGAGTACGAATATGCAATTAGTGATTTAAAAATTGATAGTAATTGGCCGATGTATTAGACGAGACTATTGATAACGCAAGTGGTTGATCTAATATATAGGAAGAGTTCTTAAATTCCCTTATATCTTACAAGATATCACCATGTATCGCCAATATCACAATATATCAATACATTGCGATAGTTTGACAAAAACCCTTCATTAAATTCTGTCATATTGTCAGTATATACGATATATTGAGAAATGTATCAGCGATACATTCCGATACATTCCCCCACCGGAAATTCAAAAAAAAAAAAAAAAAAAATCTCTATAACCCCACAAAAAATCTGTTTTCTCCAAATTGTTTGGGTGAATCTTTTATCGTACTTGTATTTTATGATTTATGAAGTCTATGAACTCATTTTGGATACAGTTGCGTCACTTCTGTCAAACAACGGATATTTTGGGGCCCTATACACAGGAAACTTGTTGTGCATACTTGTTTTTTTTTTTGTGATCTTTTTTGGGTTCTAAGTGTGTAATCATGTCTCTTTCAACATCTCCTAAAGTTCTATTGAAAAATTCCATCATTGCCCAATGTTTCCTTCAAACAAGGATACATTCCCTGAAACATGCGATCTTTCCCATGCAATGCCAATATGTTTCTGTATCTCAAGGACGAGATCGGTGTTTTAAATAGCCACGCTATGTAGTGTAGCTTAGCCTTAACACTATGTAGCTCATGAAAATAGCTTAAGTCGCATGTAGCCTACATTACATGATAATTTGCATGAGCTACACACTACATGGACAACGGTACACACTTTGTAGCTCACAGTACAAGTTATTTTTCACCACAACATTAAAATCAATTAATGTTTTCAATGATTTGTTAGATTTTTCTATTTTCGATAAAATTAGTTAATCTTTTCAATGCTTTTAGTAAAAATAATATAATTAATAGTATTAAATCAGTTTCATTGCTCTTTCTTTAATTTTATACTTAATGATGACCCTTTCGTATTACTTTAGGTTATGTATGGTTGCACCAAATATTATGACATTTTGTTAAACTTCATTATTAATCAATATAATTTGGTAAATATCAAGAAATTAGTACAACCAAGCGCAACCTTGATTAAAAATCTAGAAGTAGCGTGTAGCTTACTCGACATGCTATTCGCTATTGAAAACACTGGATGCAATGCATGGATTGGTACCAATGCAATAAACAAGGGAACAAACGACACTCTGTAACACACACCAATTAGGTGCCCTTGATTTTCCAATCAATGGACTTCTCTAGACCCTTATTGAATATCCAAAAGTAGGTGATAGAATAAGAAAGATGGATCTCATGAAAATACCACATATCAGGTAATTCAGTCTTAGGGTCCTTCATTATATGCATGTGGCCTTTTTTTTTTTTTTTTATTGGTGCTCATTTTGACTAAGCTTTCAGTTTAATTTTTTTATTCAGTGGTTGTTGTTATTGGCAAGAACTCATTGAATCCATCGTTTGGACTCGTAACAAATTAAAAGTTGCTCCTACTACTCAGCCAAGAGTATGGCTAATAGTTAGGATCATACAATTGATGAGGCATTGGGCTGCGATCCATTCAAGAAGTTGTCCATAAATTGGATGGTCCAAATCGATATACATTTAACCTTTGAGACATAATAGCATGATGTCTTCCCCGCAGGTATGCCTTGTCACTAACCCATAATTTGTGCTGGTACCCATCAATCCGGACCACAGAACCTATGTTGCACTGCTTGGATGGCCCTCACTCAGAAGATGACATCAATACAATTATCTTAGTTTCGAGATTCATGGAAAATTTTCATGAAAACCTAAAAGAAGGATAATGATTGTAGCATAAACAATAAAAGTCTTGTCATAATTGGCCTGTCTGGTTCATCCCTCCTCCTCTCCCCAACCTCCAAGGCAGATTATCATGCAGAATTTATCATCATACCATGCAACATAGTTATCCTAAAACAACATAGGCTTTAGTGCATCAAAGAGTAGCAGCGAAATGCTCTTTCAAGACATGCTCAGCAGCCATACCTAATACAGTGACTCAATGGGGATTTTACTTGAATAGTGATTCAGTTGCTTTCATACTCTTTCAACCATTTTGAAGCCAATGCATTCAGTTGTAGATTTCTGATTACAACAGCCATACTCAAGCTGTTGTAACCAACTAACCAGCAGTTACTAGAACATAGTCATGCATATGGACTTTTTTTATTTCCTAAAATTCCTCTCTTCTATTATTCAGTTAGATGCTAAGTGTATGAATTGCATTTTCTGGCAGAGAGAAGGGTGCTGCTCTAGTGTCTACGCTTGGCGAAAATTCGGAGTTTGTCGAAGTCAACATTGATAATGTAAACACATTGGAAGCAGCTTTAAATGGTGCATGGAATTTCTAAAAATTTTGACCTTTTCAATAAAGATCCTTTTGTGGCTTCAAATGTGAATAGTTGAAATGCTTAAAACTGCTGTCTTATATTTTCTTTCTGGTTTGTTACAATTCTGTGGAGTAGGCATGATTTTATTCAGTGGTAAATATGTATGCATGCTACCTCAAATCTTCTATTAAAACACAAGACAACAAGACTGCAGTAGATTTTTACCTAGAATATCTTCATTTGTTACCTTCTTTGTTTTCTCGATTCCCAATCCAACGACACTCAAACAGTAAGACATTTGTGCTCGCACGAGGCTTCTAGTTTTTCCAAATTACAGTCTAGATCTATTCAATACTGTTCTCTAGAGCCACAAACATTTTAAGTTGTTTTGTTCTTCTTCCAATCTAGAGTCTTGATTGTTGAAATAACTGAAAAAACACAAACCTATCCTACTTAACTGTTTACAGGGTCATGCTTAACTTTTTCAAAAACTTTTAAACCATTCTCACTTGGGTTTGTTATTCTTTGCACCAGATTGCGAAACGGATGCAAGAAACAAACTGACAAAGAGACACATGAATAGTATCATTTCATAACAATTGTAGTATTTACCAAAAGCATGAAATAGGAAGCAAGAGATGGTATTTTCTAGGGAAGATGAGTTTTTTCCTGTAAATGTGGTTATTTGTAACCCCAACTGTTCTGCATATATAGAGGAGTATAGGCTGACTATAGGTAATTCTTAGTTGTTGGAAGCAGCATGAAACAGGTCCATTGAAGAACTGGTAATGGTAACAGAAAATAGAACAAGCCGTTTTAATATCCAATCAATCTAGGGAGTCTGAGATTTCTAAGTGTGAACAGTGCCCTTGCTGGAAGGTTGGTGCCATTTTAGGTTAGTGTAGTTAGTTTAATCTATTTACTTATTTTGATCAATGAGTTTCCAATGATTGCTAACCTTGCTCTGGATCGGTATGTTTCCGTAGCCCGGTAGCACTTGTCCGGTTACCTCCTGGTAGATGAACTTGACGGACGAGAAAGCAGAGGAGTTCATTCAGCTCTTAAGAGTGGCTCCATTGTATCAAGCTGTCTTTGGGCATGGGTGATTCGATGGTGCGGTCCAAGATCAAGTCCAGCCGGTTCTCAGTTTTTTGACTTACAGGTCTTCGGATGTGACGTGTTTCCTTTCTTTTCTGGCTTCGGCCTTTTCTTTGAATAAATTTGATTCTAATCGCTAAAAAAAAAATCATATATTCATGTCTGGTCCTATGGGGGCCCTCCGAAGGGAGCCTTTGCTTGGTTAGTGGGAAGGAACGGGGTGCTCACAATAAACAACTTGCAAAAAAGATCGTTGGTGATTCCAATTGTTGCGTCATGTATATAAATGACGCAGATTCGGTGAACCGCTTGTTCATCCACTATGCGTTTGCTTAGAAGGTGTGGGAGAGGTTCTTGGCGTGGCATGGGGCAGGAATAGGGAGTAAAGGAAGGGTGGTGTGGATGTTAATCTTTTTGGTGGTTGTCTGGGCTTTGTGGGGAAAAGGAATAATTGTCCTTTTCGGGATAGGAGCGGGTTGGAAACGGATGCATTTGAGAGGTCAAAGTTAGATGTCATATCTTGGGTCGGTTGTATTAATGTCTCCGACCATAGCAAGTGGTCCATGATTTCAGGGCTGAAGCTATTGTTTGGGATAAGAGCAGGTTGGAAGCAGATGAGGATGCATTTGAGAGGTCAAAGTTAGAGGTCATATCTTAGGTCAATTGTATTAATGTCTTTGACCATAGCGAGTGGTCCATGATGGCAGGGCTGAAGCTATTGTTTTTGTTCCTGGGATAAGAGCAGGTTGGAAGTGGATGCATTTGAGGGGTCAAAGTTAGATGTCATATTTTGGGTCAGTCATATTAATGTCTTCAACCATAGTGAGTGGTCCATGATGGTAAAGCTGAAGCTATTGTTTTTCGCCCATCCCACTAATGCATATCCCTAAACATTTGACATCACTCCTCCCAAGTAATTATAAGAAAAAAAATAAAATAAATTTTGGATGAATAATGTCGCTGATTTGGTGGGCCACTCAAATGCCACCAAATCGGCCCCAATTTCATGCAAGCTATAGCCCCCATCCCACTAATACATATCCTTAACAATTTGACATCATTGCCCTCAATAAATTTTAAGAAAAAATAAAATTAAATTCGGATTAATAGTGTCACCGATTTGGGATAAAACTCAATACCCCAATTTGGCCTCAAATTCAGGCAATCCATTGGCACTTATCCCACTAATGTAATTAGCCCCAGATCGGTGGACATTTATTGGATAGTGAAGAATGAAAAATATCCAATGGTCCTCTTTCATAAACAAGTGTCTGCAAATCAATGGTTGAAATGTTTCAATCAATTTGATTTTGGGATTGTGACTTAGCAATAATGGGTCACATAATTTAATTGGTTAATTTTTTAGTTAATATATGCGACGTGTACAATTTTCTAAGTGCAAGTTTATCTAGTGCCATGCTCCACTGGAGTATCATGTAAGGAAAAAAGAGTCGTATTTGAAATTGGTTGGGACCACGAGGTACAGTCCACTCGGCAGATAACTTCCAACTGGTCAAATGCATGTGAAATCCAACCTTTCCAATAGATTGGCCCCAAAATGAGGGTTGCTTAATGCAAACTTCATCAGTTAGGCCACACCATAGACAAATTTCTAGCCATTGATAAATAGAAAAATACAAGTGTGGTGCACTCGATGAGTGGATATGCCTAGGTTTTGCAACAGGTGCTCCTCGTGATCAGGCCAACCTATTGGATGGATTGGATGTCTCACACACATAAAAGGTTGGAATTTATCCACTGATGGACCATAACTTACCAGTCCAACCGGTTGGACCTTTTATTTATTAAAAAAAAAAAAAAAAAAAAAAAAGGCTTGGACGTAATGAAGCCACAATGAAGCCACATCACATGCATTTGAAATGAGAGTGTGAGAGTGATGCAGTTTCATTCTCTTACACAGTGAGAGAGACGAACTTGAATCCAATGGAAGAGAGAGAGAGAGAGAGAGAGAGAGAGAGAGAGAGAGAGAGAGAGAGAGAGAGTACTGTTTCCGCAAAGAAAGGAGGAGGAGAAGAAGAAGCAGAAGAAGCTGTAGAAGAAGCCATCCAGGTATGTGTTTTTTTATTTTTACATTTTCTTTTCTGGTTATGGGCTGTTATGTAAGGCTGTAACAGACCATTACGAATCTATAACGGCTGGCCGTTACAATTCTTTTCTTCTTTTTTTCAGTGGGGCCATTTTGTCCCTGTAATGCGTAATGGGTCAAGCCATTACCATTATGTAATGTCCGTTACATCCCCAATTTGGCACACCTTGGTCATAAGAATCAACCAAAACTAGAGAGCTAGGACCTACACAACTTTTTCTGTGCTAAAATGGTTCCTAGTGAGCCTTTTCTATCTACACCTTCAGATGATTTAGTAGTTGTTTCAAGGGGAATTTTTTTTTTTTTTTTTTTAACTGAAATATGGCTCCGTCTGGTAACTACATTTGGTTTGGCTTAGTCAGGTCAAGTTACCATTGCATCCCTAGATCATTAACTCTAGCGCTGTCGAGCGTATGTCAGGTATGCCTCACTGTTTCTATAGTGGTTCTTTATGCTATAATTCAACTTCAACTTCCAGTTTTTGTGTTAGCTGTCCCACCCCTGGTAAAAGAGGCTAATGATGTCATGTGGGCAGCTGTTTGTCAAACTTTTGCCTAGCAATTATGAGAATTCCTATTCAAATAGGATTTGGAAAAACCAACCCCAAATGGTTGGGACAAGGCTAGGATAATGTTGGTGGTGTTGATTTTCTTTGATCTAATAGTGGGAAAGAATTGTTAATTACTCTCATGTACCTATAAAGGGCAAGGGTAGGTCGTTGCTACTTTGTTGTTGTCCTCCATATTTCATGTTCCTAACCTTTCTGGTAATCTTTCTTTTGTGAGTAATCTCAAAAAACTCTCAATTCATTGTTTTAGTTTTCTTTCTTCATAGTGTATCTTTTAGGATTTGGGTACATGGAGGACATTTGGTCGTGGTTGTGAAGCTGATAGAAAAGGGGTTTGTTGTTCCTCAATCGAGATCTGATAGGAGGCCTATACTGCTACACAACGCTCATACCGTATCACTTTTTGGCCAGGCCATTGGACCCGTGGTTACCGATATTTAGAATCATGGGTTTTGATAAGGGGGGAACTACACCACATTAATTTTGGGATTATCTTCAGGACCAAGTGGGGTTGTCAGCGGGTTGGGTTTAGAATAGATATGGCAATACTTTTAAGTATCAATATCTTGCATGATATCACACCTTCGAGAATTGGAAATATCATAGGCTATCAAGAAATATCTCAAGTATCTCATAAAGTTCCTCAATCTGAGGGAAACTTCAGTAAAATGGTGGAGTTTTTCAGTTAAACTTTAGGGGATGTTAAAAGGAACATGATCTAGCTCTTTCCCTTTAGTTTGATTTAGCTCTTTTGATTTTGTTATTCACCTTGGCACAACTTCCTATATTTCTGTTACCTTTTTCTTACACAATCTCATCCACATTCATAAATAAAATTATTAAATAATCAAAGTTATGTGGTCTTTCTATGGGGGAGAATACACTACGTCTTCTTTGGGACCCTTTTTATCAGACAGTGGGGTTCTACATCGATGGTCATGGACTTATGCACCCCAAGAGCATGGCGTTTTTGAAAGAAAATATCAAAGTTGCATGCTATTTTTTTTTTCATTCATACTTGTTTCCTCAATCAATCGCATTGTGGCCCTTGTGTTGTAGCAAGGAGAGGGATTGAACTTTTTCTTTTGGATGGCTGATTGAACTTAAATTGAGGGGGGAATAGTATACATACCAATTGTACATAGACTGCTCCTGCTTAATTTCCACAAATAGAAGATAACCCAATAAGATTTTTGATGCAAGACAGCCCTAAATATGATGCATGTTCATGAACACAATTATTCAGCGGAAGTAAAAGCAATAATAATAATGAAATCTAGCATTAATCATCATAAACTAAGAAAAACATAAAGGAAACATGCAATGGAGCGGGCCATCATCACAACCATGGAGTATGAGATTCAATTAGTGCATAGGTTGGATCCGGCGAGGGATGGAACCTCCCGATCTTGCATGGCTATACCCGATCGATCAATGAAAATCACTAGTCCGAAGAATCAGGAAGTTTCTCGGATTAGGGATTTGGGAATTTGGGGTTTTAGGGTTTAGCTTGATTCCCAATGTTTAGATCACGGGGAATAAACAAACAGAAGTTTAGAAGGCTAATAGAAGATAAAATACCTGAAAGAATTTGGAGGGACACAAGAAGAAATCAGAAGAAGAAGATCAAAGAGAAGAGAAGAATCACCATGAGAGAGAGAGGAGGTAGGAGGAAGCTTAAAGAGGCTTTCATTAATCAATATCAAAAGTTAATTTTCGTGCTTAGGGCCTAGCCCTCTTAAATAACCAAATAAAAGACATAAAAAGTACTAAACTACCCTCGAACTTAAGTAAAAACGGAAAAAGAAAACACTTTGCGCAAAAGTTCGGGCGCTTGGTCGAGCGCCCGATTGGGCGCCCGAAGACGTCCAAAAACGTCCAGAGAGTTTCGGGCGCTCAAGAGGCTAAGTTCGGGCGCCCGAAGTCTTCAGTTCTTCAGTCTTCTTTCTTCATTCTTCCTTCACACGTGTCCTCCCTGGATGGGGTCTTCTATGTGTCTGATCACGTGTGGAGGGTCTTCAGCTCCTCAATGGTCGCCTTCCACAAGGATGGTACTTGTGGATGGCGCTTTCTTCGTTGGTACACTTGAAATGGCCTTGTGTCCTCATCAATTTTCCCGCAGTTTTCTAGTTTATTCAAATAGAAACAAAAGGAAGAAAGCCCCTCCTATAGAATGAAGTATTGAACTCTAGGTCCTTGGTGGTATGGTCATGGGAAATGCAACATATGTCACGAGAAATATCGGGAATAACACAGGTGTAGCGATGTATTTGCCAATACCAATGATATTATCGTTGATTTCTAAAAAGTGTATTCTAGCAGAATATTGTATTTCATGTGTGTATTCTAGCAGAATATTGTCTTTCACATGTGGGAAAACTGAAGTATCAACCAATATTCCTGCCGGTATCATCAAAAACTTTGGATGCTGGTTTACTAGTATCCCAACCTAACGTAGGGAATCAAATTCTAGTCCTGTTGGGTTAGGATGTGTACTGTATATGACTTACCAGATCCAAATCGCACCATATTTGGGTATCCTGTGGGGTTTTGTTGGGTACAGTGTTGTGCATGATTTATGATTTAGAATGGCGTTTGATCTGGAATCATGTCTATAATCAGGTTCAAGTTTGGATCTGGTTTCGAGTTCGATCATTACCTGAAGCATACCCTTTGTAAGGTTCTTAGCGAAATGTTATGGTAAAGAATCTTATCCAACTAGTTGTGTCACAGACAGACTATACAACTAGTTGTTTTGTAAATGTGGGACCATCCAAACATTGATTGGGACTGTTCAGGAACAACCAATCATTTATCCTAGCCATTTAAGCAATAGCCTTTAAAAACGGAAGACCAAGATCGACCACAAAAAAGTAGGTAAAATAATCAATCTGTTCTAGAGAAACACTTTCATCAAATGATTCTGACCACTCGACCTATGGCTTGCAACGTGGATAGTTACACCAAAAATTACCAATATTCAATGGGGTAGGATTATACGATCGGTATGAATTTTGCATGGAAGACCACCAATTGTGGGCTGGAATGAATGGAGGATCCATATCGATGTCTGGATGATCTATGCATACAAAGCCATTAGTTTTATTGTAATCCTTAAGAAAAGAAACAGCTTGCCTCAATTTCTAATCGGATTGGAATCATGGAACCCAAATCTTACCCGATTGTTATCCAGCTGAAATCTAGACCCAGATGTGATTTAAGACGGAATAGATAGCTTGATTACTTGTGGATATGGGTACCCATTGACAACCCTAAGACCAAGGAAGTGCATTGCTAACCACTTGGCCTTACACTGACTCTACAGCTAAATTGGGTGGCCAATAGGAAGAAAAATATGTTCATTGGAAGTTACCATGTCTCTTCCTCTATGGTGCAGGTTCCAAATTCTTTTTCTGGATCAGTCTTGACTCTTGACAACATCCCGTCTTATTCATCATGTACCTTTTTAGGCCCTTTTCAAACTCTTAACTCTTACTCCTACTTTCTAGTGTCTCCATTGGTGTTCTGCTGTTTTGCTTTCGTTCGTGTTTTAGGTCACAACAGAGATAATGATTGCTAACTTCAACAAATTTGCCTTTTTAGGACACCCAGCTGGTCAAAAAGGATAGAAGCAGTACAATCTTGTTACCCGTATTTTGTTATATGTCCATGGATGTTACTCTTTAAGTAATTTTCTGCGAATTATTGTCACTTCTGCGGGAATGTGCAAGAAATGAGGAGTAAAGAGCATCTTCATCAAATCTTGGACGTTATTGCCATGTGTTCCTCACTGGACTAAGGAGTTGATGACCCTGTAACCAATCTAAGTGATGGACTTAAAGACTTAGGTTCACCTGAGGAAAAGAATATTGCCTGAAATCACTAGTGATCAACAATCAAATGACTCATTGGTGCCAAATGCCTGTAATGTTTCTGACTTTGTTTCTGATCCTCCCATGGGTCTCTCTGATGATGATCCATAACAGAAGGGTAAATGGGATCATACTGCACATAAAATAGGTAATTCTGTGCAAGTGTCTTCTTTATATTGCATATTTTTGTTCCCACGCAGCATTCCTTCCAGTGTTGCAGAGGCTGTCTTAAGTCTTAACCTTAATTGAATGAAACCCTGTGTAAATAGAGGAGAGATCTCGAGCAGAAAACCTTAGAACTAACTGAGCTGCATGAAGGTGAAAGCTAGTAATTTTTTAATGGGTGTGCACTGTCAAACACAAACAAGATGGGTATGTGGAAAGATGTATGCTCACACAGTTTATCCATGTGTGGGGCAGTTCAGTCCTATTATTATTATTATTATTATTATTAAAAAAAATCTACCCAAACAGGAGACTGTCCTATTTTTGCTTTAATCCTTCATACTCTTGGTTTCTCTTATTTCTGAATAACTGTATAATGATGATCCTACTTTTGTATCCATATGATATTGCTAAAAATTCTACTGATAGCTAGTATTTTCAGTGACACATTATATTTTCTTCTGCAGATGTGGATCTTGTAGTTCATACAGCAGGTCCTTTTCAGCGTGCAGATAAGTGCACTGTACTGGAAGCTGCAATTTCTACCAAGGCAAGGACCTCATCGACTTTTCACTGTCTTATCTACCTGAATGCTAAATTTCTTCATTGATGCTTTATTTGTTCAACTGCTTGGTTCCATCTTTTAGTACATCTTGGTAATAATCATTCTCCATGTAGATAACACTTTCTTAGGTCTAAAGATCTCTCATAAGCATTCTCTCTCTGTTTTTTTTTTTTTTTTGACAGACGGCCTATGTGGATGTGTGTGATGATACAGTCTATGCATGCCGTGCAAAATCTTTTCATGAGAAGGCAGTAGCTGCTGATGTTCCGGCTATAACAACTGGTGGAATTTACCCTGGAGTCAGCAATGGTGTGACCATACGTTTGTTCTACTTTAAGAAAAAGCTTTTGAAAATATTATCTGTCTTATTAAATGAATTCTGAAATATCTATAGTTTCCATAATTATGTTGTTGAATATAAAAGTGATGCAGAATCCCTTGGAATCAACCCATCTTTTTTATCCATTATGCTGAACTTACATGCAATATGAGATGGTCCAGTTCCTCTTTGAAATCTAAGGTGCTTAGTATTTATAGTGTATCTCTACTGATTAACCTAATCATTTTTTTTTTCTCTTGTGAGGCATGCCAATAGATGGCAACATGGTAATGATAGAACTGGCGGTCCGTGGATGCTAATTCTTTCACCATTAAGAATCAAATGGTTCATATCGTGAATCATAAGATGCTGATAACACTGGTTGCTTGAGGCTAGGTCTTGCGGCTCACCATCTAGATTAGATAAGCCTTTTGCCCTATTGTCTGAGGAATCATACACAATGTTTAATTTCTCGATGGTATTGACCGATATGTCAACTGTTACAATCAGTACCTCTGCTATCGCAGGCCAAGATAGGAAATTTGGGGGAGGGAAGTATCACAAAAATTACCTAGTATTGATGTTATTATCATGTGCATATGCGTCGCAGGTAGGGTTAGAGTATAGTATCAAGAGACAATTCTATGAGGATATTGATAGACAAACGCAAGGAATTCCGAATGAGGAAGGATATTTGTAGGAGGAGACTTGAATGGTCATGTAGGAAAAGAAAGTAGATGATATGAGAGTGTATGTGGAGGATATGGTTTGGGGAGAAGAAATGAGATGGGGGATGCTATCGTTGATTTCACCATGGCATACAATCTAACTCTAACAAACACATACTTGAACATTTAATGACTTTCAAAAGCAGATCGTATACAAGCCAAATAGATTTCTTTCTACTTACGATAATAGAACGATTAGTATGTAAGGATTGCAAGGTTATACCAGTATGAGAGAATCTGATTGCGCAACGTAGGTTAATAGTTATGTATGTATACTAAAAGATGGAAGAAAGGGAATGAAATCAATAGGTGTCCAAGTGGTGGAATCTAAAAGGAGAGAAAACAATGTTATTCGAAAATAAATTGATCGAAGAAATGGATGTCGAAGAAGTAATAAATGTTAAGTCCAATGAGATGGTTAGGTGCATTATGAAAGTGACAAAAGATGTTTTAGGAGTATCTAGAGGAAAACTCCAGTCATATGAGAAAACTTAGTGGTGGAATGCCAATGTAGAAAAAACTATTCACGAGAAATGGTTGTGTGATGCAGGATGCCCTAATTATGATGCATGTTCATGAACAAATATGATCCAGCGGAATAACAAAATAATGACAGAAAAAAATTCAGCATCTATCATCATAGTCTAAGAAAAGCAGAAAAGAAACATGCAATAATGCAGGCCATCATCACAACCAAGAAGTATGGGATTCAAGCATTGTGTGGATTGGATCTGGCAAGGGATGAAACCTTTTGATCTTGCATGGCTAAGATCCTAAACAAGCAATGGGGATCACTAGTCCGGGGAATCGAAAGATTTCTCGGATTAGAAGATCAAAATCTGGGAGCTAGGTTTTTTAAACCAAATCTCAGATTTTAGGGTTGCAGAGAATGGAGAAAGTTAGGTTTGGAGGGGCAAAAGAAGAAAGAAGAAGAAGATGGGGAAGAAGATGAAGTTCCACAGAGAGAAAAAGAGGAAGGAGGCAACCAAAGGGCTTTCTTTTCAATAATCAATAGCTAAATTCGTGTTTGACCCTCTTAAATAAGCACTAAGAAGCAACCAAAAGACTAAAATACCCTCAAGAGTTAAGTAAAAATAAAACTAAAAAAAAATAGTTCGCGCGGTAGTCGGGCGCCCGATGACCAAACGGTCGAGCACCCGATTGGGACAAAAAATGTCCATCAACTAAACATTAAAGCAGATGAATTTCGGGCGCCCAGTGAACTATGGTCAGGCGCCTAATCAAGCACCCGAAGACTGTGAAAACTGTCTAGCGAGTTTGGCTTCAAAGTGGGCGAATTTCGGGCGCCTGATGACTTGTGGTCGGGCGCCCGACGATCTCCAATTGTGTCTTCTTTTCTCCTACACACGTGTCTTCCCAATATGGGGCCTTCTATGCATTTAACCACATGCGTAGGGTCTTCAATGCTCCTTCACTGATCACCTAGCCACAAGGAAGATGCTTGTGGCGTGCGCTTTCTTCGTTGATAGACTTTCAAGGGTCTTGTGTCCTCATTAACTCCCCTCGGGTAAGAAAAACTCGATTCCGACGAGTTAAAACTTTTGTGGCGCTCTAGCAGATTTGGATAAATACGCTGCAACTCCTCTTCTATTAACCATGTAGAATCTGACGGTGGTTTATTTTTTCATTTGATAAAATACCTTTAGAATCCTCCGTCTCTCGTGGAAACTATCTTTTCATCCATAAATTCTTCCGTTCGAATAATAGGTGGGGGAAGGGGTGGGAGAGGTTGTGAAGCGAATTCGAGAGTATGGCCATGAAAGCGAAGAAGGATCAATGGTAGGATTAGGGGACCGGACTAGGTCTTCCACATTAAATGTCGGATTAATGGCCATTTCAGGTGGAAGGTCAATCCGATACGCGTTGGACTCAATTCTTTGCAATATCTTGAATGGTCCAGCACTACGTGCTTATAATTTCTTAGCGGTACCCTGTGAGAACCGCTCTGGCCTTATCCTTACCATTACACAGTCTCCTTCCTGAAAGTCTTATGATCTATGATGAGAGTCAACTAAGTATTTATAACTATCATTGCTTTTATTTATCCGCTGTCTAATATATGTATGCAATTCATGAATGTGTCGTGCAAATGCATCGGCCGACTCTGAAGATCGTTGGGTGACAGACATGGGTAAAAGATCTATGGGCATCCTAGGTTTGTAACCACTGAAAATTTCAAAATGACTCATTCCAGTTGACCTATTAACAGACCCATTATAAGCAAACTTAGCGATAGGTAGAATTAAGTCCCAAGTCTTAACATGCTTACCCACTAGAAAACGTAATAGGTTTCCAAGACTTCGATTTACCACATCAGTTTGCCCATTTGTTTGAGGGTGGTATGCAGTAGAAAATTGTAAACGAGTACCCATCATGTGCTATAGTGTCTTCCAAAAGTAACTTATAAATCTGACATCACGGTCAAACACTATGGTTTTAGGCAACCCATGGAGACGCACCACACCATAAAAAAAGACTCAAGCAATATGAGACGCATCTGACGTTTTCAAACATCGGAGAAATGCGCCATTTTAGAGAAGCGATCCACAACAACAAAGATGGAATCATGTTTTTTTATTGTCTTGAGGAGTCCCCGCACGAAATCCATGCTAATGTCTTGCCACGGAGCATGTGGCACCGACAATGGCGTATATAGCCTAGTATTTTTTTTTCGTTGTTTTGTCAGTTGACATGTACGAAATTGCCCTAAAATTTTCCTATGTCTCGCTTAAGACTTGGCCAATAAAAACGATCATCAATGAAAGCAATGGTCTTGTCTCGACCAAAGTGGTCAGCTATCCCTCCAGAATAAAGCTCCCAAACGAGGAATTCACGAACGGACATACGGGGAATACAAAGTCAGGTCTCTTTTAAAAAGGAAACCATCTTTAAGGACATAATCACCCGTGCTACGCTGGTCACTAGAGAGTGACGCATGAGTATTCCCAAAATCAGGACATATGAGATACTCATCCTTCAGTTGCTCAAACCCAACTACCTTTACGCTCAAGGAGTTGAGCAACGCCACTCTTCTACTAAGGGCATCTGCTAGTTAGTTTTCGATCCTGGCCTTATGTTTCAGGACGAACGAATATTCCTGAAGAAACACTACCCACTTAGCATTGCTTGGGTTAAGCTTCTTCTAAGAATGTAAATATCTCAAGGCCTCATCATATGAAAACAAGACGAATTCTTGTGGTATGAGATAGTGACGCCAATGTCTCAAGGATTGCACTACTGCATAGAATTCCTTGTCATAAGTGGAGTATTGCTGCTTTGCCTTATTCAGTTTCTCACTGAAATAGGCTACTGGATGGCCCTCCTGGCTCAACACTCCACCTATACCAACACCCGACGCATCACACGCTACCTCAAATACTTTAGAAAAGTCAGGTAAACGCATGACAAGAGCTTCTACCATTTTGCCTTTAATTTCCTGCAGCTTTCGACCACATGAACTCTCCTTTTTTCATGCATTTAGTAATGGGAGCCATGATCGTGCTAAATCTCCTAATGAACCGACGATAAAAAGTTGCTAAGCCGTGAAAGCTTCGTACCTCATGAATGTTCCTCGGTTTTGGCCACTCAACTATGGCCCTGACCTTTTCAGGTTCTGTGCGCATTTCTTCTGATGACACAATAAATCCTAAGAACATGACTTGACTAGACATAAATGCGCACTTCTTAAGATTAGCGTACAACTTTTCAATCCTAAGGACGCTGCAGACCTACTTCAGATGTTCAAGGTGTGATTCCTTAGTGGTGTTATAAATAAGAATGTCATCGAAGTAAACCACTAGGAATTTTCCCATGAACGGTCTCTAGACTTGTGTCATCACTTGCATAAAAGTACTGGATGCATTAGTCAAGCCGAAGGGCAGAACCATCCACTCGTACAACCCATCTTTTGTTTTGAAGGCTGTCTTCCATTCGTCTCCTAGGCGTATGCGGATTTGGTGATATCCACTCTTGAGATCAATTTTGGAGAAAATGGTGGACCTTGCCATCATGTCAAGCATGTCATCGAACCTAGGTATAAGAAACCTATACTTGATGGTAATTTTGTTTATGGCACGACTGTCCACACACATGCGCCACGCGCCATCTTTCTTAGACGTCAACAATGCGGGCACGGCACACGGGCTTATATTCTCCTGGATAAAACTCTTTTGCAGAAGCTCATCAACTTGCCTCTTCAACTCTGCATGCTCTGCAAGGTTCATCCCGTAATGAGGAAGGTTTGGTAGCGTCGACCCCGGGACGAGATCAATGACATGCTGGATGTCTTGCATAGGTGACAACTCATTCGGTAAATCCTTAGGGAACACATCACTATATTCCTTCAAAACCGATGTTACCTCATGGGGTAACTCTAATGTAGCCTCAGGTGTAATCTCTCTTGCCACAAGGGCATACACCATAGAATCCTCCTTAGTCTCTTTCTCGAACTCTCTCGCATTAATTATATGAAGAGACTTAGGTTTGGATTTCCTCACTTCCTTAGGCTCACTAGCTTTCTCATTCTTTCTTTTCCCTGATGTGCTTTCTAGTGGCATAGGGTTAAGTTTGATCTTTTTACCGTTATGCATGAAGGTACACGCATTTGAACTGCTAAAGATCGTGACGTTATTGTCAAATAGCCACGGTCTACTTAGGTTAATATGTCCAACATCCATAGGTATCACATCACACCACAGGGACTCTTTGTATGACCTAAACTCGATGGGAACTAAGCACTGATGGGTGATAGGAAGGGATGTCTTGTCAACCCAAGAGAGTTTGTACGGGTCAAGATGAGGTGTGGATTTCAACTTCAAACGGTCTAAGGTGTTAGTGGAAATCACATTTTGACAACTTCCATTGTCCACTATCACCCTGCAATTCTTCTCTCCACACTTGGCGAGAGTATAGAAGATAGTGTTTCGACGCTAGTCGACACTACTCTTAGACTGAGCTAGCACTCGCCTGACAATTACAAGCGTTGGTTCATCAACCACTTCGTCTTCATCACTAAGACCTCCTTCAGGTTGATATTCTTCTACTTCACAATCACCTTGATCATCTACACTCTCGTGGGACTCTCCTACAACTAAGGCTTTTCCATGGTTCTTCGTGGGACACTAATTGGACATGTGACCGATATTCTCACATATGTAGCATCTCACTTGGCTACCCCCATTAGGACCGACACCAAGGACACTTTGCCCTTATCGTCCCTAGGCCTAGGCGGAACAGTCGCCTGTGCCCTGGGTTGACTACCAATGTTAGGTCTAGTTCCCTGGGACCCAGATCTAGCATTAGAATCCCGGGACTCAAAGTGTCGAACAACAGGAGCCCTCAGATATTGTTCCAACTCCTGCACAACTTGGTATGCTTCATTCAAGTCCGTTATGGGCCGAGTCATAAGCCCGTGTTGAAGATTCGTCCGGGGCCCGTCTTGAAACGCGAAAGCGTCACCAGAGGGTCCTCTTGGATATCACATTGCATCATATACTCCTTGAATTTAGTGATGTAGTTAGCGACAGATATTGACCCTTGGCGTAAGGACTGCCATTGGTCAAGGAGCTTCTGTTGGTATGAGAGAGGAAGATACTTCTCTTTCAACTTATCCTTCATCTCATGCCAATGTATGATAGGGGCTCTACCAATTCTATCAATCTTTCGTTCGGTGTTGGTCCAAAATAATTTGGCCTGGCCCACAAGTTTCATCTTAGCAAACCGCATTTGATGGTTTTCTGACATGCCATACCACTCAAAATAGTGATCCATGTCAGCTAACCAGTCAAGGAATGCCTTGGGATTCAGACGCCCATCAAAACTTGGAGCTTCCACCCACACATTCTTCATCGCACGTTCATCTGGATCGTAACGGTCTTGATAATCATATGTGGCTTGTGCCTCCCACACAACACCACGACCAGTTCCACAATCTCTACCACCGTTACCTTCACGTGTAGGAGGGCGTTTTTCAACGATTCCTCCCGCTTGGGATTGCGCATCATCTCCAACAGTAGGGTTCCCCCTTTGGGATGCCTCTAGTTGCTCTACCTTGTTCATGGTGGTGGTGAGTTAATTGTCTAGGCGAACTCACGCCTTTGACTCGTTTCTAAAGCGGTTATCTTTTGTATCAATTGAGCAAGTCGTTCAGATAATTGCTCGTTATTCATGATTGGTTGTAGTCCAAAACCTCTATCTCTTCTCGTGGGCATGCAAATAAAGACTCGAACTAGTTCTACCCAACTTGCTCCTACGGTTATACGACTCACAAGATGAATGTGATGAATTTAAACTACAATGGACTGACAATTACTAAATTAAAATAGAAGACGATTCAAATCTGGAAAATTTCCAAATTAGGAATCTTTCTAAAATTGAAGACTTTCTAAATCTGGAAATTTCCTAAAACTGACCTAAATTTAAACCATAAGTTGGTAACTCGATCTAACATGACCATGCAAACCTGGCTTTGATACCAAAAATTGATGTAGGATGCCCTAATTATGATGCATGTTCATGAACAAATATGATCCAGCGGAATAACAAAATAATGACAAAAAAAAATTCAACATCTATCATCATAGTCTAAGAAAAGCAGAAAAGAAACATGCAATAATGCGGGCCATCATCACAACCACGAAGTATAGGATTCAAGCATTGCATGAATTGGATCCGGCAAGGGATGAAACTTCCCGATCTTGCATGGTTAAGATCCTAAACAAGCAATGGGGATCACTAGTCCGGGGAATCGAAAGATTTCTCGGATTAGAAGATCAAAATCTGGGAGTTAGGTTTTTGAAACCAAATCTCAGATTTTAGGGTTGTAGAGAATGGAGAAAGTTAGGTTAAAGGAAGGGAATATAACAGAATTACTTGGGAAGAATGTTGGAGGGGCAAAAGAAGAAGAAAGAAGAAGATGGGGAAGAAGATGAAGTTCCACAGAGAGAGAAAGAGGAAGGAGGCAACCAAAAGGCTTTCTTTTCAATAATCAATAGCTAAATTCGTGTTTAACCCTCTTAAATAAGCACTAAGAAACAACCAAAAGACTAAAATACCATCAATAGTTAAGTAAAAATAAAAGTTGAAAAAAATAGTTCGCGCGGTGGTTGGGCGCCTGATGGGGACCAAAAACGTCCGGCGACTAAACATTAAAACAGATGAATTTCGGGCGCCCGGTAACCTATGGTTGAGCGCCCGACCAGGCACCCGAATACAATGAAAACTGTTTAGCAAGTTCGGCTTCACAGTGGGTGAAATTCTGGTGCCCGATGACTAGTGGTCAGGCGCCCGACGACCTCCAGTCAGGTCTTCTTTTCTCCTACACACGTGCCTTCCCAATGTGGGGCCTTCTATGCGTTTAACCACATGCGTAGGGTCTTCAATGCTCCTTCACTGATCACCTAGCCACAAGGAAGATGCTTGTGGCATGCGCTTTCTTTGTTGATAGACTTTGAAGGGTCTTGTGTCTTCATCATTATGTTTTCAAAGCCTACCAAGGGACTAGAACATATGAAAATTGTGAACAATATAAAAATGCCAAAAAGATTGCTAAGAAAGGAGTGAGGCAAAACTTAAGGCTTATGATGATCTTTGGAATAGATGGGGGATGCGAAGGTGAGAAAGATGTCTTCGAACTTGAAAAAAAAATGAGAGGACTGGTAGAGACTTAGATCATGTTAGATGCATTTAAAGCGATAACCAGAGGGTACTAATAAAGGACAATGAGATATATGAAAGGTGGAGAAGTTATTTTTAGAACTTTCGTTAAATGACTACCAATCTGAGAGCGTAGGGATCGAAGGAACCATAAACTTAAATGACGTCGAAGACCATGGATACTTTCGTTGGATTAAGATTTTGAAGTGAAAGAAGCTTTGAGAAAGATGAAAACAAGAAAGGCCCTCAGACCAGATGGTATACCAATAGAGGTTTGGAAGTGTATGGGAAATACTAGGTTATTTAGTTGACAAAGTTGTTTAAGAAGATTGTAAGATCGAAGAAAATTCCAAACGAATGGAGAAAAAGTACCGTTGTACCTATTTATAAGAACGAAGGAGACAACATAGCTGCACTAACTATTGTGGGATTGAACTTTTGAGCCACACTACGAGACTTTGAGAGAGAGTGGTTGAGCAAAGACAAAGGCATGAGACAAGTGTATTAGAAAATTAGTTTAATTTAATGCTTAGGTGATCTACCAGTAAAACTATTTTCATAACTGTCTAGCAAATCAATTTAGTTTAATGCCTGGGAGGTCTACCACTAAAACTATTTTCACACTTAGACAATTGATGGAGAAATATAGGGAGAGGAGGAAAGATCTCCATATGTTTTTATTGACTTAAAGAAAGGATGCGATAGGCTCCTTGGAGGGTTAATCTGATGGGTGTTGGTAAAGGAAAGAATTTTAAGGTGATATATTGACATGATTAAGGATATGTATGAGGGAGCAATAATAAATGTGAGGATCACTAGTGAGTTTCCAATTACTGTAGGCTTACACTAGTGATGAGGATGTGGATAACCAGATCCTGATATATCAAGCTGAGATATTTGCTATGGAGTTTTGGGATGGATTAGAGAGTGGAAAGGGGCCCAACTATCTTAGTAATGGCCAATGGGTCAAATCCATAGATCCATTAATGGGCCATGCATTGTGGGACACATGGTTCACTTTTGGGTCCACAAAAGGGGTTTCTTTTTTTTTTTTTTTGGTGGCATTTACCATTAGTTATGAATTTTATCTTATTTTTTGGACAAATTTTTGTTTATTTTTGCTTTGCTTATGTCTCACTTGAGTAGATAGGGGTATTTTAGTCATTTTCCTTTAAATTAAGATTGTAGGGCTGAGATTATAATATCTAGTTCATAGTTTTTGATTGATGTAAAGCACTATTTAGTGTTAGGGCTTCGCTTTTCTTTTTCTCCGTATCAAAATTCAATAAAGAGAAAATGTTCAATAGCTTTTAAGACATTTTCTTTTCTACAAGCCTCGGAACGGAGGAACGGAGTAGCACCAATAGGTAATTTGAACAGAGGAAGGATAATTTGAAATGCATGCATTCAAGGTAATTTGAAGGAGCATTTTTCTTCTTTGAAAACCTTGGAATGAAGGATGATTTGAAATGCATGCATTCAAGGGAACTTAGGAGTAGCAGCAATAGGTAATAAGATGAGGGAAAGTAGACTTGGATGGTTTGATCATGTGGAACGGAGACCAAGAACCATGCCGATTGGAAGGAGTGCATTGGTACAAGTTGAAGCTCAAAAAGGCAAGGGGAGGGCCCAAAAGGACATGGATGGAGTGAGAAAAGACTTGATAACATATGTTCTAACTGAAGATATGGCCCTTAATAAAGTGGAATGGAGGAGTAGGATGTAGCCTACCCTAAGTAATTGTGATAAGACTTTATGATTACAATTGATGTCATTATCATCAATACATACCAATATATTGCAATATTCAATTTATCTTGATATATCAACGTCACATTATAAGGATACTCAATATCAATACCTGTGATGGTTAGGTGGCCCATGGACCCGACCTCTCGAATTTGTAGGCTTTATAGTGTTTTTCATTATTCTCTGTGGTGTGGCCCGCCTAATGGTTGGATTGCCCTAATTTTTGCCCCAACAACTTTTGGTGACGCACATGATGGATGAGCCTTAACAAACACTGCACGGGACCAAAACAGCCTATTACCATTATAGCATTTCCCCCGCACAGAAAATACACACACATGCATATACATATATAGGGATGTTGTCTAGTGCAAACATTTTCACTATAATTATAGTGCAATTGGTCGGTGTGGGCTGCGCCATGATGTATGATGGCATCCACTCTGACCATCATGCATGCTCTCCGTCATTTGGCCATGGGTCGAAAATTATGCAAATCCATGACGCAAGTGGATCACACAAGCACAAACAGTTCAGAGGGGGACGACACTATTGATTTGTGTTGAGCACCACCGAAGCTTCAAAATGGCCTGATTTTTTACATGTGTCTAAGGCAGATGTTTCATATGAATAGAAATGATGGCATATATATTACACGGTGTGCCCCCTACACCAATCAACGGCAGGAATCCCCTCTCGGCTTTCCTACTTGTGTGGCATACTAGAGTTATGGATTGACCTAATTTTCGGGCCCATGGCTAAACAAGGAAGGGCATGCAAGATGGTCAAAGTGAATGTTATCGACACATCACAGTGGAGCCCACAACACTCATTTGCAGTTTGCACCACATCGTGGTGAAAACATTTGCACTTGATCACTTCCTTGAATGTATGTGTGCATAAATATATGTATATACTATATATGTATGAAACATGCTCATTTGCAACTGTTTGGACAATAAGTTACCATCCAACCAGTGGATAAGTTAAAAATAGTCATCTAAGTGGGACATTGAATAGGTTGAATAGGTTGCCCCCACAATGAGAGAGAGAGAGAGAGAGAGAGAGAGAGAGAGAGAGAGCATTGTTGAGATTAAGGAATAGAGCATTGTTGAGATTAAGGAATAATTAGTATTCGATATTCTTGCAAGCCTTAATCCAAAGTATGAGACAATTCAAACTCATACTTTTAGAAGGGAGTCTCTTCCTTATCTAGGAATAATACGTATTTGATCTTCTTGCAAGCCTTAATCCAAAGTAACGATAATGTTGGCCTTAACAGCCACGACCATTACCGTTATGACATCTTTTTTTCTTTTTTCTTTTTTAAAGAAAACCGTTATGGAGCCCTAAAGGCCATTATGGGTCATTTTTTCCATTACGGTTATTATGGCTATTATGACGTCATGATGCATAATGGTTGCCGCCGTTACTATTATGTAATGGCTGTTATGGCACACCATGGTCCACAACAGGTTCATGGTTAACTCGTCACAATGGATGACCTCAATCCATCGGTATATCGCACCACTCGTTGTTCGTCTATTTCATAGAGATCCACTTGATCCATGAGGTGAGGAAGTCATTGACATAGGCTTCAACGATCCAATGACCTTATCGCAAGCCATGGAGTCATTGGTACATCATTTGGTCATAGTTGAATAGCAAGAATGTTTCGTGAAAGAGGCATTTCATCTTCTACTATGAAGAGATTGTTTCTCACCCTTGCTTTAAGCACATGGTGAGTTTGCTCTCACCATTCTGAGTGTCACACCCCGAAATCCGGCACCTAGGTGTGTCCGACCCCAATCCCGTATTCAAGGGCATGACTTATATGTTATACGTTTACATTCCGTAATTCACACATACATCATTACATGTTTCCCATTCATAGAATATAACCATCTCAAAACTAAATAGATAAGCATCAATTAAAGAAAAATAAAACATTCATGATTTCACGTCCTAACTATTAAAATTATCACCATGTCTATATTTTAACACATCCAATAACCACTATAATGTAAGCTCTTACTTAATGTCTATTACAAAAAATTTAGAAAGCATAAAAGAAACTCTTTGAAGATCTAAATATAAATAAAAGCGACCATTCATTCTCTCCTTGTGCACCTTCTTGAGATCATGTTCCTCAAGTTTAAAATCCCAAAAGAGTAAGTTGTGAAGCCTAGTGAGTAATTCTTCTCACAAGTTTTGAAACAAAAACAAATGATTCAACTATAGTATATGTATAAAAACATTGCATATCTCTATGCAAAACTTGAAAAATCAAAGACTTAAAATAAACAAAGATTCTGATTGCAATAATGTATGAAATAAATCATGAAAGATTGATGCAAGCATAAAAGAGTATCCACAATAATCGGTGCGGTTAACTTTTAAACACCATGGCCGTTTCACACTAGTCTGCCAATACTCTCCCTTAACCTACCTGGCCTAATTGTGGGAACCTTATGCAATCCTAACTTGCTCACCCACATGGCCCCAAAGTGAGTGATCCACTTGTACGTTAGCTAGTCAAACTACTACCCTACCTCGCCTGATGGTGGTCCCCCATTCGGCCCCGCAGTAGAGGTTCCAAGTGGTACCAATTGGCCATATGGGACTTTCAACCCAAGGTCTCGATCACCCCACCTATTTACACTTGGGGACTTTCAACCTAGAGGACTCGATTAACCCACCTATTTTCTAGTGTTCCAAACACAATTCTAACGATGCATGGTACCAATAATACATGAATCAAATATTTCCAAAATATCCTGTTATCGCTCTTATTTGATCAAATCCATAATACATAGGATTTTAGTTTTCAGTCCATTTGACCGTTAGACCATCTTGATCGGGCCATCGGACCATCAGATCTTCCAGATCTAGGCGGTATGAACTTAATTTTTTATTTTTTTATGTTATTTTCAGGACATGATGGATGGTTTGGATCACTTTTATATGTTTTAGATATTTTACTTTGAATTTAGCCCATGGAACATTAAGTTGGGGCATATTTGTAATTTTTTTAAGTTTTATTATCAAAGTCGGGGGGGGGACGTCCAACCCTAACTTGGTTTTGGAGAAAAGAAAGAAAGAACTTGAAAGCTTGTTCTCTCTTGAGAAGTCCCTTCTTTATTCTTCTTTAGGATTTGTGAGCATATCATCAAGCCTAGGTATAGGAAACCTGTACTTGACGGTAATTTTGTTTATGGCACGGCTGTCCACACATGCGCCACGTGCCATCTTTCTTTGGCGTTGACAATGCGGGCACGGCGCACGGACTCATACTCTCCTGGATGAAACCCTTTTGCAGAAGCTCATCAACCTGCCTCTTCAATTCTGCATGCTCTGTAGGGTTCATCCTGTAATGAGGAAGGTTCAGCAAAGTCGACCATGGGACGAGATCAATGGCATGCTGGATGTCCCTCATAGGTGGCAACTCATTTGGTAAATCATCAGGGAACACATCACTCTATTCCTTTAAAACCGATGTTACCTTATGGGGTAACTCTGATGGAACTTCCGATGTAATTTCTCTTGCCACAGGGGCATACACCATGGAATCCTCCTTAGTCTCTTTCTCGAACTCTCTCGCATTGATTTTATGAAGAGACTTGGGTTTAGATTTCCTCACTTCCTTAGGCTCATTCGCCTTCACATCCTTCCTTTTCCTTGATGTGCTTTTTAGCGACATAAAATTAAGTTTGATCTTTTTACCATTATGCATGAAGGTACACGCATTCGAACGGCTAAAGATCGTGACGTCATTGTCGAATAGCCACGGTTTACCTAGGATAATATGTCCAACATTCATAGGTATCACATCGCATCACAGGTACTCCTTATATGTCCCGAATTCGATGGAAACTAAACATTAATGGGTGACAGGAAGGGAGGTCTTGTCAACCCAAGAAACTTTGTACGGGTCAAGATGAGATGTGGATTTCAATTTCAAACAGTCCAAGGTGTTAGCGGAAATCATATTTTGACAACTTCCACTGTCCACTATCACCTTGCAATTCTCTCCACACTTGGCAAGAGTATAGAAGATAGTGTTTCGACGCCAATTGACACTACTCCCAGACTGAGCTAGCACACGCCTGACAACTGCAAGCGTTGCTTCATCAACCACGTAGTCTTCATCAGTAAGGCTTCATTCAGGGTGATATTCTTCCACTTCACAATCACCCTGGTCATCAATACCTTCGTAGGACTCACCTATAGCTAAGGCTCTTCCACGATTCTTCGTGGAACATTGATTGGACATGTGACCGATATTCCCACACTCATAGCACCTCACTTGACTACCTCCATTAGGGCCGGCACTAAGGATACATTTGCCCATATCATCCTTAGGCCTAGGCAGAACAGTTGCTTGTGCCTTGGGTTGACTACCAATGTTAGGTCTAGTTCCCTAGGATCCAGATCTAGCATTAGAGTCTCAAGACTCAAAGCGTCAAATGATAGGAGCCCTCAGATATTGTTCCAACTCCTGCACAACTTGGTATACTTCATCCAAGTTTGTTATGGGTCGAGTCGAAAGCTCGCGCTGAAGGTCCGTTCGAAGGCCCGTTTTGAAACGTGAAAGCGTTACCAGGGGGTCCTCTAGGACATTACATCGCATCCTATGCTCTTCGAATTTAGCGATGTAATCAGCGACAGACATTGAGCCTTGGCGTAAGGATTGCCATTGGTCAAGGAACTTCTGTCGGTATGAGAGAGGGATGTACTTCTCCTTCAACTTCTCCTTCATCTCATGCCAATGTGTGATAGGGGCTCTCCCAACTTTATCAATCTTACGCTCGATGTTGGTCTAAAATAGTTTAGCCTAGCTCATAAGTTTCATCTTAGCAAACCGCACTTGACGGTTTTCTGACATGTCATACCACTCAAAATAGTGATCCAGGTCAGCTAACCAATCAAGGAATGCCTTGGGATATAGACTTCCACCTTCACGTTCTTCATCGCACGCTCATCAAGATCGTAGCGGTCTTGATAATCATATGTGGCTTGTGCCTCCCGCACAACACTACGACCAGCGCCACGACCTCGACCACCATACCCTCCACGTATGGGAATACGCTCCTCAATGATTTCTTCCGCTTGGGATTGGACGTCATCCCAAAAGTGGGGTTCTACCTTGGGATGTTTCTAATTGCTTGACTTTATTCATGGTGATGGTGATTTGGTTGCTTAAACGAGCGAATTCATTCTTTTGCCTCGTTTCTAAAGCAGTTATCTTTTGCATCAATTGAGCAAGTTGCTCAGATAATTGCTCGTTGTTCATGATCGGTTGAAGTCCAAAACCTCTACCTCTTCTCGTGGGCATGCAAATAAAGCCTCAAACTAATTCTACCCAACTTGCCCCCCTACGGTTATACGACTCACAAGATGAATGCGATGAATTTAAATTATAATGAACTGACAATTACTGAGTTTAAACAGAAGACGATTCAAATCTGGAAATTTTCCAAATTAGAAAATTGGAAAGTTTCTAAGATGCAAACTTTCTAAATCTGAAATTTCCTAAAACAGACCTAAAATTGAAACCCTAATTTGATAACTCGATCTAACGTAACCATGCAAACTCTATCTTTGATACCAAAATTTGATGCAGGATGACCTAATTATGATGCATGCTCATAAACATATATAATCCAGCGGAAATAAACAGCAATAACAATCTAAAATTCAACATCTACCATCATAAATTTAGAGAATCATAAAAGAGACATGCAATAATGCAGGCCATCATCACAACCACGAAGTATGAAGTTCAAGTATTGCGTGGATTGGATCTGACGTGGGATGAAACCTCCTAATCTTGCATGGTTAAGATCCAAACGAGCAATGAGGATCACTAGTCTGAGGAATCGAAGGATTTCTCGGATTAGATGATCGAAATCTGAGGATTAGGGTTTGAAACCTAATCTCGGATTTAGGGCTGTATAGAATGGAGAAAATAGATTAAGAGAAAAGAGGAAGAAAAAGGAATTACCTTAGAAGGATGTTGGAGGAAGAAGGAAGAAGAAAAGAAGAAAAAGATTAGAGAAGAAGAGATGAAGTCCACAGAGAGAGAGAGAGAGAGAGAAGAGGAGGCAACCAAAAGGCTTTTCATTCAATAATCAACAACTAAACTCGAGTTTAAGACTTAGCCCTCTTAAGTAATCACTAAGAATAAGAAAAAGACTAAAATACTCTCAATACTTTAGTAAAAACAAACTTTAAAAAAAAAAAAAAATAGTTCGCGCGGTGGTCGAACGCCCGGTGACCAAACGGTTGGGCGTCCAACGGAAGCCAAAAACGTTCAGGGACTAAAACGTAAAAATGGATGAATTTCGAGCGCCCGATGACCTATGATTGGGCGCCCGAACCCGAAGACAGTGTCATTTGTCGAACAAGCTCTGCTTCAAAGTGGGCGAATTTCGGGCGCCCGATGAATAGTGGTCGGGCGCCCCCACTCGAGTTTAAGGCTTAGCCCTCTTAAATAATCACTAAGAAATAAGAAAAAGACTAAATATTCTCAATACTTTAGTAAAAACAAACTTTAAAAAAAAAAAAAAAAAATAGTTCGCGCGGTGGTCGAACGCCCGGTGACCAAACGGTTGGGCATCCAACGGAGGCCAAAACGTCCAGGGACTAAAACATAAAACGGATGAATTTCGAGCGCTCGATGACCTATGGTCGGGCGCCCGAACCCGAAGACAGTGTAATTTGTCGAACAAGCTCTGCTTCAAAGTGGGCGAATTTCGAGCGCCCGATGAATAGTGGTCGAGCGCCCGACGACGTCCAGTCGGGTCATCAATTGTCCTACACGCATGTCTTCCCAATGTGGGGTCTTCTATGTGCCCAATCACGTGTGTAGGGTCTTCAATGCTCTTTAATGCCTAGCCACAAGGAAGATGCTTGTGGCGCGTGCTTTCTCTCGTTGATAGACTTTGAAGAGTCTGGTGTCCTCATCAATGGTGATGAACAAAGGGATTGTTGGACAGATTTGGAAGGCTGGGATACTTAGATTAATGGACAGATTTACATGGCTGGCCCCCCTTACAGTAATTGATAAATTGGTGTGATCAACGTACGTAGATATGTGGGCAGATGTTGCACATTGTGGCAGTGATCTGAGAGGGCAGATTGCCACATGTTGGCAGGTGATCTGATGTCAGTTGAATAGCTTTGACACAAACTCAGTGGCCTTAACTGAGCAGATTTGGTGTGCAGGTCAACGGTCTCAATGGACAGATTTGAGTTGTAATTCAACAGTTTCAAGTGAGCTGAATCGGGCCTGAATAACAGTCAATATTGAACAGATTTGACATGCAATTTAACGGTCTAAATTGGCAGATTTTTACACTAGTTAATGGCTAATATTGGGTTGACTTTGGTACACGAAGCAACGCTTAAAGCTGGACAGGTTTTATTCACAAATCAGGTTCTACTCGTTTGGGGTGCGATTTAGGGTTTTGAAACCCTATGTCAAAACCCCCCTTTTTGGCGAAAAACCCTCTAGAAGATGAAGATGCTTTTTCTAAGGGCGCGTTTGATTTTGGGCGACGACGAAGTTGGACGCGGATAAGCTACTGGCGGGGTTGAGTCTCAAGTTTGGCAACTGAAGTGATATCAGCAAGTTCAATGGGCCCCCACCATGATGTATGTGTTGTATCCACACCGTCCATCCATTTGGAGAGATCATTTTAAGGTATGACCCAAAGAATGAGGCAAATCCAAATCTCAAGTGGACCCCACCATAGAAAACAGTGGGGACAGTGACACCCACCATTGAAACCTTCCTGGGGCCCACCATGATGTTTTATTTGAGATCTAACCTGTTTATAAGTTAACACAGACGTGGATGAAGGGGAAAAACAAATATCAGCTTGATCGAAAAGTTCTGTAGCCCCTAAAGAAATTTCAATGGTAGGCATTCAATCACCATTGTTTTGTCTGGTGGAGTCCACTTGAGCTTTGGATCTGCCTCATTCTTTGGTTATGCCTTAAAATGATCTCTCCAAATGGATGGATAGTGTGGATGTAACACATACATCATGGTGGGACCCACATAACTTGGTGACATCACTTGAGTAGCGAGATACGCTATAGTAGCTAATCCGCGTCCAAAGAAGTTGAACGGAAGTGGATTGTAGACGGAGTAACTCAGCATGCTAAGCGTACTGAGTAAACACTGTGGGGCCCACCATGATTTATGGATTTATCCACTTCGTCCATCCATTTTACTAAATAATTTTAGGGCTTGATGCCAAATATTAAGCATATCCAAGGCTCAAGTGGACCACACCACAGAAAATAGT